>JBBPBQ010020323.1:59429203-59443905 GCA_037974755.1 Cicer yamashitae
AAAACTTTTCACTATCTATTCTCATTTCTCTCTTACATTTTCATATTTTATTATTATTATTATTTCCATTTCTCTTATCTCTAATTTTTTTTCTTTCATATTTTATTATTTATCTTTGTATTTCTTTTGTATAGTAAAGCTTAAAGTAGAAATTATTTTAACACTGTATTTCTTTTTAATTTACCACTTAATACATAAATGATAGGCATAAAATTTGCTACTAAATATTTATTTGCAATGAAAACGTATAGACCATTATCATTTCATTTATCCGTGTCTTTCTCCATGAAATAATTAAATTTAAGTGAAGAAAATAATGATAATTAATTTGTATAAAGAATATTGATAATTATCATTCGCGGATCAATTAGTTAATAGACGACTCTTCATGAGTCAATTATTTATAAATGAATTCATAGTTGTAGACGATTATTACGGGTCAATTAGTCTATTAACAAATACAAATTCATATTTGACTATTAATTTGTCTTTTGAATATCTAATACATAAAAGTGTGAGAAATTTTTTTATGTAATTAAAATTTATTTGTATAAAGTTAGTCTTTTCAATTGACACACAACGACTTGAACCCGTGCGAATGCACGAATATTGTGCTAGTTGTAATAAAAATAAAAAAGAGTTAAAAAAACTTCCTTGAATAAAGTAATTAAAAATTATAGAGAATTTAAACTTTTAAGCGATTTAAGTGTTTTAATTGCATTTCCTTTATTTATAAATTCTATTTTTTTGAATAGAGCAATTGTTTATTTAAAGTTGGTTATTTTTATAAATTTTATAACTTTTGGAGTATAAAAAAAAATTGGACGAAACTGAAATTTTGAAAAAGTTGATGGAACATTTCGAAAAAATTGAAAATTTATAGGGATCTATTTGTAAAATTTAAAATTCCTTCTGGAACAATTTGCAATTTTTTTGAAGACTAATAAGAACAGATGTGCAAATTTTGAAACAGGACACAACTGAATTGTAATACATAGTTTACAAATTGAGTTAAATTGAACTGATACAGAACTACTATTCATCATAATTTGGTGTTTTGTGCGATCCATTTCGATTCAATTTTTTATTTTTTTAAGAGCTGCTAAAGATAATTAATTAATTCTCCTATCTAGATTAATCATTAAAGATACATATTTTCTCCGTCTCACAATGAGTATCATTTTAATAAAAAAAATTATCTCAAATGAATGTTATTTTCGGTTTTCAATGCAACATTAATTATTTTTTCCAATTGCACCTTTTAAATTAAAATAGTTTTTAAAAAAAATTGAGAAAGAATTTTTTTTTTATTAATCAAAGTAGCACTAGTAACCATTTTAATTTTACTGGGAATATAAATTTGGTTCCTTGATAACAAGACTAACTCTTAACTTTAAGCTATCACCTCAAGTATAATATAATGTATATTATTTCTAATGATGACCTGAAATTAGCTAATTAAGAGTAAAAGCAGATAATATTTGAAGTCAAGACATTATAATAGTTTTTAGTTTTATTTGTGTTTAATTTGAATTGTAATTATTTTAGTTAATTGGTGTAAGCCCAATATAATCTAGAGAATTGACTTTTTATACATTTTAGGAATATGGTAATTCTTTCTTTAATATATCGTAAGAGTCTCATTTTTTATAAGTTTTAAAATAAATTAGAGTTTTCTCTTAATAAGAATATTGAGTGAGATGTATCTTCTGTTTTGAGTTATTTGATTATAACTTGTTTAAATCGTATCAATGACTGTCTTACCATTGTAGCGATTCTTTATTAACTTCTCAATCATCATTGTTTGTGGCGCCTTCTCCATCTTCTTCATTTAACTCATGTTTGTTTATTTATTTTTCTTTTTATATTAGCATTTTGTTTCAAGAAATCACTTAGTAGATTCTTCATCTCTTCTAAGTCAACTCAAACCCACATCATTTAGTATTTAGAGCTTGTCACCAACTGGTAATTTTTGTTATTAATTTCTATTTTAGTGTTTCTTGCTCTTGAAATATTTGGAATTTTAGTTTCATTTTGTTTCAAATCTTGTTCAATCTTGAGTTTTGTTGTTGTTGTTGTTGTTGTTTATAAGTGTTATAATATGTGTGAGAAGGTTTATTTGGGTGACTAATTGTTGTTATTTATGTACATTTCGAAATCTAAGTTGCTGTTTTCAAAATCTAGAAGAAAAAAAGTGGTAATTCTTTAGAGCATATTGAGCTTACAACACCTAACTAAAATTATTACAATTCAAATTAAACACAAATAACACTAAAAAGTATTATAAAGTCTTAACTTGAAATATTATTTGTTTTTTCTCATAAGTAGCTCATTTTAGATCCTTATCAATTTTCAAAATATTGTATTCTACTTTACATTTATGAGAGTGAGAAACACAACAATTGTTAATAAAGACAATTTTTAAAAATTATTATTCTCTACTCTTATTTATTCATTGTTATTTCTTAATACATGTGCAATAATATGGTAAATAAAAATTCGTTGTTAAAAAAGTGGTTAAATATATTTTTAATCCTTATAAAATTTTAACTTTTTAGTTTTAGTCTCCGTAAAATAAAAATACAATTTTCAATTTCTACAAAATTATCATGCATGTAGTTTTAGTTTTTACTGTTAAATAAAAATATATTTTTTAATAAAAGTTTTCCAAATACATTTAGAACTATATAAAAAGTAAGGGGCTAATATACAAAGAACGATATATTAAGTCCCATAAGATAAGTGATTGGATGATTTATTAATAACATATATAAAGAACGATATATTTGATGGTGTTGACAATGAAAAAATTATTGAACATTTTCTTAATATGAAATCTTGTAGATAATAATTATAATTTGTAGAAGGTTTTATGTATTTTGAATTTATTTAAGCATTATATTTTTGTATTTTGTAAGAGTTAGTAATATTTTTCGTTAGTCAACATATATATACTACTTTGTTGCCACTGCAAAAGGAATTTTATGGATTTGTCACTATAAAAAGTTTCTCCACAAAAAATGAACTAAAAATTTAATTTCTAAGTCCATATTTTCGTTACTTTTATCTTAAAAATTTTATATTTAAAAATTAATATTTAACATCAAAACTAAAAAAATTCTAAATTTTTGTGAATTTTTTTTTCTAATATTATAAACATATATGCTTACAAAATATTATTCAAAAATTTACAGTTAAAAAACAATCAAACCTATTTTATTTCAATAAAAACTAAAACTATTTATTGAATAATTTTACATAAATTAAAAGATATTTTTATTTTACATAAATTAAAATATTAACATTTTATAAAACTAAAAAAACATATTTAACCCTTAAAAAAGAAACTACACCTATATTATTGATAAAAAAAAAAACCACACACAAAACGTATTGTAAAAGTAAAATTAAAAGAAAAGAAAAACGTGTGACGCATTGCAGCTGCATGCATGCCAAAAGAAGACACTAAACAATAATAGTTGGTTTGGTGATTGGTGCATTGGTGTGTGCGCACGATAGTCCTTAGGAAGTTTCCACGAAATTGCCTTAACATCCTTTACATCATTCATTTCTTAGTAACTCTCTTGACTCAATCTTCTTCTTCTTCTCATCAAATAATAATCTCTCTCAAACACTCAAACTATACCTATTTCTACTCTTTTTTACAATCTAAATCTCCTTCAATTTGTAACTTTGAGTCCAAAAAGAAAAGCCTCCATTTGTAATCTATGCTCATGCTCAATCCTACATATTGTTTTTCTCAAGGTACTTTTTATTTATTCATACTTCTAATTTATTTCTCATTGCATACAAAAATTCGAGATTAATTTCGTGTGTGTACCGACTTTAGAAATATTTATACAAAAAATTAAATATTTTAGTTGATACGAAGATTGATTTAATATGTACAAATTATTTATATACATTTATTGTATATATGAATTAATTGAATATTATGCTAAAAAGTCGTGAACTTTCTTTATCACTTTGTTTTATTTTTTCTTATAAATTTCTTTCATTAGAGATAATTCTAACGTGAATATCATGAATATCTAAATTCACTGTGTGTTGTGGAAGTCTAATTACTTTTGCGAGGTTAAACTGCATTTGTGTCAACTTTATATTTTTTAATAAATTAAATTTTATAATTATTATAACTTATCGTCAAAAATAAATAAATCATTATAATTTGTAAAGTTATTTATCTCATTCATAGTCTCATTTACAACTAAATCATTAATTTCCACTCCAAATAAGTGTTCTTCATTTAGATAAAATATATCGTATTTTTAAAATTATTTTTCTTTATATATTTCATTTTGGATGTGAAAAGTGGCAATATAGTGCCGCCCGCTGGCAAAGCCATTGGATCAAAATCCAACCATCATCCTTGTTTATCTTACCATGATTATGTGTTAATTTTTTTAATTAGGTAGGACATTAGTTTCTAACTTTATATATATTAATCGACATTTTAATTTAAATTTTTGGTGAATTTGATATAGTATTAGTATATGCATCATGAGAATACCGTGGTTGCATAAAATAAGATTGACTAAGAATGAATATGTTGTAGGGAAAAATACATGGTCTCCTCTAATGTAGTTCAAATCAACGTGAGAATTTGTAGAATTAAGTACATTAAGAGATAAAGTATATTTTTTATGCATTTAAAAATTAAGGGTTGGTAGTTGCTGCTTGCTCAATCTCTCTTTGGTCTGTTTTTGATGTTGTGTTTAGTGGATTAATTTGAGCCAAATTAATTAAGCATGTTGAGATAAGATAAAATTAATGGGGAATAAGTATACAATTTGCAAAAACTAATGCCCATGATAGTTTTTATTTTTTAAAATTTGTATTGATTTTATTTGTTAACAAGATATAAAAATTTCATTGAAGTGAATAAATGCGATAGAGAGACTATGAGATGGTACTTATATTTGAATGAATCATTTTAATAAATAATAAAAACAATCTTTCGATGTTTTTATTGTTTTGAAAAAAGTGAACAATTGCTCCCATCAAGAGAGTATCTTATCTCCTAGATATCATATACAAATAATATAAATTTTAGAAAAAAGAAATATATATATATATATATTCACAAAATAAAGAGAGGTCCATAAGATATTTTTCAAAAAAATTAAAAAAGTGAAAACATTGTTTTCATTATCTGTAAAAAGACACTCTCCTAGCTTGTTTTCCATCTTCTCTCTATCTTATTATTCACTTTATGAGTATTTTATTTTCTTGTCAGCAATTTAAAATAAAAACAAATTTTATAAAATAAAAATAAACATAAAAAAAATATTTTCAGCAACTAAACAGAATGCTTCTTTTTGATGAAAATATGTTTAAAGCATTTCATTCACAACAACTTATTTGATACAAAGTGGTACATCAATCAAAATTTGAAAACTAAGTATTCATTTTGTTTGTTACATAACAAATTTTACATTATAATTTCTACAAAAGATGAAAAGTTCACCTAAAATTACAAATAATATCGCCAAATTCAATGACATGCAATTTATTAGAATTGCAAAATCAAAAGGACCAAGTTGCTATTAATGGTACCAATTCAATTCCAATAGTAATTCAAGCACTTCACCTATATCACAATTAGGTGTAAACTATTCCATTTTAGCAAAAATAAATTAACCAAATTAGTCTCACGCATACAAATTCTTATTTGGTTTATTTGACTCGATCCACTGCTTGTTTTATCAAACAACAACTCTATTATCAGTAGAAGCATGTCCACCTTGTGGTTATACCGAATGGTCATTTTTCTATGAGACAAATTAGACTTTAGTCAACGTATATTTTTTTGGATTCTACTTTTATCATTTTAGATTTCTTCAATTTTGATCTTTGGTGAAATTTCACAATACAAAAATGTCAAAGTGGTAAGTAGAGTCAACAATTTTCTAATTATGTGACAATTTTTATGTTTTTTAGTCAACATATTTTATTAAAATGATTAAAAAAACATTAATAATTATTAAATAACAAATCCATCGTAAAACACAAAATCAACTTCTTAAAATAGTTATTTAAAAAAATAATTTTCTTCGAATACTCTTCATTGCCAAACTCATCATTTCCAAATTTTGAGCAAAACCTAAAACCTAAAAGGAAGAACTCATGAAATCCAACATCAAAACCTAAAAACACAACATCACAGAATTTTAAATCTCTCAAATTTCTTTTAAAAAAATAAAATTAGTGTGACTAGAGTACCACACATGAAGCAGAATATTCCAAGCCACTCATATTTGAACGGATAACAAATTTTGTCTGTTACTTTTTTAGGGGATTTATATCCTCTAAATGGAATAAAGTGTAAAACGAGGAAATCAATAGTTATTATTGTGACAAACTCATGATTGCTTTTGATATACCTACAATATATATCTTTAATTTGTTACCTTTAAGTTGTTATTCTACATATTTCTTATTTTACTCTCGAGTTACTCATTTTACAAGAACGTCTCATCCAGAACCGAAATAATGATGTACCTACAAATTCTCATGTAAACACATCACGAGCCCCAATTGTTAATACCATCATACTCATTGTATTTTGCGATATAGTTGTCGGTTAACACCCCTGCATCTTCTTGTATAAAGCCAAAGGGCATATTACAATTCTACACCTACATCTTAAAAGTATGTTTGATGGACAAAATAAGAGACAAAATAAAAAAAAAATTATCATATGTTGTTTGAATTTAGTGTTTGATAAACAAACATGATATGATAAGTTTATCTAGAACTGTATTTGTAGTTGAAATTTCTATCATGAATATGAATTTAGTTAGAAACTAACAACATATGATAAAAACAATAACTTACTCAATTACTCTTATAAAATATAATTTAAAATATAAAATTGAAATCTAATAAAATAGAAATACAAAAAATTCTAAAATATAAAATTAAAATATAATAAAATATAAATATAAATATAAAATATTAATATAATTTGATATTAAACATAAAAGTAAAATATTAATAATTAATTTAAAAAATATTTATGATTTTATTACAATGATAGTTTTGTTTTTTGTTATAGAATTTAATAAATTAGTAATCAAAATTATAAATATTTATGATTTTATCACAAGAGTAGTTTTGTCTTTTTATATAATTTAAAAATATATATAATTTTATCACAGGGTAGTTTTACCAGTTACATATAATATGTATCATATCTTTGTTTAGATTATCTAACAAATAAAATACAATTATTTTGTAACTCATGATTTTTTGTTTAAATTTTAAATTGTTTATTTAGTAGTGTAAATTGACAGTATTGAATATAAAATTATTTCATTATTTATTTAAATTTTTTAGTATTTTTTTGTTAATTTATAATATTTTAAAATACAATAATTTAATTTGAATATAATATTTTGTTATAGTACATATTATATCATGTCATGTGAGATGTGTCACTATCATATTCTATCCTTATCCAATTTTATATCTTATAATGTATTTATCTTATCCTACATCAAACGGGCATGATGATTTGCTATGGAACAACAAGGGGAGAGTCACCCATAAACAATTTTATTGAGCACCAATATATAGTTATCAATAGCCCTTTAGCACACACTATAATCAATCGTTGCTGATTTGCAACGCCTCCAACTGAACAATAACACCACTTTATTCTTCAAAGTTTAAACCTTTTATGGTCAGATTTGATTTAACAATGCAACGGAAAATATAATTATGAGGAATAATAGCTCAATTTATTAATGGTAAGTTTCAATAGTAAGTACACTATGAGTCATTTGAAATTCAACAAAGTACAAGAGAAATTATGAGCTAATGATCGAAAGGAAACTGATAAAAGAATAAAGAGAGAATCTAAGGGAGGAGTACTGATTGTCCAATCATTGTCTGCCAATCCCTTTTTCCTCTACTCTATTTATAGTGCAAAGTTCCTCAATAGTTTGTTAGGCGTCCTAGATATGATGCTCATTTTTCTCCTTTGCTCACGTGGTTTTGCTGCTAGTTGTCATTGCACCATAACAATTTTTGTCTTCTTCTGAATATTACTGTTTACATTCATTACATTACCTCCCCTATTAAGAACAACCTTGTCCTCAAGGTTGAGTGAAGGATAATTGGATTGCAACATCGACCAATCCTCCCAAGTCGCTTCAGCAGTAGTGATTCCTTCCCAATGAACAAGAACTTGTGTGATGACGTTACCATTACTTGTAATGGGTCGTGTCTACAGAATTTCTTGTGGTACTAGTAATGGACCTTGCTCATTTTGCAGCAAAGTCAAAGGCAAATAAGGAACTGAGTGACCACCCAAATATAAGTTTGAGGAAAAATACATGGAAGATTGGGTGTATCTTGGCATCATGTGGCAATTGTAACTTGTACGCAATGACACCAATTCTTTTGAACACAAGAAAATGGCCAAAGTATTTGAGACCAAGCTTCTGATTTTTGCGCAACACTAGAGAATGTTGTCGATAAGGCTGAAGCTTAACAAGCACCATGTCTCCCACCTTAAATTCTAGCAAACAGTGTCGTTTATTAGCAAATTTCTCTGTGAAATTATGTGCTTTAGACAAATTGAATTTCAATTGCAACAAGATCGTGGCCTTCTCAATCAGCAGTTGTTGCAGCGAAGGTGGGCCAACAACTAAAGGCTCATAGTGCATAAGACTGAAAGGCTCTCTCCCATACAAAACTTTGAATGGTGTCATAACAGTACTACTGTGAAACGAAGTATTATACAAATACTATGCCTATGTTAGTAATCAAAACCAAGACTTTGGATTGGGCCCTGTGAAACAACGCAAATATAACTCTAAGCATTTCATCAAGGTCTCCGATTGGCCATCAGTTTGAGGATGGTATGAGGAGCTCATAGCCAAATTGATGCCACTCAACTTGAATAGTTTTGCCCGAAATGACTTATAAATATTTTATCATGGTTAGAAACTATGCTCTTTGAAATACCATGTAACTTGACAACTGTATGCATGAAGGTTTCAGCAACCTTAGAGCTATTGTTATCAAAATTTAAAGTAGCAAAATGAGCATATTTAGATAAAAGGTCAATTTACTACCATAATGACAATGAACCCATGAGATATAGACAAGCCTGTAACGAAGTCCGTAACGACATAATCCAAAATTTGTATAGGAATTGGCAATGGTTACAGCAAACCCGTGGGTTATGTATTAGTAGATTTTGTTTGCTGGCATATAAGACATTCAATGATGAATTTAACAATGTCTTTATTCATGCGGGCCAAAAGAATTGTTGGTATATCCTAGCCTTAGTTCGGTGAATATCCGAATGTCCACCTATAAGAGAAGCATGGAATTCATGTAATATTTGGGCAATGGGACTTGGATTGTTGGGAATGTCCAATATATGCTTCCAAAATAGTAAATCACACTGGATTTGATAATTAGGATCAAGTTCAGTTCCTACGACACTGATTTTTTAATGCAAGCAACTCAACATCAATAGATATAGCTTGGTGAATTTGATGCAGTAGCACAGATTGTTGACTAGAGACAACCATTAAAAATGAGCAGGATAAGGCATCTACTGCGATATTTTCCTTACCATGTTTGTATTCAATTACAAAATCAACCCCAAGAAATTTGTGTAACCAACTCAGCTATTCAGGTGGCTAGATGGTTTGATCCGTAATTGACTTAAGACTTTTATGATCTGTATGGATAATAAAGTTGTGCCTCAACAAGTAGTGTCGAAACTTAGTCATAGCCTTAGTAATAGCAAAGAGTTCCCTAACATATGTTGATTGGCGCTGCATTCACGTGTTGTGTTTCTTGGAAAAATAGGCAATATGGTGTTTGGCTTGGCTTAAGATGACACCTATGCCCAACCTTGAGGCATCAGTCTCTAACACAAAAATATGAGAGAAATCAGGTAAAGTCAAAATTGGAGCTTGTGTTGTAGCCTCCTTCAGATTATTAAAAGCAATAGTTGCTTATGCATTCCAGATAAATTGGTCCTTTTTAAGCAATGTTGTGGAGGAATAGCAATGGAAGCATAATTTCTGATAAACCTACGATAATAACCTCTTAATCCTAGAAATCATCGTAATTGTTTGATATTAACTAGTATAGGCCATTCCAAAACAACAACCACTTTAGTGTGGTCCATTTCAACTCCTTGACCAGATACAAATGTCCCAAATAATCCACTTTAGTAATGCCAAAGGAAAACTTAGACAGCTTGGCAAAGAAACAATGAGGGACTATAAACGAATATATCATCAAAGAACACTAGGACATATTTGCGTAATTGTTGTTTGAATACTTGGTTCATCAAGCTTTGAAACGTCATCGGGGTATTGGTGAGACCTAATGGCATGACCAACCATTCATACAAGCCTTAATGAGTGCAAAATGCAGTCTTGTGCCTATCTTCAGGTTGTATCAATATCTGATGGTAACCCGAACGTAAGTCCAGCTTGGAAAAATAAGTTGCACCATGTAGTTCATCAAGAAATTCATTCATCGTACGAATAGGAAAGCTATCCTTGATGGTGATTGTGTTTAGAGCCCTGTAATATGTGTAAAAACGCCAAGCTCCGTCCTTCTTTTTGACTAGTAACACCAGCGATGAGAATAGACTAGCACTTGATTGTATAATGCCTTGAGCCAACATCTTAGCCGTTAATTCAATTTGAGCCTTTTGGCTGTGTGGGTAGCGATAGGGATTGACCTTGACAAGGTTGCTACCTTCAAGCAGAGGTATGTAGTGTTCTTGATATCGACTCGGAGGCAAGCCAGATAGAGAATAAAATACATCTGCATGTTGTAACAATAATTCCTGCAATTCAAGTGCAAGTCCACGTGGCAAGGTGATCTATTAATGTTTGTCCTCATAGTAAGCAATTGAGTTGCAGGGAATAAACTTCAGCAATGGCATGAATGTGGTGTAAACGACACAATTGGTGAAACTGAGTTGGTCGCGACAAATCGAGTTTGTCCCTGAATAGTGTGACAAAGTGATTGTTGAGGTATAACTTGATTAACAATGAGCTATAGTCAGCTATTTGCGGAACCAAGGTAGCAAGCCATGTCACACCTAGAACCAAATCGTCACCAACAATGGGTAACAAGTAGACAGGGAGTTGAAGTGTGTGGCCAAAAACTTGGACTTGAAACTGCTCAATAAACCCATTTGCGATCAAGGAGTTCTCGTTGCCTACCATAACCCGAAATTTTTCAGCATTCATAAACTACAATTTGAGAAAGTGAGCCACTTGGGGTTGAATAAAATTGTCTAAACTCCCACTGTCAAGCAATATTTGAATTGTGAGGAATCAATGTGTTCAAGGTCAAGTATTTTAGGTTCCGGTTTACTGTTTAGGGTTAAAATGTTTAGGTCAGGGGGGGTTTGGGTCAAAGTGAGGGTGAGGTTCATCGTTGGTGTAGAGTAGTGAGTATTGTCTATTAGGGCAACAATGGGACGTAGTTGCATTTCAACGACCAAGATATTTTTTGCGGTTGGGTAGTGGTGTGGGTCAGGTGTTTAGGGTAGGAATAATTGGGGGGTAATGATGTGTTTCAGTCAGTTTCGATGTGTAGGGTAAGGTGGGTCAAGAATGTGTGGATGGCATATATGGTTTGGGCTTTTGTCGGTACTTTTCTTCAAAAAGTTTGACAAGGGAAACATCTTTTGAGATGGTGAGAGGGCTTTAGGCGAGAGGGCTTTAGGCTAGCACATCACGTCGTCTGTTCGTTTTGAGTCCACTAATAAAATAGTCTAAGATAACACCTTCCCTTACTCCGTGTACCCTATTTGCCAAATAGATGAATTCGACATAATACTCACCAACATATTGAGTTAGCTTGAACAGGGAATAACGAGGGAAATCATACGGTGATGATCCAAATTCCAACTCAAGAGCACGTGTGAATGCAACCCATGACTAAAATAGAGAATTTCTAACGAGCATTTGGTACCATTGAACAATGTCTTTGTCGAGATGAATGGAAGCTATGGTGAGACGTTGATCGTCCAGAGTGACATAATAGTTAAAAAATTGCTCGACCTTTAAACTCCAATGCAAAACATTTGAACCATCAAAACAGTGAAAATCAATTTTGACGTTTCGTACCTGAAGCAGGGTTGGCGGCGACAATGATGGTGGAAGAGGTCCAGTGAAGGATGTTGTTGGAGAAGATTGAAGTGTATGAATGCTCGTTTTAAGACGAACCAAGCGTTCAAGACTAACATCTTTGTTTTGGGCGTATTCGGCGTTGTGTTACTTTATCGTGTCCAAGACGCGTTTCAAATTTGACTGAACTTCTTTCAAACGAGTGTTTTCTGCCATTGGAGTTCAAGATTAAAGCATCAATTTGTTATGGTTAGATTTAACAATGCAATATAAAATAGAATTACGAGGAATAATAGCTCAATTTGTTCATGGTAAGTTTCAATAGTAAGTACACTATGAGTCATTTCATGGGATTCAACAAAGTACAAGAGAAATTATGAGCTAATGATTGAAAGGAAACCGACAAAAGAATATAGAAATAATATAGCGGAGAAGTACTGATTGTCCAATCATTGTTTGTCAATCCATTTTTCCTCCACTCTATTTATAGTGCAAAGCCCCTCAATAGTTTGTTAGGCGTCCTAGCTATGATGCTCATGCTTCTCTGTTGCTAACGTGGTTTTGCTGTCAGCTGTCTTTGCACCATAACAATTTTTGTCTTCTTCTGAATATTATCGTTTGCATTTGTTACAAAACCTTCCATATTGTGCAGATAATTTATACCATGTAAGGTGTTTTCAAATAACGATGAATGAGTATTACCATAATAACTAAAGTTTATATAGAAACATAACAAGGGCATCCAATTCGCCCATAAACAACTCATATAACTTAAAATCAACTATGTAATAGGCATTAGAAATGAGCATATCATCCACAATCTCCCAATATCAACTAGTAGAATCATACAAATATCCATCATAACTCGCCAGATCAGATGTGATATCCAAAGGTCACACAAAAAGACCAAATGGGAACCACCATAATCTCATCAAATCAACCAACTTCAATACAAAATAACCAAAACAAGGAAACATATCAGCCATGATTTCTTCCAACCATAAATAAACCATAGTCAAAAAGACCAATCAGAGCAGAAATAGTTAAAAAGAGACCACACTAAAGTCTATGACGAAATTGTTGAGAATCATGGTTGAGTTTAAGAAAAAAAACAATTAAAGAGAAATATAAAACTTGAAATGATAATGTGAAAAATTATGATAAAATTAAGGTAAGATACACCTTATATAGTGTCATAAACTAACATAACTACTTTTCATTTAATTATAACTAACTACCTTAATCTAATTCTAACACATATCTAACTAACTATATTCAACTATATCTAACAAAAAATCAACACCAACACAATCAATTAAGAGAGAAAATCGACTCGATTTAGGGTCAATCAATCATAACTTCTCAAGCCACACAACATCAAAAACAAGATCAATCAAATTAGGTTATCAAATCACACATGATATCCACACAATCTCAACAAACCATCTCAAAATAATCTAATTAAATGAAAAATTTGGCTACATAAGGAAGACTTTAGTCGCATCGAGAGAAACACACTTACCAAAGGGTTCAGAGCGAATCAAAGAAGATCAGAGAAAGATCCAAAAGAATTAGTGCAAATCAATCGCAACTCAAGACCATTTGTTCAGCTATAGAAACTTGGATGATTATTTCCAGTCTAGTCTAATGTTAATTTTTGTGTGAGTGTGTGTGTATATATATGTGTGTGTCATTTGATTAAAATTTAACCCTACTTCTATTCTCTCATGTGATGACATTGTTATATATACTTTGGCAGCACACTACACCTACGTTTGCTGGTTGAAAGAAGTTAGAGACATGGTTGACATAGCTACAAGTTCAATTCTTGTTATGGGTGTACACAAACATTGTGATGGAGTCATACATATTACTTGAGGTAAACATCATGTCTTGATTTTAAAATATAATTCATGAAAATGAATAGTAATGGTTGACGTTAGTTCATGCTAATTAACAAATTTTTGTATGTATGTTTTTTTTAGCCAAAGGAATTTCATTAACTACCCAAACTTGTCGAGGTTGAACTTGGGGAATCATTACTAATTTTCTGCATATTTAAAGGGTACGTATTTCCTTACAATATATATATATACACACACTCAATGTACCTATTATCAATTTAGATAAAATTTATTTATATTAAAAATCTTAAAATTATAAAAGATATATATAAAAAATGCTAAAAAAGTGTCTTTAGGACATATATTAATATTTCAAATCTAAAAAAAAAAAAAATTAAAAATTATATATTCATACTTCAAAATCGTAAAAATAAAATCTTTTTCTCAAAAATTATTTTTTATTTCCTTAATCCTAATGGCGAGAGCACTTTATATATATATTTTGATAAAATTAAAAATGAAAGTATACAAACTAAGGAAAAAACTTGGACACAATTTTATGGGGTGTTATTTATGAGTTCTTATAAAAGAAAATAAGAGGTGTTATTTGAATTATTCTCTACTTACTACATATGTGACACGTAGATTTAATAAAACCAACTAAAGATAAAATAAGTAAGGAAAGGGCAACATAAAAAATTAAAATAATTTACAG
>JBBPBQ010020323.1:59444191-59470172 GCA_037974755.1 Cicer yamashitae
AGCTATTTTAAAAAACTTATAGAATAAAGTTAAATTATGCTTTAGGTCTTTTACATTTTTTTTTGGGTTTTTAAATTTCTTTTTTGTTTTATTTTGATCTATTATATAAGTTATAAATGTTAGATATTTTGGTCTCTCGAATAAATTTTGAATCTATTTTAATCTTTAAGTTATAAACATTAAACATTTTGGTTTATTTATTTATCTTTCAAGAAATATTTTGGTTTCTTAAATTATAAATGTTAAACGCTTTTCATTTTCTATTCGACTTATTAAACTACTAAATAATCAATTTATTTGTTATTTCTTTTCTCTCCTTTTCACTTTTTTCTTTCCTCCATTTTTTCTTCATCAACCAAACAAGTGTAAATAAGAGATTAACTAAATTGTCTCAGATTGATTTTCTCATAGACTAAAAGCTATCTTAATTTTTTTTCAAATACTAAATTGAGTATCACAATTTTTTCGACAAAAATGAATCTTTATTCTATATAATTTAAGGGGTCAAAATAGAACGAAATATATTTTTTGACAAAATAAACGAAAAAAGTTTAAATAACCAGAATATTTAATGTAACCAACATGAAACGAAATATTTTTAAAGAATCAAAATGAAATATAAATATAATTTTGTCTAGAAACAAACTTAAAATTTGAGTAAAAAAAATTAAAATAGTTTTACAATATGTTATAAACTATTGTAAAGAATCAAAGAATATGCATGTGAGTGTAAAATAGTTTAGACTGACTTCTATTAAGAATATACTATTTTGTTAAATCACTCTATTTTTATATGGTTAATTTAAAATTGATAGTATGTCATGAAATATGGTAGCCTTTTATTAATTACTATTTGATAGGAAAATAATTAAGAGTTTAATGTATATGTATTGTTAGTGTAAATTATTTTACAGTGACAACAGACAAATTATTGATTGATTAGTTATTTTATGCGACTATTATAATCATATAGTAAAATGATAAAATTAATAATTTCTATTAACGGTTAATGTCAATTTACATTAACATTGCTATGTATTTTTTTCTCAATAACTAACTCTAGGTATTTTTTAGTATATTTTTTTTGAAATAAGAATTCTTTATTATACTATACACTAAAATTTATATACAAAAATATCTTAATTTTTTGTGACCTTTCGAATGTTGCAAGACTGAGATGCAATTAGGAATTTTTTTTCCTCTTACATCACATCATGTGGATGTGACTATGGGTTGACTTAATTTTTTTTAACAAATGAAGAGTTGTTAAGTAATAAAAAAAGTTAAATTATATTATATTAATAAAATCAAATAAAATAGAAAAAAATAGATTAAAATTAACGCAAATGTGTCAAAAGAAAGAATATGTTATAATATTTTAACATATCTCTTTTATTGTTGCAAATAAATTAACAATTCCATTCTATTTGTTAACAAATAGAATAAAATTGTTAATTTATTTGTAATATGCCACAAAATAAGAAAAAATTGTTAAAATATTATAGTTCTTTAATTTAATATATCTACTCAATCGCATATATTTTATTTGATTTTATTAATATAATATAATTTTTTTATTTAATATTTTTTCGTTATTAAAATAAATTAAGCCAACACATGCGAACTTCTATACATTTCAATGTAAAGTAGTAGGGATAGTTTTTTACAAAAGGTGATATACGGGAAAAATACCCACTAACTCCTATTATAATAATATTTCTAAAATAATGATAAATTCAAATAAATTAATAGAAAATAACCATTACAGAGTAGGACAAAACCACGAGCCGAAAAAAATAAAAAAACATAGTGTAGCTTCAAACGAAACCGAAAGAATACGGTGACGTGGATCTGAACCACCGAAATTAAAATTTAAAACGAAGCGCTTATCCTGCACTGCCACACAACACACCGCACAACTCATTCTCCTTTTTTTTATTTTATAAAAATTAATTAATTACGTATAGTTAATTTATAGTAAATAATAGTCCATCAGTTAACTTATTAGAAATATTTACCTATAAATTTTTTTAACAAGTGTATATCAATTTTATTTTATTAAACTCGGCTAATATTCTCCGTTAATAGTTTCTTTCTTTTTTAAGCATTTAGTATAAAAAATATGGAGAATAATTCGGCTGAAAAAATCGAACTGAATCAGTGGACCCCATTCATTGAGTTTGTTGGTTTTTTTTTTTTACCCCATTCATTGAGTTTGTTGCGATTCAGAAAGCGTAATTTTTTTTTCTTTTCTGATCCGTGTGTATTTTGTGGTTGTGCCTGTGCCCTACCATCTTTGTGGCACTGGCCTTACCATTTGCGTTTCCCACGCAGTTTTGAAAATTCACCATGACTACCGCCCCCAACGGCCACCACTTCACCGTTACCATCCCCACCGCGAATACTGACGACAACGACGCTCTCCCTCTTCCTGAGGATAATAATAATAATAATAACAACAACAACAACAACCGTGATGATGATGACGACGATGAACTCATCGATCCTGATGATCCTTTTGATATTGCTCAAACTAAGAATGCTTCGCATGAGACTCTTCGTCGTTGGAGAGTAATAATCTCTCTCTCTCTCTCTCTCATTCTCTTTTTCTATTTCTATTTATATATTTTTTCCTTAATGCTTTATTCGTATTATTATGATTATTATGAATACGATTATGATGATTATCAATCACGTTTTGACTTGCATGAAATGAAGTAAAAGCAAAAATGTTATCTAAAAAGTCGATGTATCTGGTTAAAAATTAAGACCGGATACAACTTTTGAGATATTTGTTTTTGCGCTTTTAATTCATTCTAGAGAGAGTATGCATTTTCTATATATCAGTATTAGTATTATGAGGATGATTCTCAATCGCATTTTTCACCTACATTTTAGGGATCAATCAATGTGCATTATGTTCATTGTTTTCATGCTAATTCTTTAACCACGTTTTAATATAGCTGCATTTTCTATATATTTAGTAGTATTATGATTTTGATATGATGATGATGACTATTAATTGCATTTTTCACCTTCCTTTTAGGCATTAATCAATGTGCATGGTATCCATTGCGTTTATGTTTTTTATTTAACCGCATTTTAATTGAATTTATCTGCATTTTCTATATATTTGTATTATGATGATGATTATTATTATTATCATTTGCATTTTTCACCTACATTTGAGGCATCAATCAATGTGCATCTATCTATCGCTTTCATGCTTTTTATTTAACTGCATTTTAATTTATCTGCATTTTCCATATATTAGTATTATGATGGGATGATGATTATTGATCGCATTTTTCACCTGCATTTTAGGCATCAATCAATGCGCATTGTATCAATGATGTTGATGCTTTTAATTTAACTGGGTTTTTATTTATTTGCATTTTTTGATATATTTGTATTATGATGCTGTTGATTATCAATCGCATTTTCACCTAAGTTTTAGGCATCAATCAATGTGCATTGCATTCATCACTTTCATGCTATTTCTTTAATCGTGTTTTAATGTAGCTGCGTTTTCTTTGTAGACAGGGATTAATTAGTGTAAGAGAATTTGTTGAAACACATACTTTCTATTTTTGAAACAAACACTCATCACTCTTATTTGTTGGAGAATTTGCACACTTCTCCTCTTAGGAATATGTTCAAATAACATGATGATGAATGTAATTGAGGATAGGTCAAATATCTTGTACAAATTACAGATATAGGTTGAGGTCGAGGTCGGTAGCTGCGTTACAGCAGGGAATCAATTTTCTGTCATTTAAACATATCTTAGGATTGGGAGGATAGGTGAGTGAAATTTCTCATAGTGTAATGATCAATTTGTTGCGACTAATCAGAAACTTGCCATTATATGATGAGTGTTTTGTTTTAAATTTAATAATTTAAAATGAGGGGGAAAAAATAAATGACTGTGCAAGTTGTGAACAATCATTGATCAACCAGCATGTGCATATGCTAGGCATAGAAAATAGAAGCCTACAGTAAAATGTCCTATTAAAATTAATTAGTTTGCTCGAGACTTGATTTAATTTGGCTACAAGTACAATCTTGATGATGAGCTGAGCACTGAAATCAAATGGAAAGAATGAGAATTCTAGTATCCTTTTTTTTTCCACATTTGTTCAAAACTACTGATTCATGTATTTTTTTGAGCTAATTATTAGTTCTGCCATTATCATATTTAATAGCATGTAGAAAATTGTATTTCTTGTTCCCGAGCACCACATTTATTTAATACTCAAATGCAGTAGACTTTGTCACGGCCAAATCATCAACGTGTCAGTTTTTTACATTATTTCGATCCTGAATTGTGTTTAACTATTATAATTTTGGTGAGGAACATTATTTGGTAGCATGCTTTTTAAGGCATCTAAACTGAAGTTTCACTCATGTACAGCAAGCAGCACTGGTGCTCAATGCGTCCAGGCGTTTCAGATATACTCTGGACTTCAAAGGGGAAGAGGAAAAACAGCAAAAGAAGAGCTTAATTAGAGCCCATGCACAAGTCATTAGAGTAATGTTTCAGAATGTCAAACATGTTACACGATTAATTGTTTCTAACCACCTTTTACTATTCTAATTGACAATTAATTGTTTTATCAGGCTGCATTGCTTTTTAGATTGGCCGGTGAACGTGAACTAGGTATACTGACATTCTTGTCATATTTTTTCTCCCAATCTTCTATTGACTATGATGACTGTCATTTTTGCTCACCAAAATGTAGAAACTAGAAAGATTAGTTCTTATTAAACCTTAACCTGCCACCATGGTATCACGTAATCCACAGATATTGTATTCGTTGCAATGAAAAGTTTGTAGTGTACACATGACATTGGAGAGGATAATAGATGTGAACTAGAATAGTCAACTATTGTCATAAAACCCAAAACGAGAAAGAAAGAAAAAAAGTACAGCATTGATGCTTTTCTTTTTCATTGAAGGTATCACAAGTGAAGCTTGTGCCAGATTTCTAGTAATGGTTAAAAAACAATTACATTATCTGTGTTTTTCTATGTGGAATAGAAAGATCTACTGTATTCAATATCCTTAGGCGGGTATGCAATTTAGAGATATGAACTGGTGAAAGTCATAAATCTTATAGAGCTATAACAATGTTGCTTTTTAGTTTGTAGTCAGTATTGTGTGGCTGGAAGAAACTTAGTTCATGGTTGTAGACTTGTAGCTTTCAGTTAATTCTTCCGTTATTGGTTTGTACAAATTTATAAATCAAACTGGATGTGGTTAAAGTTTTTGCAGCTGAATTGTTATCTGCATGTGGAGTTACTTATTACAGTTATATTTTGAATTATCCAGTGATAAGTCCAGCAGCGACACCCCCACCTTCAACTTCAGTTGGTGACTATGCAGTTGGGCTAGAACAACTTGCTTCAATGTCTAAGGATCAGAATGTTTCTGTTTTACAGCAATATGGAGGGGTAAGTCTACATCATACTCTTTTGTTGCTCACACACAAGTTGCAGAGAGTTACTTTCTAATATAATCTAATGATATCTTTCTCAGGTTAAAGGCTTATCAAGTTTACTAAAATCAAATCCAGATAAAGGAATTAGTGGAGATGATGCTGATCTATTGAAAAGGAAAAATGCATTTGGAACTAACACATATCCTCGGAAAAAAGGGAGAAGTTTCTGGGTATTTTCTTGATGTTTTTATCATTATATATTTTGTCCCCAATGAATTAATTATGATACAGGTATTGATTATTTGTGATCGTTTACAGAGGTTTTTATGGGAAGCTTGGCAAGATCTGACTCTCATAATATTGATTATAGCAGCTGTAGTGTCATTGGTACTTGGAATAAAAACAGAGGTGTGATCAGAACTCATATTTTCTAATCGTATTATTGATTACACATTCCGTTTACACTCATTATTCACTCTACGATTTCTTTGGGCTTTTGGCATTACTAAATTTTTAATAGTTTACTTTATGCATTTTATTTATGGACCTCTCTCTTTTCTTCATACGCCTGTTTTTGTATGGTTCTTGGTTCCGAATCTTTTGATTTTTCTTGTAATTTCATTTGGTATTGGATAAATTAGTTGTTTACGTTCTACTGACTAAGTTATTATAATATTATTCCTGAGGGTTTATCCTTTCTTTCATTTGTAATTGATAGGGTTTGAGTGAAGGATGGTATGATGGTGGAAGCATTGCTTTTGCAGTTTTGCTTGTTATTGTAGTAACAGGTATTGTATATAACTTTTTTTAATGAATAAACAATAGATTTACTCCTATCAAAATATTTATACGCGTGTAGAGGATGGCCATGTTGAGATTTGGAGGAACTTCTGTATTCCATTGAACTATTTGTGTTTTTCTTTGGATTTTGTTTATGAATGACCCTAATACTAACGGTATCAATTTATTTGTAAGACTGACTGCATGCTCTATTACTGTTTACTTTTTGTGGTCCAGCTGTTAGTGATTATCGACAATCTCTGCAGTTTCAGAATTTGAATGCAGAAAAACAAAATATACAATTGGAGGTGTGTAGCACATCTTATCAGAACATAACTTATTATTGGGAACCTAAGCTAACATAACTATCCTATACTTTGAACTTGTTACAGGTCATTAGAGGTGGGAGAACAATTAAAATATCAATATTTGATATTGTTGTTGGTGATGTTATACCCCTTAAAATAGGAGATCAGGTGAGTTTGTATGATATTTTGAGTTTGTCAGGAAAGTAAGTGTGTTTTCTTTTTTCATTAATTACTCTATTGGTATACTCAGGTTCCTGCTGATGGAGTATTAATCACAGGTCACTCACTAGCAATCGATGAATCCAGTATGACTGGTGAAAGCAAGATTGTATGTATTTTAAAACCTTATATTGACAAAATTAATGGTTTTTAATCTTACGACTTTAAAGTAAATAGTCTTTTGCAGGTTCATAAGGATCACAAAGCACCTTTTTTTATGTCTGGTTGCAAAGTAGCAGATGGAGTTGGTGTTATGCTGGTAAAATATAATATTATTAGACAATTTTTTTTTATGAACAATGGTTATTGTTGATATAAAAAATGAAAAGTACTAAATAATATGAATGTATTTTCGTGAAACAACTCACAATGAAAAAAGTATGTTGTATTTTCCACTTGTCCATTTATTTTTAATTATGGTTATTTTCTTTTTCTAACCATCATTAATTATTAGGTATTTTTAAATGTTTTAATTCAAAAGAGATTTCCTAAAACCAAATAAATTGATGATAAAACAATAATTGATTTTAGGGGTTTTTGAATTGTTTCGGTGCCAAATGTTTCTCGTTTATTCTGCTTGCATGCATGATTGCTAATATTTTCTTTTGGTATAATACATTTGGTGGTCCTTTAAGTTACATGAAAATATCAAGTTAGTTCTTTAACATTTTTTTTAATCAAATTAATCCTTTATGTTTGTAAAAGTTACAATGTTGAACTATTTTTAGTCCTAATTTCATTTCAATCATTTTTAGCTAGAGATTTTTAAAATTTTACTATGAGTTTTGTTATTAATCATATCAAAAACAACACAATAAATTTTTGTGTGATTTCATGAGTTTATTGCAATCAAAACCTCTAACAATTACATGAGTTTATTGAAAAGATTTGACGAATTTTGGATTTCAATTTTGTTGGTTTGAAATTAGGGTCAACGACATAAACATTTACAAACATAAAGGACAAACTTGTCATCTAAAGAAAGACAAAGGACTTGTTACAAAAAAATGTTAAAAGATTAATCTGTTATTTTCGTGTAACTTAAAGGATTGCATAATGTATTTTGCCTTTTATTTTCGTGTTGTTAACTTTGGCTTCATTTAGTGTGGGACCAAATGTTAAGCGCTGACTGATTGTGTTACATTGTCGTTTATTTAAAATTTTAGTTTTACAGAATGCCCCCACTATAAGTCACATTTTACACTGCCATCTGTAGGTAACTGGTGTTGGTATTAATACTGAGTGGGGATTGTTGATGGCAAGTATCTCAGAGGACACTGGAGAAGAGACTCCATTACAGGTTTCCCCTGCTCTATCCAAATAAAAGAAAAGAAAAGAAAGGATGTTGCTTTAGCATATGCTAACAAACCCCATTTTAACTGAGCTTATTTTTGGTGACATGTAATAGGTACGTTTGAATGGAGTGGCAACTTTTATAGGTATAGTTGGGCTTACTGTAGCTGTTTTAGTGCTTGCAGTCCTCTTGGGCAGGTAATGTCTAGTTGTTCGTTTTTGTCGGACATAACTCATGAAACATGCACTGTGTCATCATTGACATGCTATGTTATGACTTTGAAATTTTAGATACTTTTCTGGCCACACGGATGATTTAAATGGAAATCCCGAATTTGTTTCTGGAAAGACTAGTATTAGTGATGCAATTGATGGGGTCATCAAAATATTTACCATTGCAGTAAGTGCAAGTTTTTAACTGTTTTATAAATTTATTTGTTTTTCTATGTTGAACAGTTTTAAACTAAATATAGAGCTATACAGGTCACGATTGTAGTTGTTGCAGTGCCTGAAGGTCTACCTCTGGCTGTTACCTTAACGTAAGTACAAGTGGCTAGTTTACTTCATTTTACAACTGACGTAGGTGTGGCAGCAAAACTATCTTCTAATTTGTGTAACTTTTTTCCTCTGTTGCTATCATGATAGCCTGGCATACTCAATGCGGAAAATGATGGCAGATAAAGCCTTAGTAAGCATCATCCAGTTCTCCAATGCTTAAATCCATATCTTAGTTTTGCAAATTTTTATGCTATTTTTAGTTTTAAAACCTAACAAACACAGATGTGCAGGTGCGAAGGCTGTCAGCCTGCGAAACCATGGGCTCTGCTACAACAATTTGCAGTGATAAGACAGGAACATTGACCTTAAATCAGGTGAGTTTCATAGTCCAACGCTTGGATAGTCTATAAGGAGTTATAAGTAAAATTTACATTTATGAAAACTGTTAAAAGCTTCAAGAGTTATGGCTACAATCTAAGTGTAGGTGGTTTTGGGTTTATAATACATCGGTAATTGCCCCTTTCCTATAATTTTCAGTTTATTGTGTCACAATGTATTTTATTTTGAAGTAAAACAATGCTGATTTGTACAGAATTTTGAACAGTATAACTTCAGAGATAATTCCCTGATTTATTTTTTGAGGTTGATGAAGCAAAGTGGTTTAATTTCTGTCTCCTTTAAAAATGTATAGGCTGTTGTATGAATTGCAGAAGGATGCATTATTTATTCCTAAGGCTAATAAGGATAGATACTGAGAAGGAACTCATAGATAGAATAAATCAGTTGTTCAGTAAATGTGCTCATAATAGGCATACTGTATCTGATAGTTTATACAATTTATCAAAAAGCTTTTAGTCCATTCTGTTGAACTCTTAAGTATCTGTATTTTCTTTGTTTTTTTAAAATCCTTGAATTATGGAGATATTGTAGTAATTTACTTTATGGCGTTGCAGATGACTGTTGTTGAGGCGTATGTTGGGAGGGGCAAAATAAATCCACCAGACGACTCATCAAAGTTGCATCCAGAAACATTATCTCTGATAAATGAAAGCATTGCACAGAATACCACTGGAAATGTTTTTGTGTCTAAGGTTTGTATTTATATGCTATTTTAATTACTGTAACTAGGATTCCCTTTTATATTGTTATAGTTGGTGCTAAATTACTCAAGGATTTCTTTGCAATCTTGACTAAAGTTTTTGTTTGAGAGGAACAATATTTTGTAATTCTTGAAATGGACAATTGCATTCAATCATATGTGTGGTGTTAGGACCCCAACTCAACATTGTGCGGAGTTATTAGAAAAATATAGAAGAGGGGAGAAAGGGAATGCTGATGTGGCAGGGGGTGAAGAGAATAGATACCAGTAAGTTATATAGGGACCTAGGGAAAAGAGAAAGGGTATCTTTTGGAGAACCATTTGTTAGTTTAGTTACGGACACATAATTTGTTCGCTGTAGGAGCTTGGCTCTGTGAGCATTAGGATATTTATCCTTTTGCATTTATCTTTCATTTTCAGAAATAATACACTCTTAATTTTCCATTGTTCTATTTTCTTCCATTTACTGTTTTTGTGATATCGGTTTGTATCATGTTGTGTTTATTTATCTCCTAGAAGATCTGAAACAAACTCAGCAGTATTTCAATAGAATTTGTATGCCTCAGATATGAAACCATTCATAAGCCTCAAGTCTTAAGGGCTTGTATGTGCATTGTCCATACTTCAAGTCTTAAGGGCTTTTATGTGATGGTGCGTGTTAGATATGAGACCAACATAATACCTGATATAAGCTATAGATAGCAAACAACAAATTGAATTTATTGATTTTTTATTTACTGATATGAGCCTGCACTGTCTTGTGAAAGTTAGTTGCATAAAAGCTGAAAGAGTTTTTCTTTATAAACTTGTTCTTTCCCTTTTTATTTGTCACCAATGTTGTTTTGGTTTTATGAATATTTTGAACTAGAGTTCGATATCTAGCGTTAAATCTGTGATATTATTTGGTTTGATAGGATGGTGGAGAGGTAGAGGTTTCAGGATCACCGACAGAGAAGGCAATTCTTTCATGGGCAGTCAAGGTACCATGGCCTTTTTTTTTTTCCTGTCAATCTCCCCTATCTTTTATAGTCTGTTGATTTGAAGCTGAACTCATTTATATATGGCAGTTGGGTATGAATTTTGATCTTACCAGATCTAATTCGACAGTTCTTCATGTCTTCCCATTCAATTCTGAGAAAAAACGAGGTGGTGTTGCTCTGAAGCTGGTAATCATTTGATAAAAATATTTACCGATTAATCTTTTCATTGTAGCTTATACTAGTATTTGACATATTCATCCCTCGTGCTTTCAATTATTAACTTTCACTTGAGAGCTAAATTAAGTTATAAAAGTGAATGTTGTTTACTTCACTATTATGGAATCATATCATGTGGATAAGTTACATAGGGCTTTTTATTGATTAACTATTTTAATATTCCATCAAATTTTATATGATAATAAGATATAGATTCCAATATTCATGGCAGGCGGACTCTGGAGTGCATATACACTGGAAAGGAGCTGCAGAGATAGTTCTAGGAACATGTACCCAATATCTTGATTCAAATGGTCACTTGCAATCCATCGAAGAAGAAAAGGTTAGGAACAGCAGTTTCAACTCCAAGGAAGTTTGCTGATGGAATGAAATTCAGTAAATTAAAAATTGGAGATGAAGTTTTATTTTTCTTTTGATTAATAGCCACTAGAAATTAAGATAAACACATGGAATAAGGTTACCACTAAATCACTTTATTCTCATCAATATGACCATGGTGGTTTTTTCAAGTTACTGATTTCCAAATTATGCAATTATTTATTGGGTATTATAGTAACTGTTAAATCTTCCAAACATTTTGCAACTGAGAGCAGCCAGCATTTTTTTGACAATGTCCTAATTAATCAGATAATTTTTGTTTAAAACTCTTTTGCAGGATTTTTTCAAGGAGGCTATTGATGACATGGCTGCTCGAAGCTTGCGTTGTGTTGCCATTGCATACAGATCGTATGAATTAGACAAAATTCCATCTAATGAGGAGGATTTAGACAAATGGTCTTTACCAGATCACGAGCTTGCTTTGCTTGCTATTGTTGGAATAAAGGTAAAATGATGTGTATCCCATTACATCCATTTTATCTACAAAGAAGTCCTGGGTTCTGGTCAAAATATTTATAGTTATATTCTTAAACCCTAATATGTGTGCGTCTGATTATGTATTAAATATATATAGCAAACATTACAAATTATGAGCTTCAGAATATTTGTTTTTGCTGAATATGGAACTGTGTACTGTAGAGTGGAGCTTGCTTTTTGCCTGGTCCTTATGCTTTCAAATTAACCCTTAATTACTTCATCTGAGTTAAAACTAATCTATGTTTTCAGGATCCTTGTCGCCCTGGTGTCAAAGAGGCTGTGAGAGTATGCACTGATGCCGGTGTTAAGGTAATATTCATGTCATATGTTTGATGAGTATAGTTTTCATATTCAATGATCACTTAGATATCTTAATATTTATATCAAAGTTTCATGGAAACTAATAAAAACAGTTTTAGAATTTGGACTTTATAATAGCACACGAGTGCTACTCCAAAATTTAATCAAGGGATCCCAACACATAGTACGTTTGTGAACTCACAGGTATGCATGGTCACTGGAGACAACCTTCAAACAGCAAAGGCAATAGCTCTGGAGTGTGGGATACTGGCTTCAAATGAAGACGCTGTTGAGCCAAATATAATTGAAGGGAAGGTATTCAGAGAGCTATCTGAAAAGGAAAGGGAACAGGTTGCCAAGAAAATTACGGTATGCTTTTTCCTTTCTTCCATTGTGATTTCTTTTGTTATCAAATTAGTTGCTATTATTCAATAGAGGATGTGTATTTCTCCATCCATAGCCTTACTCAAAGGAATGCTGTCCATGTTAATAACTCCAATTATATTACATCCTATGTAATTTTCTAATAGCGATTTGCATAAAATATATAGGTGATGGGCAGGTCTTCTCCGAATGACAAGCTTTTGCTTGTGCAAGCACTACGTAAAGGAGGTGAAGTGGTTGCTGTCACAGGTGATGGCACCAATGATGCCCCTGCACTACACGAGGTCTGTCTTATTCCTTGGATGCACAATCTTGACTTTTCAGAAAGAAAATAACTTCTAAACTATTTTTTCTCTGAACTCTTGCTTACTAATGAACCTGCAAGGTAAGCATATATATATATATATATATATATATATACCACTGAATCGTTGATGCAGACAGCACACTTTTGATCAGTATACTATGGAGCTTCTTTACTTGTTTAACATGACTTCAGCATAAACTTTTCTCTTTAAAATTGTTCGACGTGCAGACATGTATTTCTGTTTGATTTGTCCTTTGAACAGTCAGTTGCTCTAAAGTATTCATGTAGACATGATTCTAGTTGCATTAGCAATTGTTGAATGCAAAAAACCAGCATATATGAATGTTAAGTTTACAGTTATCAGCATTTAGCGTCGATAAACATTCTGGGTACAGAAATAACTACAGCTATTGATCTAATATTGGGAATACAAGTGGAGGAATTAGGGAACTGTGTTTTTTTTCTTCTCTAAACTAACTGTTTTTCTTCCAAAACCACGACCATGCCAATAGCTGTTGGCTTCTATAATGTCTCGTTCCAAGAATTGTTCAGCTTAATGTGTTTGACCTACTTCTTGAAAAGACAGAGGAGAGAGAAGAGAAAAGGAGAAAGAGTGCAAATAAGTCATTTCATTGTGTGCCACTGCTTTTCACTTTTGCGATATTTTAGTCAGCAAAATGTTTTCCTTTCGTACAACCGTAGTAAATTCAATGTGTTTCTTCTTTTTTTTTTCCTTGGCATTTCTAGCATATAGAGTTACTTGCATTGCAATTAACATGGTACATATATCATAGATGTGCCCCTGGTTGCTGATTTGAAAGTTCTACTTGTGCCTCTTGCACCACCATCTGTTTGATTGGGTTTTCATATTTCATTCTCCATTATCAGAATAAATTTCTGTTT
This sequence comes from Cicer yamashitae, assembly GCA_037974755.1. Classification (NCBI taxonomy): domain Eukaryota; kingdom Viridiplantae; phylum Streptophyta; class Magnoliopsida; order Fabales; family Fabaceae; genus Cicer; species Cicer yamashitae. Next base: position 59,457,796 of record JBBPBQ010020323.1, read on the forward strand.
ACACCCAAAAAAATATCCTTGTTGTATTTGATTTTTTGCTTTACTATTTTGTTTTTTAGGCAGATATTGGTCTTTCTATGGGCATCCAAGGAACTGAAGTTGCAAAAGAAAGCTCAGATATTATAATCTTGGATGATAACTTTGCATCAGTTGTAAAGGTAAGTGTTTTTTATTGGCTTGACTCTCGCGTCTGATGTTATCGCCATTTTCTTTTACCGTGTCTTTGCCTTGTAAATTCATTACTTTTTGGTTTGTCATTGTTTTATTTTCTCCGGCTTTTATTAACATTTACCTCATTTGGCCTTTCGGCTTAAATAATCTGGCCATGAACTTACCATGGCCGAGAAACATTTCAATTTACCAGGTCACTGTGTAGTGGGCATGATAAGGTTTTAGCTTCATTTTTGGCTTAAGGAGAAATTTATTTCGCTGTGAGTGTCCAGTAAATTGATCAATCTGTAAATTGTCTTAGATGTTTGTTTCATTGTTTTTGTAGGTTGTCCGCTGGGGCCGCTCTGTATATGCAAATATTCAGAAATTTATCCAGTTCCAGCTTACTGTCAATGTTGCTGCTCTTGTAATAAATGTTGTGGCAGCAATAAGTTCTGGTGATGTACCTTTAAATGCAGTACAGGTACCCCTCTTTCTTTCTTCTCGTGATTATTTTTTTATTTTTAGTCACACCTATATCGAAGCTCCAAAACCAGAACAGAAGGTGGAGAATAGGTAACATTACCAAGCTTTTAATGCCATGAAATTGTGGCATTGTTCGAAACAGAAAAGTTTACTGATATCAATTAATAACCCTAATAATTGATTCTAGTGCTTTGACGGACATACATAAAGTGTAACAGTACAACTTCAGTGGGTTGGGTTTGTTTCAAAGATATTATAATAGTAGGTGCCATACCACATTTCTATTTGGGTCAAAAACTCACCATACAGAACTCTTACCGCTTTTGGAGTATAACTCTGATTGTTCTTTGTTGATTATTTTTCTCATGAGGTTCAGGAGAAAAGCTGTTGAATTGCTGTATCCATTAATATAGTTCTGCTGAAAATTTCACAATGTTAATTTTTTTTGGGATCTAAGACTCTTAAATTAAGTAGGGAAGGCTGATTAAATTCATGAACAATTTAAAAAATGTATATAGTCGTTTTTGATGTGCGTGCGCTTGGGTACAGCTTTTGTGGGTCAACCTTATCATGGATACACTCGGGGCCCTTGCACTGGCTACTGAACCACCAACAGACCACCTAATGGACAGATCACCTGTTGGTCGAAGGTTTGAATTTACTGGCTTTCTCATTTAGCACTTTAATAGTTATTAATATTTATAGTAACACGCTTAATTCTTAAAGCTGGCCTGGGCTGGCACATATATGCACACTCATATACACATGGCTTATACTTGGGATGTGTTTTCAATTTCGATCCTTGGTGTGTCTGCTTTTCCTCAACAAAAACTTATGGCATTGAAAAAAATTTGAAAGAGAAATCTTGCATTCTATTCCAACTAAGTAACGTACATGTTAGCAAAATGTTCACTTCTATGAAGTTTTGAAAGAGAAATGTTGCATTCTATTCCAACTAAGTATCGTACATGTTAGCAAAACGTTCACTTCTATGAAGTGTTACACTTTTTCTTCCAAGAGCAGAAAAATCAATGGGAAAAAGCTAGCCATAGCAGACTCTCCAACTGTGCGTTGTGTAGCCCTGCGCCCTTGTATCTTGTTTAATTGAGTAAATGTGAAAGTTATGTTTTTTTGTTTCCCTTCACATTATCAATCAAATTTATACTACCTTTGTTCCTAATTTTAAGCCACTTTTAGAAAAAATTATCCCTAAATATAAGGTAGTATTCATTTTGCTGAGACTCTCCATGGTCGCATTTTTCTTTCTCGTACATGATTTTGGTTTTGAGTTATAATGCACGCTTTAGCTATGATCTTTTCTTGGGTTTTCAGGGAACCTCTTATAACAAATATCATGTGGAGAAACTTGATCGTACAGGTAAAATAGTTTATTCAATATAGATGCTTCGTAAGACAAAAATGGACTCAAGAATACAAGGCTGTTTAGGTCCTATTGTCCAATGCTAATATTTTTCATTGCAGGCTCTCTATCAAATCACAGTTCTTCTCGTTTTGAACTTCTGTGGTGAAAGTATTCTACCTAAGCAAGATACTAGAGCTCATTCCTTTCAAGTGAAAAATACTATGATATTCAATGCATTCGTCATGTGCCAAGTAAGTGGATTTTTAGATTTTTGGCTGTTCCTTGTGTCAGCGGAACAAAGTGTTTTCTTTTGTTTCCTTTTTATGTTCACATTCTCCTTTGTTTGGGATATTTTCTGGGTTTGATGAACACTCTTTGTTCTCATGATCACATCAGTTACTAGGGGGCTCTTAATAAGTCACAGAATTTTAAAAGAGTTCTCCCTCATACTCATTCTATTATCTTGAATAGTATGTATGAAATGATTATGCTAGATGATGCAGGAGTTTGGTAGGTACACTTTGGTGATTATGGTGTTAGAAAATATGTATTGAACTTCGAGTTGGATATGCATGAACTGAAATGTTAAGTTATTGAATGTGTGAAATAGTAGATTGCCATGTTTCAACCATCGTTTTTCCTTTCTTCCTCACATTTTGAGAGACAAAAGGAGAGAAGCCTTTAGGTGCAATTATACAAATACATTAACCAGAAGTTCTTAATTTTTCTAATCCATCCTACTCTTGATTAAACAATTTTAAGTTTCAACTTACAGATATTCAATGAGTTCAATGCTCGGAAACCAGATGAAATGAATGTCTTCCGAGGAGTGACTAAGAACCGTCTCTTCATGGGAATTGTTGGAATAACCATCATACTTCAGGTGAATAGGAAACCTTTTGTTTTTGTGTTCTTAACTAAATCGTAATCTTAATTATTAACATTGGCATGCTTTGTCACTCTACTCCAAATTGTTAGATAATCATCATCGAGTTCCTTGGAAAGTTTGCCTCAACAGTGAGGCTTGATTGGAAGTTGTGGCTTGCTTCTATTTGTATTGGCCTTGTCAGGTTAGTTCACGAAACTTTATTAGCATTTGCTTATGACAGTTCTAGTGCTAACAATTAATCTTGCTTTCATGCTCTTGAGTTCAAGACCTCTATGCTCCATTTTACAATATTACCATTATTATTGAATTTTTTCTGTCATGGACAAACTAAATTTTTTGCATACATGTTTCTCTAAAAATATCGGAACTACTGCATTTTGGGCTTTAATCATGACCATTGCTTTTGCTATATGACAGCTGGCCTCTTGCTATAGCTGGAAAATTAATTCCAGTTCCCAAAACACCATTGTCGCGTTACTTCACAAAGCCACTAAGGCGATTGAGGAGGTCTCGTTCTACGCAATAGGAAGTCGATCACGTGCATTTCATATTAAGCTAACGCCTGACAAGTAACAATATATATTACTAGCCCTAATTTTTGAAGCTTTACTTCTACAATTTGAATACAATCAATGTACATTCAATACATCCCAAAGGGAATTAATCATAAAGCATTCGTTATGTGATGCCTTAACCTTTATCTCTTCTCTTTTAATGTTTTGGGTCAAGTGTATATTGTAACATTTTCAGATATTGTTAGAATTTAATGTTTGTAAATGCTACCAAACTGACCTAGCATTGGCAAGGTGCGGTTCTCCAAAAAAAAAAGAAATGAAAGCATTGGCATGGTTTTAACTATGCATGTTTCATATATTTCGTAAAGGATGTTGTGGTTATTACTGCTATGGTGAATTCACGAGTATTTTGCTAGTTCATTATAGGAAAAGAATGGTAAATTCACATTGGAACCAATATATTATTTGTTTCATGTTTGCAGTGCGTAGTCTCTGAGAACTTCAGAACTGTATCACAAGTTATAAATTTATTTATAACTTTCAATTAATTTAGTGAAACAGAAAAACAAAATACAAGTACGTAAATCAATGCTTTAAAGAAAGGTCTCAATCTTATATATAAATGATGCTGGGTCACACTGATCATCAGCGTGAGCCATTTGTTGGAGCTGATGTCTCTGAGCATGATGAAATGCTATTTCACCCTTGATCTTTATTATGTCGTTTTGAGTTTGGGTTATCTCTTGTTGCAATTGAGAGATTATTCCAACACACCCATAAACTGGATCCTTAACACGTAAACTCGCTTCAAAATACACGCAATCAGCAGCCTCAGATCGCAAATTTTCCTGAAGATTCTGGATCATGCCAGACATTATAATACACTATTAGAAACAACAAAACACTTTTGTGCTCCTTAATAATAGTGTGTTTGGAATCAAGTTGAGATGACCAAACGCGCAAAACACATTTCGTGTAAATTTAAAAAACTACAAATTGAAGGGGTGGCTCAACGTGCATTCTAGCATTGAAACTCAATTATTCCAAACATATACTAAGTGTGTGGAAAACAATTTTTCCAAGGTCAAGTGTTTATATAGAAGCTACCTATTGGAGGAATGAGTGATGGTGTGTCTAGCATCAAGCCAACATGTTTCCAAACAAGAGCTAATTTATTTTGGAGGTTACTTTTCACCCCACGTTTCTTAAAGGCATTACATGTTTTTTAAAGGGTACTTTTGAACAACGAAAAATATTTAGAGACAATTCAAAATTGGTGTTGGGAAATGAGAAAAGTTTTTCCCTTCATTTTAAGGGCAAATAAACTTCAGCCAATATAATACATAATTAAAATTCTAATTTGATTAGACTTACTGTTTTTATGATTGAAAGTGTGGCTTCTTATAGTCATGTAGATCTCTAATAAGTGAAAATCAAATACACACAAAGAATCACTTGTGTTATGTTACTTACCACTAGCATTCTAGTAATATTGCTGGCGCCAAATACTTTATGAACATAGGAAAATATCTCGGGATTGGTTGAGGGAAAATATGGTGCTAGAACACAATCCGGGGGACATTTTCTCCTCAAAGATTTGCAAGCAGCACATCTAGTGGATTTTGTCATTGTAAGATTCCTCTGAATCCATTCAAAGATTTTTAGGGACCAAATTTTTTTCAAATAAATGGCAACAAATTGAGTAATGATTATGTTTTGATTTGATTTTTCATTTATAATGTAAATTTGGTTCAATTAATAGAATTTTGTGAAAGAGATTAATAATTGGAGAATAGTTTGATACTATTAAATGAGATTTTGAAAAAATCAAAATAAAACGCTGTCTGTGGGAATCGAACCCACGACCACATGGTTAAAAGCCATGCGCTCTACCAGCTGAGCTAAGACAGCTTATGATTTATTTAATGATCATTAGTTTTAAATACGTTATTTCGATTGTTAAGCTTTTCTTAAAAGTCTTATCGATTAATGTATCTAATGAAGAACAAAACTAATTTACCTTCTCAATAATATAATAATAATAATAATAAACCTATATTTTAATGTTAAATTATGAGTACTGACACTACATTTAGATAATGTCAAAATCTTAAACTAATATAAAAAGGCTTAAATTTCTTAAAAAAATATAAGCAGAAAAGAATAACAAGATTAAATCAAATTTTATCTAATTGAATAATGTAAAGGCAAAGAAATTAATTTTATGCATGGTTATAAAGTAAAAGAATGACAAGGTGAAATAGCATTTTGTTAAACATATACTCTATGTCCCTTTTTTATAAGCAACAATTTGGTGTTTTGCCTATATTAAGAAAAGTGGATGATGTAATGATTTTGTGTAATTATTATCAAATTGTTCACTTTATATAAATGTATTCAATGTTACTTTTTCCCCATTTAAGATAAATTGATAGTATTAAATATGGGTAGAATTGAAAAAATAATAAAAATGTATTTAGTAATTTGCATAGGAACTTATATTTAGGGACAATTTTTTTTAATGTATATTTATAATTAGAGACAGTAAAGTAATAAACAAGGTGGAATAGCAATAGTTGTTTCGTTCCGAATCATCTTTGGAGCTCATAGGGTTCCATAATATTTCAAAAGGGAAAAAACATTCAGAATACAAATCACTCAAAAAGTAAATAATCAAAATCACACTATTGCAATACTTCAAGAACTAAAATTAAAATTAAGCCTTGAAAATATAATTTTATCCTTTTTAACAATTTATAATAAGTTTCAAAATTGATAGTTTCGGAAGTTTTAAATTTCCGAAATTTTCGGAAGTTTCAAATTTTCGAAATAAGGATTACATTTTGAAATTTTAGAAAGTTTCGAAAGTTTCCAAATCTAGAAAGTTTCGAAAATTTCCAAATCTGGAAAATTTCGAAACTTTCTAAATCTGAAAAATTTTCGAAATAAGAATTATATTTCGAAAATTTGGAAAGTTTCGAAATTTTCCAAATATGGAAAGTTCTGAAATTTTCCAAATCTGAAAATTTTTGAAAGTTTTCAAATCTAGAAATTTTCGAAATAAAGATTACATTTCGAAAATTTGGAAAATTTCGAAATTTTCCAAATATGAAAAGTTCCGAAATTTTCCTATTTCGAAAGTTTTGAATTATTTGAAAGTTTTGAAAATTCTGAAATTTTCTATTTCGGAAGTTTCGAATTGTTTGAAAGTTTTGAAAATTCTGGAAATTGTCATTTCGAAATTTTGAAAACTTTCGAATATTTTGAAAAGAAGAGCGACAAAATGAGAAGTTAAAAAAGTTGAAGATTTTATAAAGAGCAAAATTGTATTTTCACGTTGATTGAGGGGTGGCAGGTTTAGATTTAGGGGTGTATAATCCTCTTTATTTATAAACAAAAATCATCGTAATTTCTTGGACACAAATATAAGTAAAATTTACCAAATTCAACTCTATAATATCATTATATTTTACAAAGATCCAATCAAGTACCTCACATTAAAGAACACCATTAGGATGGAGTTTTTTTTCCTATTGAAACATGCAAATAAATACATAAATTCAATGAATGCAGGATCAATTGTTTTGATTGTTTCACTCATAATTATGGTGCAGCCATAATTTTACAAGCCAAATATGTGAACAGAAAGCCCTGTGTACAATTTTATATAACAAAACTTTAATCTAGTGAACACTTGACTCTCTCCTTTTCTGCTGAAAAGTTCATAAAAATATCAAAACAAAAGACCTTAGGCCCTAAAAAAACCCGAAAATCCCGAATGGATGGTTTACATTGGCAAACAGCAAACAAACTACTAACAATAACAAGAATAGGCAAAGTGATTTTTCTTAGAGATGTAAGGGGACAAGAAACTTGAGGCAGAAGCCGATGAATCTGAAATTTCGGATGGAACCAATATCTGTGTTTTACCGGAACCAATTCTCTTACCAGCTACGTTCGCGTACAATAGACCTGAAATTGCTGGTATGAAGACGTCGCTCTCGGTACTAATGTAAAAGTCGATCACTTTCTCCAATTCGGAATCTTTAGAGTCTAGGAACTTTGACTTCTTATCCGCGGGCATAATGGATTCCTGCAATAATTTGAAGATGAAATGAGATATTGCACTTTTAGTATGAAAAATGCATGAAAGATTGTAGGTGTCTGTTTGAGCAGGCAGGCGTGTGTCTGTGTACGCAATTGTGCGTGTGTGAGTATGCCCGTGCTGAGTGCTTGTGTGCAAATGTGCTAAAAACAACTCCCATTCAAACAAGGAGTTCCACCACTGATGATGAAACTAGGTAAAAACCTACAGGTTTTACGACTCCTTCGTGAAAAACAACTCCCATTCAAACAAGAAGTTCCATCACCAATGATGAAACTAGTTAAAACATACGAGGTCTACACCTCCTCAGGGAAGCAAATATGTTGTGTGTGTGTCTGTGTACGCATTTGTATGTGTGAGTGTGTATGCGGGCGCGCACATGTGAGTGTCTGCATGCGCGTGTTGAGAGAGATAGAGAAGGAGGAATATGAAAAAATATCTCACCTTAGTATAAGTTTTAGGAAACAGATCCTTAAGAGAATCAAGGCTATCATCCCATCTTGATTGTGTCACATAAATTGTGGTATCCTTATCAATACCAATCTTTCTCAAAAACACTGCAATCTCTTGTGCATTGAAGCAACTTTTCTCTCCATCGTTATCCTCATTTCCTTGGCAACCTTTCTTGTTCAACATCTCAACTCTCAAATCGACAGCTATAAATTGACCATCTGATTTTCGGCTTAAAGTTCGGAGTCTTTCAACCATTGAGTCAACAACTTCACGCATTTCTGGTTGCAACTCCAAACTTCCGTACATTGCTAAGCATGCAATGGAATCGGAGTCTCCCTTTTTCCCTGACTTTCTCATGTTTATCGAAGGAAAGTAAGTTGCTAGCCTTACGTTTCCCTTTGATCTATAAATTGGTTCGACGTGTCTAGATATGTAATCTTCGGTAACCCGATTAGGGACCTTCACAGCAGCAATTTTCTTAGTTGTTACTTCAGCAGGAAGATCCTTTACCACACTGACCACTCCTTCCATGCTTTTCTTGAACACATCAATATCATAAATGTCCTCAAAGTTCCTGAAATATGAAACAGTATCATTAGATTAAAAGCATTTTCAACTTAAGAGTAGGAGAAGCCATTAACATTGACATTTTCCACTCTTATACACCCAATCTTTTATGAAAAATGATATTTTGACATTAAAATTTGATGTCAAATACAGTAAGTTTTGGTTTTTAAGAGATACAGAGATAAACATATATTGTCTGTATTTTGATGTTCAAACGACGGAATTGATCTTTTATAGTCAGAACTAACCTCTTGTCACCAGGTTGGCTACCTCGGATGTCAGGAATCACAAGTGTTGCCCCAAGACTTCTAGCCACAATCACCGCATCTGCTATCTGGACAAGAAGCATATCGTTACGAAAGAAGATTTAGAGAAATGGAAAATGATGGACAGTATGTCAAATATAGAATCAAAATAACTTGAAAATTTACAATGCTGCCCCATCTAAAGGAGCAAATGGCACACATACATACATACATACATACATACATACATACATATATATATGTATATATATCATAACTATCATCGGTGGGATATTGTCACAACTACTAAGTGTGTGTTAAGTTCTGTAGTGACAAAAATTGATTTCGCAAAATTGTTTTGGCTAAAATTGAGTTCAATGTAAAGCGGTTTATCTTTTGATACATTCATATAAAAGTGGATTGAACAATAAAAACGAGGCTAAAAAACAATTGTAGAGGCAAAATCATCAAGTTAGAATCAAATTCTGGAGACAAAATCAATTTTACTTGAGAATATCCAAACATGTCAAAATCAATTCTACACCTTTCACCTCCTCCAAAATTAAAACCGAACATACTAGAAAAGTACTAATCAAATGGAAATATTTCTGGTGTTTGGGAAACAGCCGCAAGTATCTGAACATAACCGATACCTACGCAAATCTTCATTTCACTAAGTCAAGCACAACAGTTAAATCATTTACCTGAGATAAGTGGTACTCTGGTCCATTGGTTAATGAAAAGGTAACAAACCCTTTCGTCTGCTCCACTTCATCTGCAAGCCATTGCCAAAATATGAATAAAATAACTACAAAAAGAATGCGTGCACCGGCCTATGTCTATTATTACGCGATTTTCGACTATTTGCAATACTTTACATTGAATTTTACCTCCAGATGGCTTAACCCAACACGCTTTTAACCCGTCGGTATCTCCCTTCCAAAGCCCTATATTCTTTCTTACATGAGTAGTATCAATCTTTACAGTTTCATAGGTTGCATCTTCAGTTACTCCCGGAAGTTTATTATCCTTGTAAAGCAAAAAGAAACTTATATCAAAAAATTATAAGAGTAATAATCAAAACAAATTTGCATTAGAAAAGCACTTTCACAGTTGCATCTGTATTAATCTATTTCACCACTCCAAGATTCAATTAGAGCACAGTGTTTTTCTAACAAATTCAAAGAACATGAACAACAATTGACTCCTAAATCATAAGATTTTCTCACCAAATCAAAAACACCGCCTTGTCCGAAAATTTCGAACATAGAACCATTATCACAAGTTACTCAATTCATGTCTTCTCAAAAATCAATGAATGGTTTCACAACAACTATAGAGAACATAACTTACAACCATCAATAATTCCATTGAAAAATCATCATCCACTACAAGAAAATAATCTCTACTAGTTTATAAACTAAGGATCTTAGAATCACTACAAGCTTCAAGATGCATACAAACAAAAAATGGGTTTTTTATTGACCCTTCAAAGTTGAAATTCATTTCAATTTTCTAAACAAATTCAGATCCCAAACTATTAGTTTAACAAAAAATCATTAACACAATGAACCCTTGTGAGTGAATTTAGTTCATAACAAATAAAAAAGTCAAAAGCTAAAGTAAAACCTTTTCACCCTTTCATAGATTCACATACAAAACATCAAAATCATGAACAAAAAAAAAAGTGAAAGATTGAAACTTTAGATTAAAATGACAAATGGGTCTTACTTGAACAGAATCAAAATGATCTCTTTTAATCATATGAATAAGCATGACAAACATTGTAAGAGTGAGGATACCAGCAACTACTTGTCTCAAATCAAAACCCATTTTTTGATTTGGTATTAAGAATCTCAAGAGAGAGAAAAAAAAAGTTGGACCAATGAAACTAAGAAAAAAAAGGAAAAATTGAAGATTGAGAGAGAAAAATGAAGATGAGAGAGAAAGGAATAGAGTGTGTAATATAGTGAGACAGAAGACAACATTAGTTGAGCACCGACACTTTCACTGACAATGATGTGTTTCCTAATATCCTACCTGGATTTTCCTCTACTTTTCCACTCTTCTTTTACTAATAAATTGAAAAAAAGGGACTAATTTCATTTTGGTAATGTTCTAGAATATCATAATTTTATGGTGTTTCTATTTTTATTTTTATGTATATTGTATAAAAGTTCTTTTGTTATAGATTATTAAAATATGGTTTTGATATTTAGTAATTTATATTTTATAAATTATTTATTATAGATTTTAAATAAAATGTGTATTTTCTCCATCTTTAATTATAAATGTTTGTTTTACTTTTGACTTAATTGCAGTTTTGGTCCTCTATTTTAGCTGAATGGTGAAAATAGTTCCTCCATTTTATTTCTCCTAAGTTTTTGTCCTCAAATAGAATTTTTGTCAAAAACTTAATGAAATGTCATTTTTTTGCGTTTATTTAAACATCATGCCTCAAGATTTTGTGGTGCAACAATTGTACCTAAAATCATAAATACTATGGTGTGGCTTAAAAAAATGACATTCCATCAAGTTTTTTACCAAAATTCTGTTTGGGACTAAAACTAAGGAGAAATAAAATGAAGCGACTATGTTCATGATTCAGTTAAAATAAGGGAACCATAACTGCAATTAAGCCTTTACTTTTTCAGCCTTTACTTTTTCTTTGTCTTTGATATAGAACTTTAATAAAATTTAATGTGTATTTATGATTTATTTAAAATAACATTTCTATTTAATTTATTATTGAAAAATGTAACCGTTTTTCTCTCTCTTGTTGTATAAATAATTATAATTATATAGATAAATTTGTAAAAATAATATATATTTTCTCTGGATATTATTATAAATCAAATAAACATATAAAAACTTCTAAATGATATTTAGATTATTTTAATATTCAGATTTTTTTTTTTAGATTAGTTTTCATATATTTTATACAATTTCCACAATTTTTCATATAGTCAAAGATTGACGTTTTGTTCTTTTGCAAACGTCTCCTAATTTACATTTAATACTGTTAATGCATTTGGTTACTAAAAAAGTATACTGTGTCAAGTACTAGTAGTAGCTTTATTTGACTTTTTCCTTGATAAATGTGTTTAATGTATTTGTTGGTATCATTAAATGTAATAGTTTTATTATTATTTTTTATACAAAAATCGAAATAAATAAATGGTAGTCTCCTTAAGGTTTTAATTAGTCATTTTCTGAAATATATTGTTAAAATGGTGCTTGGGGATATTTTTACTCCCTCTATTATTTTTTTATTTTTATTTTTTTGAATAATTTTGTTTTCTATTTATTTATTTTTGAAATAATTCAATACGAGATTAATGTTCTCGATTTCACAACGCAGTAATTTGTTTGATAATTTTATATAATTAAGAAAATATATAAATAAATAATAAATAATATATTCATCAAATATTTCACTTGTTTCACAATAATTTACATATTTGTAAAATAACGTCTTAAAATAATCAACACTTTACATTTTAAAAGTGATATTGATTAAATTTTGTCAATTGTGCATATGATTAATGTTTCCCTTCAAAAAAAATATTATTAATTATTAATAAATATATTATTCATTTAATTC
>JBBPBQ010020323.1:59472274-59567886 GCA_037974755.1 Cicer yamashitae
GTAGAGAGAAATATATAAAATGATATACATCTTCAATCTCATATTAAATGTCTCAATTAAAATATTTATTTGTCTCAAATTATATATCTCTTTATATTAACAATAAAATATTAATTACTTACTTCAACTAATATGGTTTACTTTTTCTTTTACACTATATGAGTATCTACTTATTATATTAACTATTACTTTTTAAGAAATTTATAAAATTAATTTTTTTTAAGAATTATGCAATTTTAAATGAGACAAATAGAATAATAAATAATTATGGATATTATTGAAAAAAAATGATATTTTGATATTTACAACAATTAAAAATGAATGAATGGAGAAAATATTTTTATAGCCATTATTAGAAACCAACGTGAAAGTATGGAAATAGTACCAATCTCCCAAATTATAAGCCATTTTAGAGAGAAAAAGTCCCTAAATGTAAGTCCTTTACAATTTACTGCATTTATCGTTTCTTTTCTAATTATATCACCTATTAATGGTACCATTTACTTGGAAGATAAGTAATTGATATTAAATGCATTTATATATTTTTATAATTTAACTTAAAGGTTCTATTTTTTTAAAAAAAAAATGATATAATAATTTTTATAATTTGAGAGTAAATATTTTTTAAAATATCATCAAATTATCTTATGTACGTTCAAAATGTTTAATTAATTATACATTTATAATTAATTGACATTTTAATACACATATTTACATTATCAATGTCTCAAAATGAAACTCATTATATAGATTTCAAGATATAAATACATAAAATTCATTTAAATAACAACGCTACACTAAAATTCATTAATATACAAGTCATAAAGATATAATGAAAATTAAAATTCCATAACTTTATGGTAAAAATTAGGCTAAATTGCATCTATTGTCCCTAAACTTAATTTCAGTTAACGTTTTAGTGTTTTATCTTTTTTTTTTTCGATTTGGTTTTTTATTTTAATTTTAAGTGACAATTTGATCTTTTATGTTTTAAAATGTTAACAATGTTCTCCTTTTTTTGTGCAAAAATTCATCAAAAATTTCAAACAAAACCCACAAAGTTAATTATCATCCTCAATATAATGCAAATTTCATCAAATTCATAACTTAAATCTTTAAATAAACTCATATTTTCATCTCTAACAACGTCAAATAAAGAATAAATGACCAAATCGAGAAAAAAAAAAGATAAATAACTAAAACGTTAACTGAAAATAAATTAAGGGACCATGGATGCAATTTAGCCTAAAAATTAATATAATAAAAAATATGTGCATCTACATTAATAAATTTAAAATTAATATCCAACTAAGATTTGAGTTTAACAAGAAGATTCACGTTAGCAAAAAAGGATACGCTTCCACGGCGTACCGAACCAAAATTCGAATATCCTATTTTATTTGAAAGAGATGTCCACGTTTAATGAATAATAATATCTCTAATGTAATTACTTTTGGTAAAAAAAAAATATATGAGATACAAAAAATAATACCTACAACTATTGGTATTTATAAAGAATATATTATTGGAAATAATAAATTATTATATAATTACAAAGAAACATCGTAAATCGATCATATTTTGATTTTAAATTATAATAAAAATGATAAATAATTTTATATTAACGATATGATGTCTCGTGCTTGGCACGGGCTACATACTAGTAAAAAATAATATGTAATGGTTATACACAAAATATACAATTAATTATTTATCAATTTTTCTTAATATATATATATATATATAAGTATGTGAAATATACTATAAATACTTATAAAAAGGGAAAAAGTGATTTTATAAAAAAAAACGGAGGAACTAGTAGTAATTATTTCTTTTAATACTCATTTAAATTTTAAATGTAAATCTTAATGTAATTAATGCCACCCAAAAAATGATGAAGTGCATGTCTGATTGCACAAATAAGGGGGAAAAAACACATTTATGCAACAGGACACTAATTAGTAAATAAATTATAATTAGAAAATTATAAGTAACTTTTATAATTAGAAATTCATTGAATATTATTATATTTTTTCCTAACAGAAGCTTGACTCAATCATAAAAAAGTATGTATTTTTTTCTATAGATTCCCTTCACACGAGATAATTTTATTTGAAATGTATCAAATATTAAATGTAATTATTTTTTTCAATAGCGATTCGAACTTGAGTTCACTATATTGTGAGAGTATAACATCTTATATTAATCTTAATTCTTGTTATGTTATATTAATCTTAATTCTTGTTGATAAAAAATGCATGTGTTTAATGGTGTCAAATAAAAAAAATCTCTCATTTAATGTTAATATTAAAAAATATCTTTAAATTAATTCTTTAATATTATAATGAAATAACCATTATAATATGGATACATAAGTTAGTAAATAAGTTTTTTATGCCAAATTTCAAATATTAAATTAACTTTAACTATTATCTTTAATAAGTATAAAAAATAGATATTTTGTTTGTTTAGTTTTTCAATTGAAAATAAATAACAAGTGACTCAAAATATAAGAGGAGTGAATTGTAAATTTTAAACGATTGAAGATAAAATAAGAATTTGAACATTATTAAACAATTTTAAGTAAAATGTTTACAAAATAAAACAAAATTAAGTAAGAGATAAGAAATAAATAAAATGTGAGAAGTAAAATTTGTCAGAAATCTCCAAAACATGTCTTTGCCAGATTTTAATAAAAATTATATGATTTGGATTTTTGTAAATTTTTGTTATAGAAAAACATTTTTTTTGTGAATAATGTTCAAGAGAATTTTTGTTCAGTACTTATATTTTATCCTAAAAATAACCAATACATAAATATAAAAATTGCTCTCACACGGTCTGTTTTCACAGTCCTCTTTTCACTTTTTATATTTTTATTTATCTCGGGTTCCTTTTGTTCACCATCAAAATAAACATATATTCACATAAAAGTGTTTTTTTAAAGAATAGATAACTATTAATGATTAATTATTAATTAACGACTCCCTTATTTTTTGTCCTTTTTAGACTTTGGCACATAGATTAAAAAATAATTAATTTAGAAAGACATGGATTTATTTATCTCTGTTTTTTAATTTACCATCCTTTTCAAATTCCCAATGATTTATTACACTTAATCTCAAATACTCTATCAATTTTAAAGATTTTCACATTTTTGTCCACTAAAAAATACTCAAAAGTGCACGAAAGATTTGCACTACATCCCTTTTATGGTTCACGTGCTTTTAATTAGTTAGTCATAATTGATTGCTCTTTTTATTATTTGTATCCATTGAATAACTTACTATTTTTAACGTAGCATACTTAAAATATTTTAATTTTTATAAGGGTATAAAATAAAAATAACATTCAATTGTATTTTAATTTTTTAAAAAGACTAAATATTTGGGACAAAATTAAAATATTAAAAAATTCAAAGATCACATATAGAGGAAGTAGTAGTAGAGATTGAATTTTGAAAAATATCTTTTGTATCTTGGTTCATATTACTTTATTCAAAATGAAATATAAACAAAATTAATAATTAAAATATTAATATATTTAATTAAAAAATTAGTTTAAATATATTCAATATTTTAACTATTATTTTTATTTATATTTTATTTCTAAGAGAATCCTCACCTACACATTAGAATTTTTGGAGACTTAGAGGGAGTAATAATTTTTCAATGAATACCCTTAGCTAAGACAAAAACATGGTGCCAACTCAAAGGTGAAGGATTAATTGGAATATAGATTTGGACAGCACGTTGAGAAGAAGCCAAATGGGGTCATTCTATATTATTTTGTTCATTTCATTGCATGCACGAGATCCGAAACGAATGGTCATAGAAGCAAATAGTACTTTACTATCACGAGTTGAAAGGAACAAATTTCTTCTCATTAAAATGTCTCTTATTACCCATCAAAGTTTTTCCTACAGGGGTTTTATATTTTGGAAAATTGCACTAAATACATATTTTTTTATTTTAGAGTAAAACTTTTAGATTTTGGGTTGGTACTAATAGATCAAATGTGAGACTTTTAACACGCTTCTTTTATGTTTAAGATAAGACCGATCCAACGTATACTTAAACATAAAGCGGATTTAAAATTGAGTCTTTTTTTTTTTTAATATAATAGTAACATTTCAATAATATTTATATAATTTATTTTGAGTTTTTTGGGATGTAAAATTATTTAATAATTTATTAACAATCAATTTTCTTTAACATTTCTTTTTCAATCAATATTAAAGTCAATTCATTTAATCTTTGTTGAAATATTGTTGTAATCAATTTTAATTTTGAAATACTTATTTTGACTTAAACAACGGTTACATGAATCGTTAACATTATTCTATAAAGAATAGTAGTATATGCATTTGTACAAGAATCAAGTCTTTTCATATAATTAAGTATATCAATTGGTTTATGCTTTTTTCTTGTTTTATTTCTCTTAAAATTTTAGTTCCATAAATAAATCAAAGAGACTCGTAGATTATTTTTGTTAACGTTTCTCTATATGTAAAAGAGACAATTTTGAGTCCCTAGGTGGGTAACCTTGGTGGCCTACCTCTAAGGTCGACTCTAGTCTCAAACATAAATGTGACCCAAATGCGGTAATATGATAGCAGCTGACCCAATAGATTTTTTTCTATTTTATTTTGAGCACGGGTTTGAATAAATTCTAATACAATTTTAGAATTTGGATTAGACATAATATAACTCCACAAAATCTACTTATAAAATAAAAACTATCCACCATTTATAAATATTTTAACAAATCTTATCTCATTTAATGTAAGACTCTTAACACATACTTCAAAGTGTTGATTTTGCTTTACATAAGTGGTGTAATTTTATTTGTTTAGACGACAAATGTTTTATAAATTGTGTGTGATAGGAGATTTTTGTGATAAAATATATTTTAGCTTTTAAAAAAAATTAAAATATCAATAAGGATATGCAAAGTAGCATTCAGTATTAGGTACATGTCCTAATCCAACAAAGAAGTCACAACAGTTTGAAATAATAATAAAGATTGACCATATAGTGAGTGAAGTTGAAGGAGAGGATTTGGAATGTCCGATTAATCCGCCTCAAAGAGTGGCTCCTCTCATCCATGCGTTTCAAAAGTCCAACCATCTTTTCATATTAATTCAATATTAATGACTCAAAATAATAATAATTCATATTAATAATCATAAAAATATTGAATGTCATTAATACTGAAAATTATTCTTTTTGACACTCCTTACACATGTTTTACACTCTTGAAAATTATTCATTCATTCAAATTTATAGATATTATATCGAAAACAATATAATTCAAAGACGCTAAAAACGAAAAGAATAAATATGCAAACAAACTCATCACTCATATTAATAACATAAAACGAAAAAATATCTATAAATGTAACAAAACATACGAATGTGTTTATCGAATATTCACCAAAACTAAATAAATTTTATTAATTCAAAGAACAGATTCGATCAAATTGATTCAGTTTGACTTGTGGAGCTAATATTTACATAAAGTATATTTCTTTCAACACCAAGTGTAAACTCGTACTTGATTGAGGTTAATTAAATTATGTTGGCGATCTTAAAAGTTAGCTAAAAAAATCCACTCAAAGTTTTCATGCAACGTTAATTTACTTTTCTTTGAACGATTACATCAAGTAGTATTAAATCTAGATTATTGATGAAAAGAATTATCAGTATTAGAGAAGACTTTAAGACTCAAATAGGGTTGACAAATGTATTTATCAAACATTCACTGAAGAGATTTTTACATCAACAATATAAGTTGAATTTACGCCATTGTGGAGTATGAATTACTTTATTACCAACTGAATAAACTTTCATTGACAATTTTTTAATTTTTACAATAAGCAATAATAAGCGGTAACATCAATTTCTCTAAGATATTACTCCATCTGAAATGATTTACGAATAAAAATAGTTCATCTATATTGAAATTTATAGGCTAGATTACTCTTTTAGTCATTTAACTTATTTTTTGTTTCATTTTAAACCCCTAATTATTTTTTCATTATGTTTTGGTCCTTTAACTATAGTTCCGTTTGTCAAATCAGTCTTTTTCGTTAATTTCTGTCAAACAACGTTAAGTTTGGTCTTCTTCTTCGTCTCACTCGTCTTCAAATTTATAAACCTTGATATTTATAATCTCCTTCAATCCAAAAATTCAGAAAATTGATTAAACTGATAACCGTCAAACCCATAAACTTTAAAATTCATAATTTACAAATTTAAATCCATAACTTTTCAAGATCAGAACAATGAATCTTCTTGTTTAGCATACATTGTACCAAAATGAAAAATAAAAAATCCTCAAACTTATTCTTCTTATTGATTCAAAAAATTTAGCATTTTTTGACACTGTTTGTGAATCTGACCTAACAAATTTTGATTATTGTCACGCTTGTGTTACTCATAGGTTAAAAGTTCAATAGTTGTTGACTCAAATTGATAGTAATAGTTCACAAATTGACTCAAATTGATTCATAGGTTAAAATTTTGTCCTGAGAGTTGCAATATTTCTATTTGCATTCTTATCTATTAACTCACAAAGGGGTTCTAAACAAGAAGAATGGATTTGAGGATTTTTCATTTTTCTTAGTTTGAAAGGTTATGAATTTGAAGGTCAAAAGTTTGATGAATTATAAGAGTTTTTAGACTAAAGAAAATCATAAATTCATGAGTTTATGGTTTTGAAGATTAGTGAGATGAAGAAAATGACCAAACTTATCATTTTTGGCATAAATTAACGGAAGAGACCAACTTAACTTAAAAAAATATAATTAAAAGATCAAAACGGAACAAAAAATAATTAATTAAAGAACTAAAGTAAAATTATAAAATAAATTAATAAACTAAAATAGTAATTTTTCCCAATTGATAAAATATAAATAAATACTACTTTTTCTATAAAAAAAATATCTATCAATTAATCTAACTTTTATTTTCAATGAATCACTTTATTATGTATCTTGAAGCATAGTTTTAGATATACTTTTTTAAATGAAATAATTACTTCATTAATTATTATCATTATTGATATCTGTGATAATTTAATCTACTTTTAGTTAAAATTATCGTGGAGGGAGTATATTCTGATATCATACATGATCCAATGTGATGGGTCCACTAAAGGATTATAATATTGATGCAGACATAACAAACATGTGTAGTACGACAGTTGCCATTTGTTAATGTTTTATTTGTTGATTTTGATTTGTTTATGTTTTATGTGAAGTAATAAGAGAAACAAACAAAGAGAAAAGATAAGTACATGCAACATGGTTTATGACCTAGAAAGTGATAATTAAAGGGTGTGTTTGAATATCTTTTTTGACACCTATTTTAAATTTTATGAAAAATATACGGAAAATACATTTTTAAACGAGTTTTAAGTTGTTTAAAACCATTTATTTAATTTAATAAAAATATTTGTCCATATTTTCAACTTGAAAATCCCTATAGAAACACAAGGGTAATATTCGAAAACACTTTTATTTATTAGACTAAATTAAAGTTACTAATACTAGTTAGCTACATTAGTTAATTATATAGGCTTTATATACTCCTTGATTTTATTGATTTTGATTATGAATAAAATTTTGACTAAAATTTCTTATCAATTATTTCTATCTAATAATTATTATATTTCTATAATAAAAAGCTCATTATTAGAATTTTGAATTTTCATCTTTTGGTTTCACTCTATATCTATTATACTCTCTCAAAATCATTATACTATAAATTCAACGTTTGTATTTTATTATTTTATTTTGTTAATAATTGTTGTTAACACATACATCAGGTTTGTTATTCACATATATATCAGGATGTTATGATGGTAGATTCAATAAAATTCATGTTTTTTATTGATTTATTAGCCTTTTTAGATATAGGCGAAATATCTTTTGTATACGTCTTAACACAAAATAGTTTTAAACAAATGTTTAAAATAAAGTCTTTGACAGATAATAGATTAGATTCGAGTTTTATTTTTTTAAGTAGACGTGACTTATTTAAGCAAAGTTCGGTTCGACCTGATCTATTCTCACCCATAATAATAAAATAGAACTGAAATATGATATATATAATCAAATTCTTTAAAATGTCATGTTAAATAAAAATAAAAAACTTAATTTCCTTAATATATTAACTTGTTAATCTTTTTCAAAAAAATATGTCGAAATACTTATTTAAAATGATAATATAAACTAAGTTTTTAAATAGGCTAATAGGTCATATCAGACTTTCATAAAAGTCAGACTCAGACATAAAAATATCTATGATAGGCCACATGTCAGACTTAAACCTTAAATTTTTTTGACATGCCATACAAAGTCTAGCTCGACTTGGCCTACTCTCATCCCTAACCCTCATGTTGTTGACCAATTACCCGTTCGTGACTTCTTTTGTTTAACTAAAAAATGATATTTATTCATTCAAATTAATAAAAATTACATTGATCAAGAACATTACAATTCAAAGCTGGTAAAACCGACTCACAGTATCCATAAGTTAATAACATAGAACAACAAAATCTACAAATATGACAAAATACCAAAATAACAAGAGGTGTCCATAATACTCACGTGTCCGGAGTTCAATCGTTGATGACATCAAAATTATTGATTAAATTTGTATTTGATCGAAACTAATTTGTCAATATAAATCAAAGAACATCGTAACAAAACGGAAAAATAAAATATTGCACCAAGACAACGACAAACACAACACCGCACTAAAATGACAAAACCACGAAAAAAAAGTTAAATATGTGTGAAAAACACTTATTTAAATAAAGAATAAGAAACGATTTAAAGAGTGATTTCAAACCAAAAATTGAACATAAATCACTCATCTTTAGTGAAAAATAGAGCTAATCAAAAAGAGATAAGGAAATAGACAATTTGACAATCTAGTCCATGGATTAAATTATACTTCCTTTGATTCTTCTTATAAATGGCAATTAGAATTTAAAAAAAAAAT
Organism: Cicer yamashitae; assembly: GCA_037974755.1. Taxonomy (NCBI): domain Eukaryota; kingdom Viridiplantae; phylum Streptophyta; class Magnoliopsida; order Fabales; family Fabaceae; genus Cicer; species Cicer yamashitae. The sequence continues at coordinate 59,481,286 of JBBPBQ010020323.1, forward strand.
CCTTAAACCCTAATTTAACTAATAAATACCAATATTGTTAGTACGGGCGTCTTGTCCCGAATTCAAATTTGAGATCTCATAGTTGTATGAGTTAATTATGATAGAATTTATTATCTCTTCTAAAATAAAAAGAAAATTAAAAAAAATAAAAACCGAAGGTAGTATAAAACAAATAATCTATGTCATAAAAAACATTAACATGAAAATCCGCCTTTCCTAAAAAGCAGCAGACAAATTTATGAAAATATAAATTATAGTATAATTACAATCATTAGTATAATTTGAGCTGACAGAATATATTTATGAGAAATAGACAAAAATAAGATATTATTAGTTTGACCAATAAGAAAAATTATTCTTCATTCTCTTTAAATTGTACTCTAACTCCACAAATCTCTTAAAAAACTAAATTTTCTTCCACCCTGCGAGGTTGTCAGTGCAAACACCAAGTATTTCGAATGGACGAAATTGAAAAATCATTTTAATTAAAAAACTCAAAATTTAAGTTTGTCGACACAAATTTAAAATTTGAGTTTGTCAAAGATTTTGAATTTGCAAGAATCTTTCAAAAATTCACTTGGTAAGATTAAGATTAAAAGTATTTTGGATAGTTTAGGATTTTGTGGAGGTAGTTGGTAAATTATTCACAAATTTGTAAAATTGTTTTTAGGTTGAGTAATCCAATCTCTCTCATTTGTTTCTCTATCTCTTGTAGATGAAGTCATCCACTTATTTTGAAAAATGAAAATGGTGTTGGCCAAAAAGTATCTAGCAACAAAGAAATTCTACCTTTTAATTTTTTATATTTGGTAATTTTCTCTATGGCTCTTTTTAATGCAATCAATCTCTCTCATTTAAATAATTTATTTTAGTCTTCAATATCTTCTTTAAAATCTCTCTCATCTAAATAATTTATTTTAATCTGTAATATCTTCTTTAATTACACTAAAGTCACACGAAAATGAAAGGTAGAGAATACATTTTCAAAGACTAATGTTAGGTGGTTGAAAATTTTGCAAGAAACCAACAAAAGATGATTTTTTTTTAATTAGACCAAACAAAACATCATATGTTGAAATGTAATCATATCTCAATGCAATATCAAAAGCCAAACTAGTAATCATTTTGAAACAAACATTTAACTTACAATGTTTGACATGGAAAGCAAAGATAACAACATTGTAGCTGCCAGAATTTAAACATTTATGATATTGTTTTCATCACACTACAATTTTCTTCATTCTCCTGTTCTCAGCATACCTTCATTTGATTCATTGCTTTCTTCCATTTCTTAATCAAAGCAGCAACATTTTTTCCCCCCATTTCCAGTCTTTCGATTTCCTTTTCATTATTACTGGTTAGCCAATGGAATCAAATAAATGAGGATGGAGTTATTAAGGCCACACCATCATAGGAAGAAAGTTTGATTCTAAAAGAAGATCTCTATAAATTAAGATTTGGTGAATCTTTTCTTACATTGTGGATTCATAGTTTACTATTTGGGATGTGATTTAATCTCTTGATTTGCACAAACAAATGTGAAAATAACAGTTGTTAACCAATGGTGTTGAAAAAGAGGGTGGATTTTGGATAGAGTAGCTTTGAGTTCCATTACTCCTAGAGCTATTTATCTTTAACCAATGGCTTACCATCAAATTTATCTTCTTATTTTAACCTATCAGAAACTGTATTTCTTCTTTGGTTTTACAAAAATATTTTCTCAGGAATAAAATATAAACAAAAATAGTATAAAAAAAATTGATATATCTAATTAAAAATTAAGACCACATACATAAATTATTCTATGGGTTTGTAGTTTTTGTAGCTTGCTTAAGGTTTTTTCCTTCTGGTAATTCAAAACTTCTTTTGGTTTACACAATTGCATAAAATTTGAAGTCTGCAGGTATATTTCCCCTTTCAAAAATATAAACAAGTGTGAAGGTAAAAAGTTTATGTATAAGATGTGATGTAGTCCATTTAAGATGATGCATTGCTACTTTCAAAACTCATTTCTCTCTTGATAATTCAGGTTTAAACTTTTAAATTTTCAACTGTGCTTTTTAGATTATGATGTTTCATCCTAGATGATGATTATTGTGTTGAACTGCTGAAGTTCGTTTGGATGGAGCATATTACTTTTGACCAACAAAAGATGCTCAAGAGATTAAGGAGTTGTTAGTATTACTCTTAACAATTTGGTTCATAAAATAACTTGAGATACTTGGCTAAATCTTCAAAAGAAATATGATCATTATTGATAGATGTTTGGTAAAGCTTATTGCAGTTTTTAAAAAGCTAAAACACTCTCAAAAGTCAGACTAGTAATCAATTTGAAACTAACAGAATTGGAAACATCAATCTCTATTGCTTCTGCATTAGATGGATACCAAGATTGGAGCTACTTCACCAAATATATACTCTTGAGAAGTAGATGACATTTTGCATGCAAGCCAATTAATGAAATGATGAAATTTAGGTTTACTTAAACTCTCGATTTTGCGAACTTTGCGGTCTGGTTTAGAAAAGTTTCAACTATGCAAATGTTCCTACAACTTATTTATTCCTCACCAGATTCAGACCGGATAATAACCAATTTTGATCATTTAACCAAAATCAACCATCCAGTTAACACAATGTGTTTAAAAGACCAAACCTAAAAAATAGGTTTGCTTAACCAAACCAGACCCCAAAACATAAAACATAAGAAATATATGCCAATAAAAATATAAACACTTAGCTTCAAGGTAAATAAAAAACTAGATTAAAGTCTTGGAAAAGGTTGGGGTTCAAGTCTTACAACTTAACAAAATTTAATACATTGAAACTATGAAAAACATTGATTCCATCTTAAGCCTCTCAAGAAAAACTCTCCAACCAACCATGGACAAAGAAAAGATGACACACCATTCAGTCTCCCTTCTTCCTAAACGAGCAACCTTCTGTTAACCTTGCACGACCACCGGTTGGTTGGCACAGAACAGTTTGACAGTTACCGCATACCACAACAGTTTGAGAGTGGCTAAAGACAGTGGTTCTGCATTCAAGATAAAAATATAAGTTAAAATACATTGAAACAGAAAAAAGTGCGTCTATAATGCGATATAATTTGTATAGAATAAACAATCATTTCGATCTCCGAATGTGTGAGACGCTGTCACTATAATCCCAAATTATATCAAAATTGCAATCGCATAAACAAGTATCTCTTTTATTAGTCATCTTGGTCCTTGGTTCTGTTTTCAGGTAGTCAAATAAGTACTAGAATATCTTATATGTTGGCCAATAAAGTCCTCCATAGAATTACTAACAAAAGAGACACTAGGGATATGTTCACAATTTCAATAAACTCAAGAACTATAGTGACACATTCAGTCACACATTCAGCTACCAAAATGGTTGTTTTCTCCAATTGTATACATAAAAATACCAAATGTAGGATAAAAAATCAAATGCCAGTATGAAATAAACAATTAAAGCACTATCAAAATTTGCAACAAAAAATCAAAGAAAGTGCATCAAACTCACATATTGAAACAACCCTGGCATTTTACATCCTGCAATAAAAGAGAAGAAAACAAGTTAAAAAAGCTTTTAACTGAACCTTCCAAAAAAAATAATAAAATAATAATTAGAAACAACTATAGAGCTTAATTAATACCATGAAGAAAGAATTCGGTGACTGAACAAGACGTTTGAGTTTGTGCTTTCTCTTCTCAAGCTCAGCGGGAGGGTTTAACAAATCAATATCATTTTGAAGAACCTATAAAAACCACAAAAAGAGTAACGATTTTAATTATTCATATCAAAAATTCGAAACATAAAAGTCATATCATAAAAATAACAGATTCAAAACCCTAAACATCATAAAAAATCTGATTCCTAATAGAAATACACAAAATGATGGTTTATCATAAAAGTAACGTAAGTTACATCGCATAATTGATGTTGCTATTAAAAAAATCAACAGAATAAACGATGATTTAACACGATCGTATAAATTATCTTCAAATAGAAAAAGAAAAAACAGAAAGAGAAATCACTGAATAAAAGATACAAGGAACCAAACACTCACCATGATGGCGGTGGAGAACGCAAGAAAATCTCAGCAAAAACTAAAAACCCTAATTCTGGAGAAAAATAAAGTGGTTTAGGTTAAATATTAAATGGGTTATCGGGTCGGATCTGTGGCCCAATAACCGGTTTTGGGCTTCTTATAACAAAAATTAAGATTCTCGTTAAATCATGTAGTTTTTTTTTTACTCGTAAAAAATCATATAGCCTCGACCTCTTATCTTCGAATACAAATTTTAAAAATATAATATATATTTCCTTCTTTTAAAAATATATATAATATATTGCCTAAACTAACTACCGAATATTCGATTTAGCGGAAGGAATTAAACTCATCCAACGTGGTGAATTCGAATTTCAATCTATGATGTGAAATATATCTATATTTAGTGTCTGACGCATCTTGAATATGATTATCTTTAGTCAAGGGAATCTGTATAAAAATTAGAGACAAAAGAATAAAAAAATTATCTAATTCTTTCATTGAATTTAAAGACTATTTTAGAGATGAATTGCATGTTTTCATTTAAAATTTACTTCCTTTTCTAATTCTTGTTAATTGTTTTTTCTACTAGCACTTGAGGTCACAACAAGCGTTTGCATACATCATGCTAACGTAGAAACAAATATAATTTTATTTTTTAATAGAGAAAAAATATACTTTGAAAATAGATGGATACTTATTTTAGCATTTGCAGCGACACCAAAGTACTAAAATATATTATCTATAATAACTCTAATTATATTTTATAAGTCCCTTTATTGATTTGGGAAAACATTAGAGAAAATAAAGTATGCACCGTGGATTTAAACTACTTTTACATGAGCAATTAATTAGAATCAACATTTTCACAGTTATTTTTTAAAAACAATTTTTCTAATGTGTTTATGTGGCAGTAGAATAAATAATTATTGGTTATTTTTTAAAATAATTTTACATTATCAATTAATCAATGTACTTCTATTTAATTCAAAATATTATATTCTTTTTTTGACAATATCTCAAAATATTATATGCTCCTTTAAAAAAAATATCTAAATATAAGCTTACCATGCTCACAATTGTTCATAGTCATGTTGGAGGATTCTTTTATTGATTCGAATAGGCTTAGATAGTGGGCCTTCAATAGTTATCTGAAGTTATAAGTAAAAGATTGGGCTATGGACAAGCAACCAATTTTTATACGATAAATGGTGTGGTCGATTGTTTTGAAGGAATTGTATCCTATGGTAGAAGACAAACAAATTTTAGTGGCAGGTATGGGTTATTTATTGTGTGGTGATAATTGGAATTAGAAATGGAATTGGTGTAGGGCACATTTTGTTTGGGAGAAAGTGTCGGTACATTGATCTCACTGGTTTTTTAAAGGTAGTGGTGCCCAAAAATGATAAAGTGATTTATGGTAATAGATTTTTACACTTTTATGATGTGTTTGGTTGAGAAGAAATAGAGAAGAGAGTAAAGGAAAAATTGAGAAAAAAAAATTAAAAACACGTTTTTCTCACCTAAAAACTTTCTCTACCGATGAGGGAAGAAATAGAGTGAGACAATGTATAATATGTTATATCCCTCTTATACTCTCAAGATAAATATTTTTTATTTTTGTCGGAATCTTTACTTATATTTTATGTGCTTTGAATTTTTCTCAACTAAAACATATTATTATTTTTGCAATTTGCCGGTAAGTGTTCTTTAAAAAAAAATTGACTGCTTTTCTTTTTCTAATTTTTTTTACTTATTTAAGCAACACTTCAATTTAAAATATTTATGATAAATAAATAATTTAAAATTAAGATTAAAAATAGTACTTTTATCTATTTCAAAATATATCGTATTTTTATTCTTTCTCTCATACTAAACAATAGCTCAACTCTACTCTATTTATCACATCTCTATCTCTTTTTATACTCTTTTTCACCTATTTATCTCTTCTAAATTTCTTCTTTCAACCAAACATAGCCTTAGAGTTCGTTTGATTAACATAATAAGATACGGGATAAGAATAAATTATTATATTATGTCTAAATTCAGTGTTTGATAATTCAATATGATATGATAAATTAATCAAAAACTCTATCTTATTATGTCTCTTTGGTTGATATTTTTATCTTAAGTATGAACTCGAAATATTTATAATTTTAATACAAGGGTAGTTTTGTCTTTTATATAATACAATAAATTAGTATTCAAAATTATAAAAACGTTAAAATTAATTGAAATTTTAAAATAAATATAATTTATTTAGAAGAGTAGTTTTTCCATTTATATATATATATATATATGTGTGTGTGTGTATATATATATATATTCTTTAGATTATGTAACAAATACAATAAAATTATTTAGGTATTTGTGATTTTGTTATTTATTATGATATTTTTTTTATATTATTTCATGATAAGATGTGTATCAAATATATGATAAAATAAATTGTTAGCTTGTTATCATATATATATATAAAACATTGAATATGATAATATTTGTGATGTTATTAATATATCCAATTTGATATCTTATCATATCTCCATATTATTATGAGTATCAAACGAAACTTTAATATATTCAATATGTATTAGTTCTATAATGGATCAGTCATGTGCAATTGTAATTATTCTTCCTCGAACCTTTAAATCTAGTTCATGGCGCCTCTCTGGATCTTCTTATATATCAAATTCATATGAATAGTGCAAAATTATCCATTAAACTTGATGACAATAAATTGATATATGATTGACTGGGGTTTTAATATTCTAATTACTTAAAAGCCAAGCAAGATGACTTTGGGAACAAGCCAATAAAGTGTTTCGCCCAATCTGATTCACTTAATGAACGATGTTTTATCTGCTTGAATTCACTAAGTCTTACCATGATCGACAATATGACTACGAGGGTGTAGATGAAAATTTCATAAGTTATTGACGAATGTCTTCGAATTTCACGATGACGAAAATTTGTTCCATTAGTGATGAGTCTCACCACATATAAATTTTAGATCATTTGTTACAAAGTAGAACATTTAATCTCAATGTACTATCAATACAAGAAAAGAAAATGTTATGAAAATTACAATATTGACCATTTAAAATTAGGTCTTATTTAATGACTCATTGGTAATATATTTTGTTGGTTTTTTTATTTTAAATAAAAAGGTGCTCATAGAACTGCATAAAAAACAGAAGAAAAAAAAAATCTGCATTTAAGAAACAGAAAAAAAAACAACAAAAAAACACACATAAAACTATATAAAAAAAAATGCAAGTGAAAAATAATGATCATCTAAATAATTTATTTGTAAAGTAAAGCACTTGCAAATGCATTAACGAGACAACAATATTATTACACAAATAAAAATTTGCACTTGGAGAGAGAGAAAAGTGCTCAAAATTGGATACCCTTGTCCCGCACCTCAATTAGCATACATCTACTTTATAAACACTACTCGTGTCTGCTATTCCTCTTATGTGAGACTTCCTTATTTTTTTCAATTCACATCAACTAGCTCTTTATTGTTTTCAACATCATTTTCAATACATATAACATACAAAAATTTCAAAGTTTAAATTTCCGTAACAAGTTTATTGTTCTTGAAATTATATGTGTCTTGAAAATTTAAATGCATATGCATGACAAATCATAAGTGATTATTATCTCAACCTTTAATTTATTCACATTATTAACTATCCACTTTAAAAGGAGTCAAATCCAAAATGTTAATTATTCACAAAAGAGTTATCAAGATCAAAAGAGGCCCGTATATATAATGTAATAGTTGCGATTTTGCAAAATCGCATACTGAATAGTTGCGAAATCGCATACTGAAATAGTTGCGATTTTGCAAACGCAAGGCTAAGTCAGTCAAACATAAACAATGAAGGAGGTGAGTTTCGAAATCATGTTAATAGTATAATATAAGTAAGAAGGACACACAATTAATCACAATAGATCGTATCATAATACATTATGATATATCAAAATATTCAAGGAAATAATATCATATCGTAACATCAAAGTCACTCAAGTAAAATCATTATCTTATTATAATACACATTCAAATATCTAAGAAAGACTATTACCACTTTTGAAACACATTAATCACAATGCAATGTTATGCATGAGCTTAGACTCAACTTCTTCACAATTTGGTACAATTCTAACTCTTAAGTACTTAGTTAGGAGACTTGATACTATACAAGTGGACAAGTAACTCAAATTGGCTTGTCTTCATAGATCCCTCAACTCGATTTGAGACACATATACGCGATAGTCGAGGTAAATGTGTGTCGCATGGTACCTCCATACATTTGGAGGGCTACCTCTAAGTTACATAGGGATTCTCCACCAGAATATCCCAAAGGTCTAACAATCTTACCTTAAGGCTCAATAGTAGACCGCCACGATTTGCGTCATTCAATTGTACTTCTCCAACATCACTAGGCTTTTCATACCCTACTTATATGATGATAAAATAATATCCACTTCAAAAATTCCCATCAACATAAAAAAATTCCAACATCTATTTTCTCCCTTCGTCGGTATATACTACTCCATTAAGGGTACCATCTTTAGCACAAGTTGAAAATCATCACTCGTTGGTATATACTACTCCATTAAGGGTACCATCTTTAGCACAAGTTGAAAATCATCACTATTTCATCAATTATGGGGTTACTTCAATATTCTCATCACAAATTTATAACATCGTTATCATCAATCATACATCATCATTATCACATAAATTTATATCATACAATGCATTCATCTTTTATTATCACGTTGCATTAACTTGTCTAATCAAACATATACACAAAATTCATTGAACATCCAGTATCACAATAATATCAAATACCACACATTCAACAAAATTAAATCAATCAACACCTTATAAATATTTCTATTGCACATTTTAATCTCACAATTTCCATATTTGCACATTAATTAATTTACCCCTCAAAGAGTTATTGCTGTACGTAGCGATCCTTGGATGATTCATTCGAAAATATGTCTTTCTCGTTCATCTCACAATATTATACTCATGAATTCAAACGGTCTCTCACCCCTTACCTTATTTCGACGTTTTCACACGCGAATACGAGTCCACAAGAAAAAAATATTTGTTCTTTGACTCTTTGTCCTTCAATCGATTTAATTCGACAATTTATGGGTAAACGACAAAAATAAATTATGAGAACACACTTAAAAGGGTCAATTTTGAAAATGAGTCAAGTAAACTTACCCTAAATCGGAAAATATTTTAGTGGATAATATAACCACTATTCACAAGGTTGTTTTGGCGTTGGTTTCAATCAAATCAAACTTAAGGTGAAGAAGGACGGTGCAAAATAACGAATACCATAAACGAATAAGTTGAATATTTTATAGAGAATTTGGGTGGGTTAAAATTTTTGAGAAAATGTGTTTAATTGACTAACTAAATGAATGAAACCAAATACTGAAATTTGGACAAAAACGAAGAAAATTTTCCAGAACAGTTATCGATTACCAATGCGAAATGATAGCTAGTTGTTGTGTTTCTTCTTCCTTTCACGACAGTTGTGTAAATCTTGAACTCTCTTTCTTATTTTATTTTATTAACACAATTAGAGTTTTAAATCCTCCACACACATGGACCAAACCCATTGGTATCCTCGATTATTTTATATTTAACTATTATTGTTTTTATTTTGCTAAAAAAATTAATAATTATTTAATCTCACATACTCCTCCAAACACCATTTAATTTTTGAAAACATTACTAATATTTCAGAACTAATATATTATAAATTGGAGTAGTTAAAATAATTAACTTTTGAAAAAAATACAAATTACTAATAACTGAAACTCTCGTATTCAAAATAATCACTATAATTATACTTATTTTTCAAATACTCACATTAAAATACTACCATTATTAGAGAATAGTCAAAATTACAACATAAATGAATATAACATCAACACTTTATATTAATTACTAAATAATAATAAATATATATAAAATCACTATGCCATAACAAATATATAAAAATAAAGGAAATCAAACACAATATTACTACGATATCAAGATAATTCTTTATAAAATAAATAACTAAAAATAGAAAATAGTTAGAAATAATTGAAAGTGCACACTTTACGTTAGTCAAACACACATGAGAATATTACATTAATTGCGTATGCACATATACATGTAAAGTCCTCAAAAATTTTATTCTTTCAAATATTACACTAAAATACTTTTACTTTTAGAAAAAAATAACATAATAAAATATAATATTTATTATTTATATTACTATTTAATCCATATAAAACTAGCATATAATAGAAAACACCAATATAACGAAAATTAATCACAAAATTTATCGACATATATTCTATAATAAAATAATTTATTATAAAATTTAAGATATTACATAATTTACCTATTTATTGAGTTTTATTATGGACCTTGGACTCCAAGCTTCTAGTAACCTCCCACTATTCAATTAGTGGAGGGACCAATTATCTTTATTTGCACATATTCTTCAAGTACCTTGACCAAGTAAAAGAGACACATGTTCAATGTGTATTCTTAATTAGTATTCAGGTAATAGGCTGATCTTGAGCAAGTGTGATAATTGATATTGGACCGAGTTGTTACATAAGGTGAATGTTCATTCGCCCCCTAATACACTACCATAAACTAGAATCCGATAAAAATGATAAAAACACGAGGTTGGATGAGCATCCACCGTTACATAAAGCTATGACGATTAATGTAGTGTTGTGTGTTTTTTGGATAAAAAACAATAGAGTTATGTGGAGGGACGATTTTTTGACCAAGAATAATTGAGTGAATGCTCATTCAACTCCCAAATTTTTCAATTTTTTTAATTGAATTCTATCTTCTGTTAATATATTTAGAAGTGAGAAGACAAAATAAAGGATCACACGATCATTCACCACAAAATAATTGTGGAGGGATGATTTGTACTTTGTGGGGTACGAGGACTATTAGGCCCACACAAAATCGTATCGGCCTTTTACAAGAAAGCCCAATTCGAAATATAATTATCCATCAACCCCAATAAAAAAACCCATCAAACCATCCATTTCCTTTTCATACTAAAAAAAGCTACCAAAATGAACATCCGATTTCGACGAGTGTCTTAAATCTGAAAAAAAAATATAAAGAAATTGCTTCTTCTTCAGACTCTCTCACACACTGTGAGATCTGCATCTAAATCTCTCTCTCTCTTTCTCTCTGGTGATTTCTCTCCCAACCGCTATATCTCTCTCTCGTTTGCTATTGTGCGAGATCTGATCAGATCTGAAAACACGAAACCTTCAAAAATGGAGAAATCATGCAGTCTAGTCGTTCACTTCGACAAAGGCACACCGGCATTAGCAAACGAAATCAAAGAATCACTCGAAGGAAACGACGTCGCATCAAAGATCGAAGCACTGAAAAAAGCAATCATGCTTCTCCTTAACGGCGAAACAATTCCGCAACTCTTCATCACAATCATCCGTTACGTTCTCCCTTCCGAAGATCACACCGTTCAAAAACTACTTCTCCTTTATCTCGAAATCATCGACAAAACTGATTCCAAAGGTAAAGTTCTACCTGAAATGATTCTCATTTGTCAAAATCTCCGTAATAATCTTCAACACCCTAACGAATACATTCGCGGCGTTACTCTCCGTTTTCTCTGTCGTATAAACGAATCTGAAATCGTTGAACCGTTAATTCCGTCAATTTTGTCCAATCTCGAACACCGTCATCCTTTCGTTCGTCGTAACGCCGTTCTCGCCGTTATGTCTGTTTACAAACTTCCACAGGGGGAACAATTACTCGATTCCGCCCCGGAAATCGTTGAGAAATTTCTGTCATCGGAACAAGATCCTTCAAGTAAACGTAACGCTTTTCTTATGCTGTTTTCTTGTGCTCAAGATCGTGCTGTGAATTATCTTTTTTCGAATATTGATAGGATTATTGATTGGGGTGAAAATCTTCAAATGATTGTTTTGGAATTGATTAAGAAAGTTTGTAGGAATAACAAAGGTGAAAAAGGGAAATATATTAAAATTATTATAAGTTTACTGAGTGCAACTTCAACTGCTGTTGTTTATGAATGTGCTGGTACACTTGTATCGCTTTCGTCGGCACCTACCGCGATTAAAGCGGCTGCTAGTACTTATTGTCAGTTATTACTTTCTCAGAGTGATAACAATGTGAAACTTATTGTACTCGATCGTCTTAATGAGCTTAAGAGTTCGAATAGGGAGATTATGGTTGATATGGTTATGGATGTGCTTAGGGCGCTTTCCACTCCTAATCATGATATTAGGAGGAAGACTATTGATATTGCTCTTGAGCTTATTACTGCGAAGAATATTGATCAGGTTGTTATGATGCTTAAGAAGGAAGTTGTTAAGACTCAGAGTGGGGAGCATGAGAAGAATGGGGAGTATAGGCAGATGTTGGTGCAGGCTATACATACTTGTGCAATTAAGTTTCCGGATGTTGCGAGTACGGTTGTGCATCTTTTGATGGATTTCTTGGGGGATACGAATGTTGCTTCGGCTATGGATGTGGTTGTTTTTGTGAGGGAGATTATTGAGACTAACCCGAAGTTGCGCGTTTCTATAATTACTAGGCTTTTGGATACTTTCTATCAAATCCGTGCTGCGAGGGTTTGTTCTTGTGCTCTTTGGATAATTGGGGAGTATTGTTTGTCTCTTTCTGAGATTGAGAGTGGAATCGTGACTATTAAGCAGTGTCTTGGTGATCTGCCCTTTTATACTATCTCTGAGGATGGAGATGGTCAGGAGACGTCGAAAGCCGTGCAGCAGGTGAACTCGACAACTGTGTCTTCTAGGAGGCCGGCGATTCTCGCTGATGGGACTTATGCTACTCAAAGTGCTGCTTTGGAGACTGCCATGTCACCGCCTACCCTTGTGCAGGGATCGCTGTCTTCTATTGGGAATTTGAGGTCATTGATTCTTTCGGGTGATTTCTTCCTTGGGGCAGTTGTTGCGTGTACGCTGACAAAGCTTGTTTTAAGGTTGGAAGAAGTTCAGACCTCTAAAGTTGAAGTTAACAAGGCAACTTCACAGGCCTTGTTGATCATGGTCTCAATGCTGCAGCTTGGTCAATCTTCAGTTCTTCCACACCCAATTGATAATGATTCTCATGACAGGATCATCCTTTGCATTAGATTGCTGTCCCTTACTGGTGATGAGATAAGGAAGATATGGCTGAAATCTTGCAGGCAGAGCTTTGTGAAAATGCTCGCAGATAAGCAGCGCCGTGAGACAGAGGAGATTAAAGCAAAGGCTCAAATTTCTAATGCACAACCTGATGACCTTATTGACTTTTACCATTTGAAGAGCAGAAAGGTACGGTGTTTGTATTTGTTTACTCTTTTTTGTTATAATGATATAGCTGAATCATTGTTTCATTATACTCCTTTAATTATTTTTCATCATTGCCAATGATTGAACTTATTTTTTTTGCATTTATTCGTATAATAATAATATTGTCAAGTCGTGGTATGTTGTGCATTTCTTGAATGAAGTCGTCATATTAATTTAGGTGTTCTGTCTGTTGGGAATAGTTTCGGCTAATGATTTATGATTCAGTTAGTTATGTGCTCAAATCTCAATATACTTGCTCACCTGGTATTTTTTCGAATTTTTCAATCTGTGTACACGTCTAATTCTTCAGGGTATGAGCCAACTTGAGCTGGAAGATGAGGTTCAGGATGATCTCAAACGTGCTACTGGAGAGTTTACAAAGGATGCAGATGATGCAAATAAACTCAATCGAATTCTTCAGCTCACTGGATTCAGTGATCCTGTTTATGCTGAAGCATATGTAACAGTGCATCATTACGACATTGTCCTTGATGTCACCGTCATCAACCGAACCAAGGAAACTCTCCAGAATTTATGTTTGGAATTGGCAACTATGGGTGATCTCAAACTTGTTGAGCGTCCACAAAACTATACTCTGGCTCCAGAATCAAGCAAACAGATTAAGGCCAACATCAAGGTTTCTTCAACTGAAACTGGAGTTATATTTGGTAACATTGTTTATGAGACATCTTCAAATGTTCTTGAGAGAACAGTTATTGTTCTAAATGACATCCATATTGATATCATGGACTACATTGCTCCTGCATCTTGTGCTGATGTGGCCTTCAGAACTATGTGGGCTGAGTTTGAGTGGGAAAACAAGGTATACCTCTCCTCTTTCTCTCATTTGGCGTTTTTTAAAACCAAAGGTTGAAAAAGTTATGGTTTTACCTTTTGTTGCTCATATCAACCCTTGGCTCCCGCTTTTCATTTAAAAAATTGCAAATCGCTGTTATTTTGGGCTGTTGCCTCTTGTGCTATTATTTAATATTAAGTATGTGCTCTTCAAGATATATTGTTTGATATATTCCCGACATCTTTCTGTTTGCAATATATGCTTTGATGATGTTATATTGATTGTGATAATGCAATTTTCACATTGAAGTTGGTATATTTTTTATTAGTATTTTTCATGGACATTGTTAATGTTGTCGTGATTGGATTCAAGTTTGATAGCAACTTCTTTATACTGACTTTCCACCTTGGTAATAGTAAGATGATACATGAGATAGAAACATGCAGATCGATTCAATCCCCTAGGAGTAGGCTAATGGTATTTGTATAGTTTGTAGGAATTTCTAGGTTTATCTTCTTTCCTGTCATTGCACCCAAAAATTAACATGCTGAGTCTTTAAATCATTGTCTCTGTTGACTAAATTGACATTTGTGTTCTGCTCCCTATTAATATGAATTATCCTAAGAAACAATAACAAAAATGAGGTAATTTATATGCTGCTGCTCCTACTTCTCTATATCTCTCTTTGGGTGCGAATGGATAGGTAGTTCTAGGCGGTGTTTGCATTTCATTGAGTTAGGAACCAGATACTGAATCTGGTATTAGTTTTATAGTTTATATATCTGTTATAACGTGTGATGCTGCTGTCTGGGTTATTTCCTACTTTGAATAGCTACAGGTATGAGTATCTTATCCCGCAAGTGATATGCTGATATGGATTATTTATTTTTTAAAATTTGGATACACTGGTGCTTATTTGGCAAGGTACATTAGTATATTATGATGTCACCTTTTTAATTAAACGTATATTCGTGCGTGCTAAATATACTAGTAATTCAATCTCATCCCTATAGTCACAAAATTTCAACCTGTAATGAAACATTTCCGTCACAGATATCTGTATCTGGCATCTGCAATAACAACATAAAATGATTTTTTCAAACAAATTCGGGGTTAAATAACTATGTCATAAGTAAAATTTATTAAGAAATCTTATATCTTAAACAAATTTATTAGAAGGACTTGTGTCCTAAATAAAACAAAAAATAGGAAAAGAAATACTATAAAGTATGGTAACAAACTGTATTGCTTACTAATCTAAACATGAAATAAAAGTAGGTGTGTGATAACAGCATAAGGAGGCAAATCACCCCTAGGCCTCTGTAATGGGTTCATCGGATGTTTTAGAAGCTGCTCTGAATAATTTTCCAAGAAGGAAGAAGCATGAATACGATAGGGATATGCAACTCAGAATATGTATTTCTGCATTAACTAGATGTTGTATATATGATTCTCTTATTAACATTATTTTATGTCATAGGTTGCTGTAAATACAGTATTACAAGATGAGAGGGAGTTTTTGGGCCACATTATCAAGTCTACAAACATGAAGTGCCTGACTCCGCCGTGAGTTCCTTTACCTTTTCCTTTGTCTTATTGTTGAACCTCCAAATATGCATACACTTTATGACTGTTATTGTCTCTGTGTGTGCCTTTTCAATTAAAAACACGCCTAAAAATGTAATATAACTGTGGAATCCATTAAAATTTCTACATTTCATGTAATTGCTGTGTCTTGATTTAATGCAATTTGATTAATTTGGGGTTTCGTTGTCTCGTGTTCAGATCGGCACTGGAAGGCGAGTGTGGTTTCCTAGCTGCAAACCTTTATGCTAAGAGTGTTTTTGGTGAAGATGCTTTGGTGAATGTGAGCATTGAAAAGCAAGGAGATGGTAAATTGAGTGGATACATCAGAATAAGAAGTAAAACTCAGGGAATTGCTCTGAGTCTTGGTGATAAAATAACTTTGAAGCAAAAGGGAACTGCTTAATAGGAGCAATTGCCCCCCATTTTCTCATATGCTTCTCTGCTTTTATGTCTTGTCAACAACTTGTGTAGCTTCGAGTGGCAGGCTATAACTTCAAGCTTTGGTTATTATTGCTTCAAATTCTTGTGGCTTTTGGTTGCAGCCAACTCTTTAGTATTAATTTTTCTCTTTCAAGTTCCATTTTTGTTTGTATTCTTTCTTTCCTTGGATTGGATATTACTCAACAAAAATCCTTGTTGCCCATATTTTATTTTTCTTCACATGGGATTGGACACCGTATATTGATATATAATCTCAATCAAATGACTATTTCTTTTGGTTGGCCCAACTTTCATATTTCCTTGGATAATAGACCCCAATATTGATAATAGTTATTGTGTGAATGTTTATTTTATATGTAAATGTTAGTAAATTAGTAGAGTTACGATAATTTTTCAATCTTCAGTTTAAATCCCTTTGTTGTCTCTTAGTTCACCAACTAAGCTTTAGTATTATTAATAATTTTTCTGCGGTTTCTTTTCACATTTGAAGTTAATTATTTCAAAAATTTAATTATTTTTTTAAGAAAATAAATGAAATCATTTCTATTGAGTCTAAAGTATATTACCAGCATTCAAAGTATCTTTGTTGAGAAGTTGTGAGGGAAGTCAGGGAACGAAGATTGAAATGTATTATAGCTTTTCAGTTGTATGGATACGATAAAAAAAAATAAAATACATAAACTGTATAAATCTTTATATGCAATTCACTAGTCAATGTAGTGTGCATATGAATAATAATAAATTAATTATCTACAATCACCATATTCTTTACTCATTCCATTGCCGGCAGAATAAATTTTGCAGTTAAACTAATGACTTTTCTTACATAAATCTGTTTCTATGTTGTTAAATTCCTGCCAACTTTCCTCTTGAAATTCCTCACCAAAGCACCCCAATAAAAAATAACATTAAAGTGTACATTCCTTTCATCAATCAGAAAATGCGATGCTTTTGGTTGGGAGATTGTTGAGGTAATTGAAGCATGACTTGCATGTCTTAGACTTCACATCAAACAAGAAAGTTAGGACAACATGATGAATAAATAAATAAGGTCATTTGATTGGTTTATTAAAACTTATCTACGTACATACATATATCTACATATATCAACACATTTTCTTGAATAGCTTATTAAAACAACTTTTGACATAATTATAACTTGTTTACGGTTTATTTTTAGAAACTCTCTTATAGAAATAACTTATATAAAAATTATCTCTCTTATAAAAATAACTTATATAAAAATTATTTCACTTTATTTTGTAGAAATACATTATACATAAACACTTAGTGTGTATGTTTGATTTGTTTTTGGATAAACTAAAATTGATTCTAGAGATGTAGAATTGATTTTGATATATTTAAGTGATGTAAATTATAATTGATTTTATCTTTAGAATTGATTCTAATTTGAAATTATAATTTGTAATTTTTAACTCCAAATATGATTTTTACACGTAAATTTATTGTTGAACTTATTTTTACATGAACGTTACGCATAAACTACTTTATATTCAATTTACTTTTAATTAAAACTAATTCATTCAAAATCAATTTTTGTCACTGTAAAATCAAACACACACTTTCATGTATTGATCAGAGATTGGTTGAAAACATACGGTACCCCAATTCAAGGAAGTTCTACTGCATGGTGGTTGAAGTTTCTGAGATGTTTATATTGCAAGTGAAGTTATCTCCTTTTTATTTTAACTTCGTTTGTTGAGTTTGGTGAAAGAAAGTGTATAGTTCGATAAACAAGAAAACCAACAAAGATTATCTTTTTGTTCATTAAACTAAACAAAAACATCATATGTTTCAAATCTAATCATTTCTCAATACAAACACTTTTATTTATTTCCAATTTTTAATATGGAAACCAAAGACAACAACAACATTGAAGCTACAAGAAAGTTCTTAACTTCTACCTTAGAAACATCAAAAGCTATTGCTTCTTCATTGGATGAATCTGGTTCAAGATTGAAGCTTCTTAACAAAAAATGTTTATCATTGCAAACTTCACTTAAACTCATCTCAATGCAAAGTTTTTCATTTTGTGATGTTGAAAATGGTATGAACAGTGTTCTATGTTCTGTTTCAGCAGTAGTTAAAGTTTTTCAATGTGTTAATCAGTTGGAAAATTCTCTCTTGATAGAACCAAGTTATGATTTTTTCACATATGTCTCAAACATAAAGAAGCTTGAAGAAGCATTGAAGCTTCTCACTGATAATTGCAAGTTAGCTTCATGTTGGTTGAGAAGTGTTTTTGAAAAAAAACCAACATATACAAATGATATTTACCTTTTGAATATAGAAAAAGTCTTAAGAATATTGCAAGAATTGCAAGCCATGGAAGACGGTGCGCGCCTCGACCGAGGAATTCTTAGTATTGCTCTTGACAAACTAGAGATTTCTTTTCACAAACTTTTGATGTCAAACACTATGCCTCTTCCTTTGGTTTCACTAATTGATCAGCGAAATATCATTGAAAAACAAGGTTTTCCGTTTTCGAGTTCTTTAACAAGTAAGCTTCAAGTCATCGCCGAGAGATTAAATGCTAACAACAGGCTAGACAAGTGTCAATCTATGTATGTTGAAGTTCGAGGTATGAATGCGCGACGAAGTTTGAAGACTTTAGATTTAAACTACCTTGAAATTCCGATATCTGAGTTTGAGGATGCACATGGAATAGAGAGTTGCATAGAGCAATGGAGTATTCATTTAGAGTTGGTTGTGAAGAAACTTATCGAGGTTGAGTTTAGACTCTCTTCAATAATCTTTGAGAAAATCAGTCCAGAAGCATCGACGAAATGTTTTGCAAAGATTGCGATTGAATCGGGAATTTTTTCCTTTATAAAATTTGGAAAATTTGTTAGTGAGAGGAAAAATGAGCCTTTGAAGCTGTTGAATTTGTTGTCTATGTTTAGAGTTTTGAATGGTTTAAGACTAGAATTCAATAAACTTTTTAGAGGTGAAGCTTGTGAAGAAATTAGAATTGTGACAAAGGATCTTATCACAAGAGTTGTGAATTGTGCTAGTGAGATTTTCTTCCAACTTTCAGAACAAGTGAAGTTGCAAAGACCATCTTGTCCTCCCTCAGATGGAAGTGTTCCTAGGTTGGTAAGTTTTGTCACTAATTATTGCAATAAGCTTCTTAGTGATGAGTATAAACCACATTTGATACAAGTTTTGGAAATTCATCTTAGTTGGAAGAAGGAACTATATGAAGAGGGTATTTTTTTGACTCAAATATATTGCATAATTAAGGAAGTTGCATTAAATTTAGATGTTTGGTCAAAAGCCTATGAAGATATCACTTTGTCTTATTTTTTTATGATGAATAATCATTGTCATTTCTATAATTTAAAGGGTACTTTAGTTGGAAATATGATGGGAGATTCTTGGTTAAAAGCACATGAACAATATAAAGAGTATTATGCATCACTTTATTTGAGGAATAGTTGGGGAAATCTTCAAAATATTCTTGTTGTTCAAAAGGACATAGTTTCATCTTCTATGATTTTTGAAGATTTGGCTAAGAGACTAAAGACTTTCAATCTAGCTTTTGATGAAAGGTACAAAAAGGAATGTAAATGGATAATCATTGATGAGGTATTAAGGGAAAATATGTGCAAGCATTTAGTGGAAGGTATTGTACCAATTTATAAGGTGTACTTGAAGAATTACATTTTGTGTGTTGAAAGTGATGATGGTGTGGTTGATAAGCATATTATTAAATATACAGCAAAGAGTTTGGAGAATAAGATTTGGTCATTGTTTCAACCAAAGATGAGGAAGCATGGTGATAGCATTAAACACAAAGATTTGATTAGTAAAATAAAAGAAGTGAGTCATCATTTTCGGTTGAGTTTAGTTGCTTTATAGTTGTGTGTTATTTTTCTTGTATTTGGTAGATGGAATGTTAATGTACTCTATGATAAACTAATTTTAATGTACTCTAATGCATTATGTTTTAAAAACAAGATAAATTTTAGAGTAAGTTTCTTCGGATTAGACAAGCAAACTATGTCGCTCACACTTAATTAGAATGTCTAATTCCAATCCGTGTTGCTACTTTTATTTTGAATAAAATGAGTTAAGTTTGGTCCTAATAAAATTAAACACACAAAGATACAAATTATTAGCATGTAGGCCATCACTATTACTCTATTCATAAGTGGTTTAAGGATGGTTATAATAAGAGACAGTATATGATATAAACTATCATATCATATTTTAATTTAGTTTTTGACAAACTAACATGATATGATCGATTAATCTTGAACTAGAGCGGATCCAGAAACTAATTAAACGGAGGGCCAACAAAAATTATGGTTAAATATTGCATAAAATTATATAGTAATAATATTGCATAGAATTAATCTTGTTGTGACAAAAATTATGATTAAATATTTTGGTGGCCCGTTTCGAATCTTAAAAATTGGACCACTAATAAAAAGAAAATAAAATTTTAATAATTAAAAAAAAGAGTAAAATAAATTTTAATCTGTAATTTTTTTTATTTACTTTTAGTCTCTATTTTAATTTTAATTTTTTTTTATAAAAAAATGATATTTTAAATTTCTATAAAATTAAAATATAGAATAAAAGTGAATACATTTTTTTAAAGACTAAACTAAAATAAAAAAATTTAGAACCCTCACTAATTGGAGACGTATGCTATTAGGCTGCTTGCATAATCCAATACCCGACCCTGATAATATATAGGTGTAATTTGAGGGAGAGACTAGATCCACCCCTTGCCACCCACCAAATCCTTCTTTGTCTTGAACATAATCCTATCATATCTCTCTTGTTAAAATTCTTATCTTGAATATGAGCTGAGTTAAAAATAATATGATAGGATAAGAAAAATAAATTATTTAGTTACCCTTATAAAATACAATTTAAAATATTAAAAAGTGAAACCTTAAAAAAAAAAATTATAAAATCTAACAAATGGTAGTTTTGTCATAGTACAAATATATTTTAGGTAGAAAAAATACATAGTATAACTATATTAAACTAACTAAAGTAACATTAAACTTTTGTAAATCGTGTTTGTTTGGTCATACTTTCTTTCTGTAACATCCGCTTTTTTCGAGACGTTAACTAACAATATTCTAAATGAAAAGACAAATTCATTTTTTTAATAAGATTATCTTAAATGCTTATTTACTTTAAAAATAAATTATAACTTATTAAAATGTATTTTTAAAAATAATAAATTAGAGTAGTCGCAGTTACGAAGAGTAAACTTAATTATACGTAAAACAAAAGATACTTCTAAAGACAAAACTCTTATCATTTTACTACCAAATATAAATTCTAGTTGGTCATAACCCTAAAAGCTTGTGGAGAAAACTCCAAACAAGACTAACACCACTACAAAAGTATCTCAGAGCCTTCAACTACATGTTACCGTCTTTCCTCCTATTCCTCCTATTAGGTTGATCCACGACATTCTTCGCTTGAGAAAAACTAAATGTGACGTCCTGTCAAATGTAAGGGTCATCTACAAATAACAAACACATAACAAATAAGTGTGCACATATATTTATTATTGCAAAATAAAAAATAAATCATATACTTTATTTAACAATTATAATCACAAAGCACCAAAAGTACAAATCAACCAAAATGCACAAGTCCTATTTGTTAGACTATATGTCAATGCATGATTCCACCCATGACAAAAACTAACAATATTAACATTACTAATTATTAAAATTAGTTGTTGGAAAAAAATGTAATTCAAATTTTATTTGTCACAAATATATAAGGTAATTCACATTTTATTTTCCTCTTATTACTATTTTTTTTTGTAATACTCAATTTAACTGTGTTTGTAAAAAAAAAAACTAATAATTAATTGTTAATTTTATTAAAGGAATAAGTTGAACTCACGACCTCCTTATCATTTCAATTCTCCAACATGATTAAACTATTCTATGACTCCCCTATAATATGACATATTTAATATGATCATAACTTATTTTCATATAATTTAAATTATATTTATTTATAAATAAAATTATATAGTGCAATTTTGACCTGTATAAGACTATACACTAGTTTAGTTATATACAAGTCCTATCACATAATTACTTTTTATGAATTATGATTAATTTAGCTATAAACAAGTCCTATCACATTTTATGAATTGAAAAGAAAAATAATCAATCAAATAATATTCAATTCACTTAAATTTTTTTAAGAAGATAAATTTAATCAAAATACCACGTATTCAAGTACAAGACGTGCCAAAATAGTGAGATATTAACAAGAATACAACAAAATCAAATGATAATGGAAAAAAAAACTCCCACAAAATGTTATAAAAATTTGATGATAAAAGAATCTCTCAACTTAGTTACTCGAAAAAAACTCATTACAATCAAATAGCGCTGTGAATGACCAGATACTCAATGTGATGTGTTCACTATTGGTTAAATCGAAACACAAATCCTTTGTGATGAACTTTAAGCCACCACCAGACTTGTAATTTGATTTTGTCAACAAGATGTTTGAAAAAACTGATATTTTCATTAAAGACTCAATTATTACAATTTTTTCAAATGGTCCAAATGCAAGCTAGCCAAATAATATAAAGACATTCACGAGAAGCTTTGTTAAACAAGTAAAAATTGCAAAATTGTTGAGTGTGCTTAAAGGTGTCATGCGAAGAGCACTAACTATCCTCAACCACTTCAATGTTGCACCGCACACTTTACTAAAAAACGATTAGTAAGAAAAATTATAGGTGTGGTATAAGAAAAATGAGAGATTAGAATTTTTAGGGTTTAGATCCAGATATGAGAATTTGTGATTTGAAAGATGAAGAAATTAGGGTTGAAGATGAAGGTTGTTGAGTTTTTATTAAAAATTTTGGGGTTGAAGATGAAGATTGTTGAGTTTTTATTATTTAATTGGTTGTTTTTAATTAAATAATTAAATGAGTTAATAAAATGAATTTTAATTTTAAATATTAAATATTGTCTAGTCAACAACAATTACATAGTCACCATGTGCCACTTCATCCAATATTAGCCATGTCATCATTTTTTTTTACTAAAAAAGATTCATAAATGACTTTTTTAAAACTTGTCAACATTTTTTTAATTATGTGTACATATTTACTTATATATGAAATATAAGATGTGATTTATTTTAATTAAGAAGGTTAGTAGTACCAAACTTAGATTTTTGTGTGTTAAATTATATTTATATATTTTCTCACACTACAAGAAATTTTACCTTTAGTGACAGTAAACATCTGTAGGTAAAAGTATAAAAACCGTAGGATAACCAAAATGACCTATATCAACGGAGTTTTTTTTCGTCATATATAATTACTCAATACCTACGAATTTTTCGCCGTTGCTATAGGGTATAATTACTCAATACCTACGGATTAACCAAAATTTCACTTAAATATAATTACTCAATATATAATTACTCAATTACATAGTGACAGAATTTTTTCCGTTGCTGTAAACATTTAATTTTACCTACGGACATTTCACCATTGGTATATATAGTTTAACCATAATTTTTAAAAGTTATACCTACGGTTTTAATTCTGTTGCTATACATTTAAGTGACAACTTATTTCTGTTGGTATAGGTTTTAACAGTAACAAATTTGCTATAAATATTAATTTTTTGATATCAATAAAAATTATATAATAATTTAAAATTTTATTTTATAAAATTAACCAAATATAAATACACAATGAAATATATATATATATATATATATATATATATATATATATATATATATATATATATATATATTTAAGAGTCAAAATAAAATAAAAGGTGTTTCTCGTATATATTAAAAATTAACATAAAAGTCTTACAACGATAAAACAATAGTTAAACAATGTTCACCATAGTGCAACGTAGAGTATTTTTACTTAGTAGTGGAAAACGTTGTCTTACTAATATTTAAAATAGACATATTATGTCATACAAAACAATCTCAAAAAACATTAAGAAATTGAGTCCACTAAATTGCCAAGATTCCATCTTCAACAACAAATTAGCTTTTAATCTTCACCTACAATCAATAAAATAACAAATGAATAAATACACGATTCAATATAAAAATATTACTGATAAAACAGATAAAATATTAATGATTTTAATCAAAATTAACTAATACTATCTAATTACCATTTTCATTATTTTTGTTGTTGTTTGGACTAAGTGAATTCAAATGGTTTTGAGCACTAGTAGCATCAAGAACCTATCACAAAAAATAGAAAATATTACTTGTGAAAAATACGAGTATGGAACTTATGAAGCTAGTTGGATAAGATTAATAACTTATGATATACCTGTCTTGTAGCTTGTATTATATCATTCAAATCTTCTCCAGAAAATCGATTTTGAATTAAAGTCATCACATTTGTTAACAAGTTTTCCATATTCTTAACTCTTTCGCGCAACTCTTCATTTTCAGATACACAAACCTTCGATTTTTTGGAATGAGGAATCTTGCCCATACATCACACACATCTGTATTTATCAGGTCCTTGTACTTGATAAAATATGTCATCCTTCCAAGATATAGAACCTTGTGTTTCTTGGGTTTATTGAGAAGTTCCAACCTCATTACTATGTTTTTTTTAGTTCTTCCTAAAAAATAAAATAAAAATTATTAATTATTGAAAATACCAAATTGAAATTGACATTCAAAGCATGTAGTAATACAATAAGATCCAATTAAAAAATATCAACACTCCATATAGGCTAACAAGTACAACATCTCCTAAAAGGTCAAGTAAAAACCAATACAATCATCATACAAATAAGTTTTTTCTAGTCAACTATCGGCCTTAAAACTTACGATCAATCTTGCAGTCTTTTCATTGACAATTGATCCGTCTTTACGAGTGCGGGTATCAATGTAAATCTCTTTACATCCAGGCAACACTCCTTTGCCCTTTTTTATCTACAACCAAACAAACAAGTTAAATGCATTTTATTTTTTAATTCAAATTAAAGCCATGAAAATACAAATAGAAATAAACCTTTTCATCAATAAGCTTTGGGAGACTTTTTGAACCCATACAATGAACATCTTCAAACTTAGCATGATTTTGCCTATTAATTTTACTTATTTTCTGCAATTGATACAAAATATTAGTCTAAATAATAAACTCTTTAATATTTTACTCAAAATAGATATGACTTACTTGTCCTTCATCAGAAACCAATGACGAAACAAACCACGATATTGATTTGGGTCAACCCTATCATCTGGTACAAGAGATGCAACTTCTTCTTCTATTTTAGTAGGGTCATATGCCATTGACTTTAGATCATCGTTCCATTGCCTCCACTTCTCATTCAGCTCAGATTTTAACATTTCTCTTGTTAAGTCATTTATTGGAGGAACAAACTCAAATTTGCTCTACACAATAAGAGATGTTAAAAAAACATGTTATATTAGTTAAATGTATAATCACATGAGTTCGAACACAGAGATTTATATTAGTTAAACATGTTTTGATCAATAATTTATAATGTGATTGTTATTATTTTATTCTTTCTTCAATTATTATTTTTGAAATGTATATGTGTATGACATGATTTATTTGACTAAATATTTTGTTAAATTGTGTCAAAATCATTTTTAAAAGAATGTTTCCTTGTGAAGCATTTGAAAAAATACTTATAATAATGACACAATTTAATTTTTTTTAGAAAACAAAAATAGTAAAAAGAATATCTTAGATTAGTCAAACGCACATATATTAGTCAGTGAAAAAAGTTATATAAATCTCAGTTAATTATTAGATTAACAAGAAAGAAGAAAGAAAAAAAAGAGAACATAATTCCCTACCGATAAATACATAATGGCTATAGACCTAATTAACTGTAAAAAAAAATAAAAAAAAGAAAATAAAAAAAAAAGAAAGGAAAATGCTTACTAGTAAGACTAATGTGTATCAACAAATAGAAGCAGAAGTGCAGATTCAGTTAGAAATTGCTCCGATTGAACTTAGTTTTTAGCAATTAATTTGATTTATTATTATACTTTTTCAAATGTTTTACTTTTTATTTGAACCAGTTTAGTATATTCTTGATTTAAAGTTTTAGCCATAGATAGAAGAAATTAAATTATACCTTTGAATACGTAGAAATGTGATAGGAAGTTAAATTTTTGATGAAGACTATGTGCTTTATTTCTAAAGTTTTGATTTTTGGAGGAACCACGTGGTTTGTCCGATGTCTTGATCATTGCTCAATAGAAACTACTTTTTGAGTTAAAGGTTAAATTTTTAGTAGAAATTACTCATCTTGCCTATGTTTTAATTTTTAAAAGAAAAAGAAGAAGAAGAAAAAAAGAGAGTACGTTGTTGTGATTATTGTTTTTAAAGAAAATCACGGGTTATTTATTTTATGAAATAGATATTGTTTTGTTAGAAAAAAAATAATTTGAAGTGCAAGATTTAAATTTTAAATCAATTTAAAATATAGACATTAGAATTTAGATGGTTAAAGTTGTGATTCTTACGAATTGTGTTAATTTATAAAATAAAAATACTTTTATAATAGTGTTGTTAATTTGTCTTGTAATAAAAATAATTTTATGATAGAGTTGATAATTGTGTTGAAGTGTCGTTATTATTGTTAAATTGTTTGAAATTGAACTAAGGAAGTCTAAGGGATCCTTGATGTTATATTAGAAATTTGGTCCAAAAAAAATATTTGAAAAATGACTTCTTTTATTGAATTTACCGTGAGGCACTTGTACCAAATATGGACTTAAAGTTTCTTTTTATTGTTACTTACTTGTGTGCTTGCTAATTTGAGAGAATTGATATTTTTTTAAAATATATTGAAATGGTGTTTCTTAAGTTATGGTAAAATAAAGTTGTAATTATTTAATTAAAGGAAATTCTTATGCAAGATGAACCTTAAGCCCAACACCAAACTTTGAATAAGAATCGGGGATAAATGTGTTTTGACACTAAGTGAGTAGTAAATTAAGTTGTGAATGTGTAACATATTTGGAGCGAAGACCGTTGCGTAGGAACCTTAAAAACGACACTCATAACGGTAAGGGCATCACTTCATTCGTTTTCCTACTTGAATTATATGTGATATAAATATACTGTGATGTTGTGTATTGATTATGTTTGTGTTTTATCTTCAAAATATGTGTTCTATGAATTACATGTTTACGAGTGACATTATGAGATTAAACAATTTGCATATTTTCATTGGTAACTAACGGATGGTTTCTCAAAGTGATGACTTTGTGTCTAAACTAGGTTAGTTTAGGACAATGTTGAATGATTTTGGATGCTCTGGTTAAGCGATCTATTTTGTTACTAACTAAGGTAATGACATTCATGTATGCATCGATGGCCTGGATTGACCTAGTCGCGAGTACGTGACGATAGTTCATCAAAAATGCAATGTGATTCAGAAAAATACCCAATGGTGGGGTACTGAACATGAAACTCTGATGAGTGTTTTTCCAACGATGGGAAATTGTCAATTGGTGGGACTTTTTGTTCTATGAGATTGTGATATTCCGGAATCAAACATTCACATATAGTCTAACAAATAGGACGTGTGCATTTTGGTTGATTTATACTTTTGGTGCTTTGTGATTATAATTATTAAATGAAATATATGATTTATTTATATTATGCAATAATAAATATATATGCACACTTATTTGCTTTGTGTTTGTTATTTGAGGATGACCCTTACATATGACAAGACGTCACATTTAATTTTTCTCAAGCGAAGAACGGATCAAACTAATAGGAGGAATATGAGGAAAGACAGTAATGTGTAGTTGAAGGCTCCGAGATACTTTTGTACTTGTGTTAGTCTTGTTTGGAGTTTCTCCACAAACGTCTAGAGTTATGACCAACTAGAATTTTTTTTGATAGTAAAATGCTAAGAGTTTTGTCTTTAGAATTATCTTTTGTTTTTCGTATAATTAAATTTACTCTTCGTAAATGCGACTAATCTTATTCATTATTTTAAAAAATACATTTTAATAAGTTATCATTAGGTTTTAAAGTAAATAAGTATTTAAGATAATCTTATTAAAAAAATGAATCTGTCTTTTCATTTAGAATTTTGTTAGTTAACGTCTTGAAAAAAGCGGATGTGACAGAAATAAAGTATGACCAAATGAACACGATTATCAAAAGTTTAATGTTATTTTAGTTAGTTTAATATAGTTATACTATGTATTTTTCTACCTAAAATATATTTGTACTATGTGCATATTTGTAGCAATTTCCTTTTGAATATGGAGTATATTTTGTTATATGAAATATAATTTTTTGGGCTCATTTTATTCAATTGGCGTAAAAATCTAAATTTTACAGGGTTGAAATAGTACAAATAAATATATTTTTTTAAATACAAACTTATGAAACTGATTATTTTATAAAATTGGTGTAATATGGTCACTTATAACACCAATTTTACGGTGTTATGTATGGACATAACACATCTATTTTTCCTAAAAACATGCGTAAAATCTCAATTATGTAGGGATATTTTGATCAGCAGCACTCACATATAACATCTGTTCTATAGAAAAATTGGCTTTATAGTGTGTATGATACCAAGTCTCGATTTTTGTGTGTATGTGGTGAAAGTTATGATTTTCATGATTATTTGTTTATGGATATGTGATACTTGTGATAAGAATGTGTGGCATGTAATTTTAGTGATATGTGAATAAGATGATGATTTTAAAAGGTGATTTGAATGCATATGACATGATTCTTAGTGGGCTGTGTGGGAATATATCTCTTTGATAATATATCATGTCATGGCATATGCATCTTCGTGGAAGTTGCCTTAGTGGCAGATTTTCCCCATTGGTATGAGTGATGGAAGTTGTCTTATCCGGATCATATAGTTTTAGGAGCATGCATCATGTATATATTTTTGTTATGCAATTTATTGGTTTGAGTATTTTTTCTTTTAAATTGGAAGTTTTTACTTTTATATGTTTTGTGTTATTCTTCTATATGTTTAACCTTGGTTTGATGTGGATGATGGATCAAACTGACCATTACAACAATATTTTAGGTACTAATGAGTTCGAGGAAATTCAAGAGTAGTTGATGAATATTAATGTGCGGCGAACCTGGGGTAAAAATGGGTTTTTCAAGACAATGTTGCAATAATAGAATTGCCACGAT
Source organism: Cicer yamashitae (assembly GCA_037974755.1). Taxonomy (NCBI): domain Eukaryota; kingdom Viridiplantae; phylum Streptophyta; class Magnoliopsida; order Fabales; family Fabaceae; genus Cicer; species Cicer yamashitae. The sequence goes on from JBBPBQ010020323.1 coordinate 59,510,767, forward strand.
ATTTCTAAGTTTATTTTTAATCTTTTGTCACCAACTTTTAAAATACACTAGAATTCTAGAAACAGGGAAATGGGTCCCTTTCGTTAGAAATAATTGATTTTTCTTTGTTTTAACTTTGAATAAACATTTTCTTAATAATATTAAATAAACGTGGTTGTTACTAATTAATTGTATGAATAAATGTTAGGTATTTTAATTAAAAAAGTTTGTCGTAAACGTTTCTAATCAATATATTTTTAAGTAACGCTTTGGATCAAATCTTACCAAAATAAAGTTACTAACAAAAATCTTTCTTTTGAAGGATTAGTATGTATATTAATACATTTGTATGACTTTGTGTCAGAATTGTATTAACCATATCTTTCATTATGAAATTAGTGTGATTGAATGAATGTTGTTAACTTAAAATTCGCATGACATATGTGTGATGTTTTGGGCATACCTTTTTCTCTAAACCTTAGTTTCGAATTCTTGTTAGTTTTATGGAAACTAGACTCAATTACCTTCAATTTGAGTACAAACCTTGTTATTTTTGATTGAGTATTGATGCTTAAAAATGAGTTACAAGTTAGACAAGAGTTGTTGTCATGTTTTTATGACCTTGTGTATTGTTTTGATAAATTGCAAGAATTGGGGGATTAATTTGAAATAAATAAAATTTTATCTATTAACTAGACATCATAAGCTTTCCAAAGAGTGCTCGTTTACTCAATTCAGATACTTATAAGTTTCTGTCAGTTGACGCTGCAACTAAACTCAGTTTTGCGTTGTTTTAACAAAAATTTGGGGTTGTTTTGAAAAAAATCTATCTTAATCATGTTTCCTTGATTTTTATTTTATATTATATGATTAGTATGATATAATTGACTTAATAGTTTATGTTATCATAAGAATTTGCAAGGTTGAGTGCGTGCGTGCGTGTATGTGGAGCATCGCTTACGGACGTAATTATGTCCAATCTTACCAAAATAAAGTTACTAACAAGAAGACCGCATGGATGTGTTATGTACTCCATTTATTTTGCTATTTATTTTTATGACTTTTTGTCAGAATTGTATTAACCATATCTTTCATTAGGAAATTAGTGTGATTGAATGAGTGTTGTTAACTTAAAATTCGCATGACATATCTGTGATGTTTTGGGCATACCTTTTTCTCTAGACCTTAGTTTCGAATGCTTGTTAGTTTTATGGAAACTAGACTCAATTACCTTCAATTTGAGTACAAACTTTGTTATTTTTGATTGAGTATTGATGCTTAAAAATGAGTTACAAGTTAGACCAGAGTTGTTGTCACGTTTTAATAACCTTGTGTATTGTTTTGATAAATTACAAGAATTGGGGGATTAATTTGAAATAAATAAAAGTTTATCTATTAACTAGACATCATAAGCTTTCCAAAGAGTGCTCGTTTACTCAATTATGATACTTATAAGTTTCTGTCAGTGCAGCTAAACTCAGTTTTGCGTTGTTTTAACATAAATTTGGGGTTGTTTTGAAAAAAATCTATCTTAATCATGTTTCCTTGATTGTTATTCTATATTATATGATTATTATGATATAATTGAATTAATAGTTTATGTTATCATAAGAATTTGCAAGGTTGAGTGCGTGCGTGTGTGTGGAGCACCGCTTACGGACGTAATTATCTCCAATCTTACCAAAATAAAGTTACTAACAAGAAGACTGCATGGATGTGTTATGTACTTCATTTCTTTTGCTTTTTCTTTTGAAGGATTAGTATGTATAGTAATACATTTTTATGACTTTGTGTCAGAATTGTATTAACCATATTTTACATTAGGATATTAATGTGATTGAATGCGTGTTGTTAACTTAAAATTCGCATGAAATATGTGTGATGTTTTGGGCATACCTTTTTCTCTAGACCTTAGTTTCGAATGCTTGTTAGTTTTATGGAAACTAGACTCAATTAACTTCAATTTGAGTACAAACTTTGTTATTTTTGATTGAGTATTGATGCTTAAAAATGAGTTACAAGTTAGACCAGAGTTGTTGTCACGTTTTAATAACCTTGTGTATTGTTTTGATAAATTACAAGAATTGGGGGATTAATTTGAAATAAATAAAAGTTTATTATTAACTAGACATCATAAGCTTTCCAAAGAGTGCTCGTTTACTCAAATATGATACTTATAAGTTTCTGTCAGTGCAGCTAAACTCAGTTTTGCGTTGTTTTAACATAAATTTGGGGTTGTTTTGAAAAAAATCTATCTTAATCATGTTTCCTTGATTGTTATTCTATATTATATGATTATTATGATATAATTGAATTAATAGTTTATGTTATCATAAGAATTTGCAAGGTTGAGTGCGTGCGTGTGTGTGGAGCACCGCTTACGGACGTAATTATCTCCAATCTTACCAAAATAAAGTTACTAACAAGAAGACTGCATGGATGTGTTATGTACTTCATTTCTTTTGCTTTTTCTTTTGAAGGATTAGTATGTATAGTAATACATTTTTATGACTTTGTGTCAGAATTGTATTAACCATATTTTACATTAGGATATTAATGTGATTGAATGCGTGTTGTTAACTTAAAATTCGCATGAAATATGTGTGATGTTTTGGGCATACCTTTTTCTCTACACCTTAGTTTCGAATGCTTGTTAGTTTTATGGAAACTAGACTCAATTACCTTCAATTTGAGTACAAACTTTGTTATTTTTGATTGAGTATTGATGCTTAAAAATGAGTTACAAGTTAGACAAGAGTTGTTGTCATATTTTTATGACCTTGTGTATTGTTTGGATAAATTGCAAGAATTGAGGGCTAATTTGAAATAAATAAAATTTTATCTATTAACTAGACATCATAAGTTTTCCAAAGAGTGCTCATTTACTCAATTCTGATGCTTATAAGTTTCTGTCCGTTTACTCTGCAGCTAAACTCAGTTTTGCGTTGTTTTAACATAAATTTGGGGTTGTTTTGAAAAAAAATCTATCTTAATCATGTTTCCTTGAATTTTATTGTATATTAAATGATTAGTATGATATAATTGAGTTAATAGTTTATGTTATCATAAGAATTTGCAAGGTTGAGTGTGTGCGTGCGTGTGCGGAGCACCGCTTACGGACGTAATTATCTCCATTCTTACCAAAATAAAGTTACTAACAAGAAGACCGCATGGATGTGTTATGTACTCCATTTCTTTTGCTCTTTCTTTTGAAGGGTTAGTATGTATATTAATAAATTTGTATGACTTTGTGTCAGAATTGTATTGACCATATCTTACATTAGGAAATAAGTGTGATTGAATGAGTGTTGTTAACTTAAAATTCGCATGACATATGTGTGATGTTTTGGGCATACCTTTTTCTCTAAACCTTAGTTTTTAATGCTTGTTAGTTTTATGGAAACTAGACTCAATTACCTTCAATTTGAGTACAAACTTTGTTATTTTTATTGAGAATTGATGCTTAAAAATGAGTTACAAGTTAGACAAGAGTTGTTGTCATGTTTTTATGACCTTGTGTATTTTTTTGATAAATTGCAAGAATTGGGGGCTTAATTTGAAATAAACAAAATTTTATCTATTAACTAGACATCATAAGCTTTCTACTCAATTCTGATGCTTATAAGTTTATGTCAGTTGACTCTGCAGCTAAACTCAGTTTTGCGTTGTTTTAACATAAATTTTGGGTTGTTTTGAAAAAAATCTATCTTAATCATGTTTCCTTGATTTTTATTTTATATTATATGATTAGTATGATATAATTGACTTAATAGTTTATGTTATCATAAGAATTTGCAAGGTTGAGTGCGTGCGTGCGTGGAGCACCGCTTACGGACGTAATTATGTCCAATCTTACCAAAATAAAGTTACTAACAAGAAGATCGCATGGATGTGTTATGTACTCCATTTCTTTTGCTCTTTATTTTGAAGGATTAGTATGCATGTTAATACATTAGTATGACTTTGTGTTAGAATTGTATTAACCATATCTTTTATTAGAAAATTAGTGGGATTGAGTGAGTGTTGTTAACTTAAAATTCGCATGACATATGTGTGATGTTTTGGGCATACTTTTTTCTCTAGACCTTAGTTTCGAATGCTTGTTAGTTTTATGGAAACTAGACTCAATTACCTTCCATTTGAGTACAAACTTTGTTATTTTTGATTGAGTATTGATGCTTAAAAATGAGTTACAAGTTAGACCAGAGTTGTTGTCATGCTTTTATGACTTGGTGTATTGTTTTGATAAATTGCAAGAATTGGGGGCTTAATTTGAAATAAATAAAATTTTATCTATTAACTAGACATCATAAGCTTTACAAAGAGTGCTCGTTTACTCAATTCTGATACTTATAAGTTTCTGTCAGTTTACTCTGCAACTAAACTCAGTTTTGCGTTGTTTTAAAATAAATTTGGGGTTGTTTTGAAAAAAATCTATCTTAATCACGTTTCCTTGATTTTTATTTTATATTATATGATTAGCATGATATAATTGACTTAATAGTTTATGTTATCATAAGAATTTGCAAGGTTGATTACGTACGTAATTATATCCAATCTTATCAGTTACTAACAAGAAGACCGCATGAATGTGTTATGTACTCCATTTGTTTTGCTCTTTCTTTTGAAGGATTAGTATTTATATTAGTACATTTATATGACTTTGTGTCAAAATTCTATTAACCATATCTTTCATTAGGAAATTAGTGTGTGATTGAATGAGTGTTGTTAACTTAAAATTCGCATGACATATGTGTGATGTTTTGGGCATACCTTTTTCTCTAGACATTAGTTTCGAATGCTTGTTAGTTTTATGGAAACTATACTCAATTAGTTTCGAATGCTTGTTAGATATCATTAGGTTGGACAGATCTTGAGTTCGAATTTGAGTTGTGTACAAATTTATTTACCATTTGATTAAAAAAATATTATTAAATAATTTTTTTATGAGATTATTATTAGATAAATACTTTCGACTGAATAGATAAATTAGTCCATAAAATTATAAACTTCAATCAAATTTGTCCATGAATTTTGCAAATTGGCAAATAGATCCTTAAAATTATAAAATGTTAATCAAAATACTGTTATTGTTATAGACTATGTTGTAACATATTATTTGAATATGTGATCTATCTACGTGGATCTCATATCAATATTATCACAATTTCAACTAATTTTCCTATGAAATTTAAATATTTCATGGAGTATTTTGTCAATAATTAATCCATGCATAATTATAATTACTCACAAATTTGTCTTTGAGATGACAAAATTTTATTGAGAAATTTATCTCCAGAAAGATAACATTGACGTGAGATCCATGTCAACAAACTATATATTTAATTACAATATCACATCAAAATATTCAACGAAAAATATATTCAAAAACTATTTTGATTAATATTTTACAATTTCAATAATGTATTTGTCAATTTATAAATTCAAAGTCTAATTGGACTCACAATTATAATTTAATATACTAATTTATCTATCTAGTCAAATGTTTGCGTATGATATTATTTATATTTTATAGTATATCCAATAATTTGAGTGTTTGTAGAATAGCTTCATTTTGTGTATTGTGAACAGAACATTGCAGTTGAGTTTTGAGGAGTAGACACACAATCTCGTATATCATCACCATCATCATCATCATGCTCTTCCTTAATTATTATTATTCATATTCTCCCATTCACATTTCTTCTTCTTCATCGTTCTCTCCAAACCCCAAAAACAACAACAACCTTAATCACCACAAACCCCTTTCAATTCCCAACAACAACAACTCCCATTCTCATGATCATGTTTCCTTCAATTTCAAATCCCCCACACCTCCATGGATTCAATCTCCTCTTCATCTCCAACCCCAACAACACCTTCTCAATTCCAATGTGGAAAAACTTGACCTTTCTGATAAAGATTTGAATAGCAAAGAAATTAGCGGAAAAAAAGTTTTGAAGAAAATAGCCCACAAAGTTGAAAAGCTTCACAAGGCTTTGGATTCAGAAAAAAATGAGACTTTGGCTCAAATGGGTTCTGAAAAAGTTGAAAACTTTGGGGATTCTTTGGATATTTTGATGGAGAATGAAGAGGTTGTGAATAAAGGGAGAATGCCATGGGAGAAAGATGAAAAGATTGGTTTTTTTGAGGTGAAAAGGGAAAAAACTTTCAGTGCTGCGGATTTGAATGTTGATAAGGTGGTGCTTCAAAGGTTAAGGGGTGAGGCTGCAAGAATGAGAAAGTGGGTCAAGGTTAAGAAAATTGGTGTTACACAAGATGTTGTGGATGAAATTAAAAGGAGTTGGAGGATGAATGAACTTGCTATGGTTAAATTTGATATCCCTTTATGTCAAAATATGGATAGAGCTAGAGAAATTGTTGAGGTTAGGCTTCTTTCTCTCGATTCTTATATTTTATGAGTTTTGTTTTGATGATACAAGATTAGTGTAACAGGTTTTATATTATCGTCAACACATCATAATCAATCATTGGTGTGTTTTTTGAAGTAGCTATGATTAAAGTTAGATGTGTTTAATATTCTGACAGTTATGATTGATTGACGGTGTCAAAACTCTTTACACTAACTGTATGAATTGAATCTATCTGTTGTATATGTTCGCTTAAAAGGAATAAAGTTTTTCAAAGCTAACTAATTTTCCTAGTATGTTTATAAATGTTGAATATTGAAATTTGATGTGTTACTAGATACTCCCTCTGCCCCATATTAAATGTGACTTTATATTGTAAATAGATGAAAGAGTGTAACAATTTAAAAAATTATCCTTATTAATAATTTGTTGTTAACCATTGTCGTAAAAGCATAGTGGAGTATAATGAACCTATGAGTGATGTATATAGTATTAATTTGAGGTAGAATTGAAATAAAATAGTGAATGTTATATTGAAAACATAAAGCAACACTGTTTAGAGACATTTTTCTTTTACTAAGCTGGCACTCAAATATGAGACGGAGGAAGTAATATTTTGCTGTATGAATCTTTTAATATCAGCCAAATTGCTTTGACTTGTAGATAGTTATTCTGTTTTGTGTTACATGTGTTATTCTTACATGTTAAGTGATGGCTATATTAGTGTTCATTTCCTGTGTGAATAGACAAAGACTGGAGGCTTGGTTGTCTGGTGTAAGAAGGATACTCTTGTCGTTTACCGAGGATGCAACTATCAGTTGACCTCAAAAAGTTCTCCAAAGATTCATACCGGTTATATTCGAAGTCAAAAAACAAATTCCTATGAAACGAATGAGGTGAAATCAGCCACCAAAGGTGATCTTTCCCAGGTTGAATCCAACCGGAGTTCAAGTGAGATACTGAGTTCGAATGCTAAGCATAAGGATTCTCTATCAACTGAAAACTACAACATGAATCACCAACCAAGAAGCGGATCATTGTATGAGAAGGAATGCGATAGATTATTGGATGGCTTAGGACCTCGCTTCGTTGATTGGTGGTTGCACAAGCCGCTTCCAGTAGATGCTGACTTACTTCCAGAAGTGGTTCCTGGATTTGAGCCACCATTTAGGCTTTGTCCACCTCATGCTAGATCAAAACTAACCGATGATGAACTAACATACTTCAGGAAGATTTCTCACCCTTTACCAACTCATTTTGTTCTTGGTACCCTCCTTCTTGATGCAGTCCTTCAATTTCTTTATCGGGCTGATAATACTTCATAGATATTTATTTTTTTGTTTCATGCTTGATGCTGAAAACACGTAAAATTTTCATGACTAAGCCGAGTTCTTCATGTAATATTGATCTACTACTTTTACATGTCCTAGCATTATTTTTATCAAGAACAAGAAGTAATTTCTTTAAGAGTGACGACTTAATCAGTAACTTTAATATGGAAATCGTAGTTAGTTGGTTGTAAATTGATAATAGCTATGAAGCATGGATACTGACACTGACACTAGACACAACACTGACACGTCAACACTGTTAATAATTTGAGTAAGTGAATTAATTCAATGTAATCAATGTGTCGGTGTTGAACACCAATACATGTCAAACACCAGGACACGCCTTCTATCATAAGTGTTGGTGCAATAGAGGATATTAGCTTCTGAGTTTGGGAAATAAAATGCTTAGCAGAACTGCTTTCATGCTTATCCTTGTATGCAAAAGGCTAATTAATTCATTTTGTCTCTTTATCATGAAGGAAGAAACAGAGGACTTCAAGGCTTAGCGGCTGCTATCTTAAAGTTATGGCAGAAGAGTCATACAGCGAAAATTGCTATCAAGTACGGAGTTCCAAATACCGACAATGAAGTAATGGCCAATGAACTCAAGGCAAGTTTATAATTTGTTTTTTGTTGATAGATAGTTTCATAGAAAATTTACTGTTAAATGTGATTGAGGTGCAAGATATAGCAAAGTTATATTTATTAATCATCGACTGAACATAATTAACCATATATTTGAACTGTGTTAATCAGCCAAATTAATGTAACAAATGTGAATAACTTCAATGTCTGCACTACAGCGTCTCACCGGAGGAGTTCTATTGTTACGCAACAAGTTTTATATAATACTCTATAGGGGAAAAGATTACCTTCCAAGAAGAGTTGCAGCTTTGGTAGAAAGGAGAGAGTCGGAGCTTAAAAGTTGTCAGCTTCACGAAGAAGTCGCGCGGGCGAAAGCAATTCAAGCTTTTTCTTCTTTTGATGAATTGCAACTGCCACAAGAAGCTAGTACAAGTGGAACTTTAACCGAGTTTATGAAAATCAGACAGAAGTTTGAGGATATAAAAGAAGTCAATGTAGATTCAAACATTGCACTGGAAGCAGAAATATATAGATTGGAGAAGGAATTGAAAGTGCAACAGCATAAAGCTTTCATTGTGAGATTTGGTTTATATTGCTTTTTGCCCTTTGCATTTGTTATATTCTGACAATCTCATAAATTTAATTATATGGATAATGCAGCTTAACAAGAAAATAGAAAGATCTTCGATGGAATTATCGAAACTAAATGTTGCATGGACACCTGCTGGGGAGGATATAGATTTGGAAATAATGACCGATGAGGAGAGAGAGTGTTTCAGAAAGATGGGATTGAAGATGAGAAGTTCCCTAGTGCTTGGTAAAGCAATTTCACTTCTTGCATTTATCTGTGTGACTTGTTTTTTGTTGACTATAATCCAATGCCATGGTTATATAATTTCATTTAGTTGAATAGTCTATATATTGAGAAAATTTTGTGATGTTGTTTCTTTGATAATTACGAACTATCGCTTAGTTGCAATGTCAAGGGTATAAATCCTGATGGATTTTTGGTTCCTAAAATTATAAAGTTGTATCGACTTAGTCTCTCACATTATCTATATTCTAAAATGATTTCTGGAATTGCAAAATGTTAATCAAGTTTGTCCCGTTGGTATTTGTAGGATCTATTAAGTTGGTAATAACGGAAATGCATTTGATATTGATTTAGACAAACCGGATTAACATTTTGCAAGTTTAGGGGCTCGTTTTAGAATATTGATATTGTAGAGGACTAGATTGATACAGTCCTAAAATTGAGTACTTGGTGTGCCACTTTGGAAAAAGTTGTAAAATTGAATCAAAAAGAAATATTCATGTATTTGTATTTAACCATAAGGGAGAGAGTATAACTTTCTCAAAACCATGATGATATCTTAATTGATATTTTATAGAAAAGCATAATCTCAGCAATACTTATATTTCCAAAATGATGCTATTATAGTTAAGTACTCACTTAGGTGTATGTTTGGAATTTGACCAAACCACGGTATGATGCGGTTTCTTCGAAGCTCTAATTTCTAGCTTCACAAAATCACAGCCAAAATTCTACTGGGACGCGAGATTGAGAAACTCAACTTAGATACAAACATATTATAAGTCTCTTTTTGCTGGTAAAGCTTCATTGACTATTTCATACTCTAAGAAGCTATGTTCAACAATGAGCGCAGGACGGCGAGGAATCTTTGATGGTGTATTGGAAGGACTACATCAGCATTGGAAACACAGAGAAGTAGCGAAGGTCATTACGATGCAAAGACTATTAAGTCAGGTCATCTACACTTCACAATTTTTGGAGAGAGAGAGTGGCGGAATTTTAGTTTCGGTTGATAAACTAAAAGAAGGCCATGCGATTATTATTTACCGTGGAAAAAACTATAGTCGGCCTTCACAAAAGATAGCGAAAAATCTTCTAACCAAACGAAAAGCATTGCGCAGGTCTCTTGAAATGCAGAGAATTGGAGTAAGTGATTGATTTCTTCTGCATTAATTATTCTTCTAGTTTTCTTTTAAAAAATCACATCCTATTCTTTTATATGTATTTTTTTATTAATTAAATTTCATTTCATATTCAAGACTGATTTGCCTGCTGTTGTTTCAGTCATTGAAGTTTTTTGCTTATCAGAGAGAGAAGACAATCTCTGATTTAAAGCTGAAACTGGTAAGTTCCAATAATCTGAGCTTGAAATTTGCTTTCATGTTTGAACTATAACAAATAACAAAGTTGTCAATGGGTTTGGTTGGATTGACTTATTTGAGTTTATCTACTGGTATAAGCACTTCTAAGACTATTTGGATTGAGAGAGTTTAAAGAAACAACTTATGACAAGTTCATCAGCTATTTTCAGCTTATTATTTCCATAAGTTCTCCAAGATAGCTTTTAAAAACAACTTATAGTTTATATGAAAACAATTTGACTTTATTTATCGTTTGTTATAGAAATAACTTATACATAAACACTTATATGATAAGCATTTATGCTATAATTATAAGGGCTTAATTAAGTTGTTTATCCAAACAAGGCTAATTTTCCGCTGTCGTTTTAATTTGACCACAAAACTTAGGCTTCAAGATAACTTTATTTGTTCTACTGTATAACTGGGATTCTTTTTGCAATTTTAGGAAACCTTGCAGCATAGAAAGGATATCGAGGCGAGGAAATTTAAAAATTAATGCATGCATGTCTAAGACTTCAATCGAGCTGCAAGTACTCTTAAATTATCTACTCATCGACGGTAGACGAGATAAGGCATACGAAAAATTCAACAAGCTTCAGCAAGCAACATATTTTGGTAGTAAGCTTTCAATATAGGAGGATTGTAAATATTTCTTGTTTAGCCTCAAATGTGTTAACACAAATTTTCTTCCTATATTAGAAAATTAATCTAATGTTAATCATTTACTATCATTATTTTCATGAGCTTATTTTTTAAAGGAGGTGAGGTAAATGTAATGTATAGCTGTAGATATGCTTGTAGATCATATAGGGTGCATTGCAATGACCAATTTTGATTTTATTCTAACTATTCTATAATCATAATATCATTTATGTAGCCTAGACTTGTGCCATGATGATCAAATAGAACTTTTATGTTCATCATGAATTATGTTTCTGTTTCTCCAAAAAAAACTGAAAATTTTGATGCTATTATTTTTGCAGTTGAGTTTAGCAAAGATACACTAAAATCTTTGGATGGAAATATTGGTTCTGAATACTAATATTCTGCATAGGATATGTGTGTGCATGTGTTTTTTGTGCAACCATGTTTAATTAAATGATTGTTTATACTTTTACTTCTTTTCTAGAGAAACTAAGTGGCATTTTTTTGCTGCTGTTTGGAACACTTGAAAAGCTGTTTTGCATGGAAGAAAGGAATCTCACACATACATATATCCTGCAAGTTTGAGAAAGGTAGATATTGTCGAATAGAGAAACAAATTTGTTACTTTATTTTTTAGAGTGAAACAATGGAAATGGAATTTGCTTTCGAGTTGTTAAAAGACGAGTCAAAACTTTTGACTCGTCTTTAAACGATATCAACTTGATGTAAGATGTAGCTCAATCTTTGGAAGAGAACCGATAGCGACAAACACTAGCAAACACCAACAAACACGCGCGAATATGATGCCATGTCCTTTTTTCATTATACAATATCCTCGACATCTAGCTCTATAGGTTTCTCCACGTCTTCTCTCTCTAATAACACAAACCTTTCGAGCCACCAGCCACCACCATCTCTTACCACCGGTCACACGCAACCTTCCCGCCACACCTTGTTCAATTTTTGTGCAAACATTACTTAGCAATGCATCATCACTCATGATTTTGTTTGTGTTTCTTATGGAAATTAAAATATTTATTTTGTGGTCAAATATGCGAAAAAGTACTTTTTATATAAAAAATTTAAGGTGATGGAATGATGCTCTATTTCAAACTAGACACGACCTTAGTTCAATGATCATTTACATTTGTCTACAAGAATGATGTTTGGTTTGATATTTATCTGCTAAAAAACATTTCAACCAAATGTTATTTGTTTCAAATAAGATAACAAGACTTTGTATGAAAGTTCATGTTAGAGATCTTGTTGATTTCTCCATTATCTTCTGCTACCTTCCCGTATCATGTAGATAGTACATATTTCAAAAATAAGAAAAAATAATTACCCCTATAAAGTATGTTACTCGTGAAATGTATACTATGTTACTCGTGAAATGTATTATATGGACTTATTATAATAAAGGGCATGGGAGTAAATGAAGATGTGGTTTAGTTTTTTGAGCTAAACCTCTATTAAAAGATAGGTTTAGACTATTTGTATATTTATTCAATTTACTTTTTATGGAAAATATAATATTTATTCAATTCATTTTGACTTTTATTTATATTTATGATTGGAGAGAGTAATTATTATATACATTATCACTCTACACAACATCTAAAAAGAGTACTAATAAATGTTCGCTATAACGCAGAGTCTGAATAGATGTTATGTTTATCGCATTTAAAGAAATAATTTATCCTACATTTTCGATGGCATTGAAAATTGTCATCCATTCTTTCAACAAGGAATTGTAATTTAGATAATGTTTACATTTGTTAGGATACTGAAAAAAAAAATTGTATTAGAAATTATGTATTTTTCTTTTTCAAAAATTGTACATTTTATTTTTTTCAAAATATAATTACTATTTCTAGAATCATTAACATCTGTCTTTTAACACATGATAAACATGCTAGTATGACCCTAGAACTTTTTTAAGAGAGTCATTTACTCATGTGACAATTTACGAAGTACCATTCATCAGCATTACTTGTATGAACACTACACACTACATCATTTAAATACCTTTGAGCCTTCTATATTTTCTCATTCACATTGTCACAACTCCTTTTCTTTTCTTCCCATTTTGAACAGAAACGTGTCTCATTGCCCACTATGGCTGATTTTAAAGATCAAAGATTGAGGAGGCTGTCACCGTCGACAACATCAACAAAAAGCTGGTTTTACAACTAACCAATTTATGAAACATATATGAACAATGAACTAAATGTTTCAGGACCATATGAGACTTTAACACCATATCTCAACTTAAAACCTTAAGGCAATGAGTATATGCGTTATCTTTTTTATATATTCAATATTTAACTTATTTATAGTTGATGTGAGACTTAACTACTCACATTTGAACACAACAATGACTTGCATCTAAAAGGTTCGTGAGTTGGAGCTAGGTTCTAAGAATGGCAAGTTTTGGGTTTCGTCAGTGACGTGTGATCTTGGTAGGTTAGTTAGGTTTGTGGGTTGGTTAAATACACGAGAGTAGAACTGCTAGGTACAAGAAGGAGATGTGTGCAACTTGTGAATGGTTGCACAAGTACTATTTAAAAAAAAAAAAATCAAATCGAACAGTTAAACTGAACTAATCCTCACCAAAAAACCTAACTTTGATGACAGTTCTTGAACTATGTCAAAGTTCGGTTCTTTTTTGTGTGTTTTAGTTCGATTAATGGCTCAAAATAAACATAATAGCAGCTAGCGCCGTTGGGTTTGGAAGTATGCAGAGGAAGTTATTTTACTTGTTTAGGTTTAGATGAGTGCTATCATCATATTCTTTAATTGGTTGAAATTTAAATGGATCAAATTAAATTTTATTAGACAACACATAAATTTAGTAAAACTCATTTGAATTTCAATCAATAAAGAAGAATGTATTAGAGTAAGTTACCAGCACAATTCTTCCTTTCAATATTTAAAATGTTGACTTTCAATGTTTAATAATGAATTTTGGTTACTATTTTAATTTTTCACTATTGTATATTGTTTAATATGTTTGAAAACGTTCAGGATATTGCAGTCATTCCACTATGTGTTATCTTGCTATAATGTTTTTGGAGTTGGCCACTAGACTCTGCTATCTCGAATAGCAGAATTGGCAACTGTTTGATTAGTACACACCAACAGGCCCTTCAGATAAGACCTATGAGATGTATAAAACAAACACATCACCCAAACACTACACAAGATATGGCGCACTACACAAGACATGGCGTTATTTGGTAAGACTGTTAAGGGAACATCATGTTGTGGCATTCATCTTAATCTGCACATTTAGTTCTTAGTTTTGAATTAATTGAGTTGGTAACTTTATTTTAGGGCTTATGAGCATGTTGTACAATGGGATGATAATAGATTTTGGTGAATACTCATCCACCCTCCTGATTTTGCCTCCTCACCCCCAAATACACTAACGGAAGCTAGGATCCAGAAAAAAGCCAAAAAATTGGGGGGTTATATGAGAATTCACCTTAGATTTTTACTGCTGGTCTTAATCCAATTACAAATAGAATTTTTCATTTCTCAGGGCATGTTGGATTGAGCAGTTGATAACTGCTACCTTGAATTTTGAGCCCTCCCACTGATTTTTCACGTAATTTTTGTGTTGTCCAAATACATTCAATTCAATATGGAAACACTTTTTTAAAAAAAGAAGCATTTTACAAACATTTCTATAAAATTACCTTGCAAAACTTAGTCAAGCTTGGTCTTCAAAATGACCTCTACATCAAGCCTCAAATGAATCATCATGGAATACAAACACCATAAAAATTGTCATATTCTCGGAAAATTACAAACCTTCACATTGCATATTTGACGAAACTGGTAAGTGGTAGTGTGCAGACAAAAATATAACTCAAGCATCAAGACTTTATGTGTTTCAATTGTGTAACCTTCTCAAAATCAAGAGGATGGAAGTTTCTTTCGACCTCCCAAGCCAATTGTGACATACAATTAAATGTTGACTTGGCACCTTTTTCATCGCTGACTTCTCTAGGGAAAGGAATGCGGACCTCGAATAAACCGTTGTTAGGTGAAAACAAACGCAAATCAAAGCCCAAACGATCTACCCATATCATCTTTGCTTCTGAAACCTACAATGAGAAATCAAATACATTGAAAGTTAACACAACAGAACTAACTTATCGGCCCCAATATTGTTTTCAAGTTAGGTTTCTATTTAGCAAACACATACAATAGGCGATATATATATAGATGTTGCATAAACACACTCACAACAGGACATGAATGAAATGGCAAATAGTTACATCAAGTGTACTCAGAGACGAATCTAGAAATTTCGAGTACCATGAGTAAGATCACATACTATAAATTAATTTATACAAAAAACATACTGGTGTATAAGCGGTAAAATAATGTACAAGCCTGTGAAGTCTCAAATTCAAATTCATCCACAAAAAAGACTTAAAGGAAAAGTACCTGGAAATTCAAATCAGCATAGACATTGCAAAAGCGAGTAATGTCTTCCATATTATTGGTGTTAATTTCGGCGACTAAATTCTCAGCAAACTCTCGAAGGGGATCGGGTTGAGCATTTTTGTAGTCTAAAGAGGTGAACCACACACCATCCTGAAAAACATTGATATTGCCAACTTGCAAGGTTAATAAGCAAAGAAACCTATTAGTACTAGTACACTGGTAGTATAGGCTAGAATATTGATTTAAGAAAAATAAAGGGTTGGGTCTCAACCTCATGGAGATCATCCAAGTGCAGCACCCTATCTACAGCAATAATATACATAAAATCTTGATCAACTTCTTCTCCAAACCTCTTCTTCCACAATGAAGCAAGCCGCTGCAGAGTGGCCGTGTGGTTTGATTAATCAAACATAAACAGAAGCCAGTGAGGTTTGATAAAAAAAAAAAACATAAACAGAATACACAAGCCGTGTTGATGGCTATAAACTGCCAGATGCAATCACAATTGAGGTCACCAAGCCAGGGTTTTTGAGTTCTTCATAACCACATTTGTCAACGTCAATCGCATTTTTTAACAATTTTTCATAATGTCAAGTTTACAACATACTGTTGTACTCACAATGCAATTAGTAAACAAAAAATTTAGCCATGAAATTATATGTAATTACCGAATTCTAAAATGATTCCAAAATAAAAAATCCTCAATCACATTAATCCTTTTTAGTTAGTCAATTTAGTCTCTGCAATTGTACAAGGCAAACTAGTGGGATCTTTTTTTTAATCTTTACCCTCCTATTCCTAAGGAAATGCGCTTTGGTAATCCGAAGTTCAGCCAGGAGATAATAAAATCTGGCCAATGATTGTTTAGTCAGGGTTCGATCTAAGGTACTCAAAGTCGACTCTACTCTAACCGAAGCTCATTAACCACTTGAACACGACCACTTGATTTAAACTAATGTGATCTATTTTACGGATCATTTTTAAATTTTGTTAATCTAAGAGATCAAATTGTCCAATACCTACAATTTCAGCAATTAAATTGACGATACATTACAATCACAATTTCAAAAAACCTTAGGTACATACCCATACTAAGATACCAAATGCAGTGGATCCCATTGGATTGAATTGAATTTGAAAAATAATAGACATTAGTCCACTCACCTTGTTCAAGCTTCGATCCTCCGGTTTTGTAAGGGTTCCTTGAAGTGTACATTGAGGGGTACGCAATCCAGATTGTATAAACTGATAAACAAAAACACAAACACATACAATGCATTCAATAAAAAAACAAAAACACACACATACAATGCATTCAATAAAAAAAATCCAATTCCAATTATTGTTTTTGTTCCAACTAAACATTCTAAGCTATGAAGCACAAATACAGACACATAGACAGAGACACCAGACACGACATTGACACTGACACTCACACGTCAACACAAGTAATAATTTGATAAAATGAATTAATTAAATATAATCAAGGTGTCGGTGTCGCGTCGGTGTCCGCAATCCAGACTATATAAACTGATAAACACAAACACATACAATGCATTAAATAAATAAAAAAAATAAAACTCCCAATTATTGTTTTTGTTCCAACAAAACATTCTAAGCTATGAAGCACAAATACAAACAAAAAACACCCCAAACAATATTGACACTGAATTTGAGAAAATGAATTAATTAATAATCAAAGTGTCGGTGTCGGAGTGTCTGACACCGGACACGAGTTCGATCAGAGTTGTCGGTGCTACATAGATTCTACCTGAACATGAAGTGAAGAGGGGGTGTTAATGTTGTTATTGGTGGTGGGAATAGCATTATGATTGAAGTAGAAAAAAGGGGTTCCATCTTCAGAATCAACAACGAATCGAACACCAATACCAAGAGGGTAACCCTGTTGAGTCAAAGTAGAAAGTGTGCCAACCCTAGCTAAATCCATAACGGTTCTTGAAACTTCAGATGGAAATGGTTTGGTAATCTTATTGTTATCGATTTTCAATTCCAATTGGGGTGATGAAATTGAGCATTTTGTTGATCGGAATGAGATTGAATTTGAAGGGTTATACAAAGGGATTTTGTTAGTAGTTGTTGTTTTTGGTGTGAAATGCGGTGCACTAAAGTTTCTTGTTTGAAGAAGCATTTTTTGGTGTTGATTGAATATAGAAGAAGATTATGAAATTGAATTGAATTGAAATTGAAGGTGGTAGTTTTGGTTGGTGTTGTTAACTTGTTCAGTGTTGAAGAGAAAGGAAAAAATGGATAAGAGTTTGATACACGATAACAGTAAACGACACTTCCGTTTTATTGAAAAAGGTAAATAATAGGTTTTATTTTTTTTCCGATTCCATTATTTAAGTTACATTAGTTTGTATAATTAGTTTGCATAATATATTAAATATTGTCTGCAATGTGTAAATTTGAAAATTTTCTGGAATTACTATTGTGAAGTATTAAGATTTAATTGAAATATCACAACAGTGATTTTTCAAGCTACTTTGCATTTTATGTGAATGAAATTAAAGACATTGATTACGTAGATAGACTTTTACCACCTTGTTTTTGAGGTTATACGTGAGTTTAAATTGTTATAGAAAAAAATCAAGAAGTTTAAATTGTTATAGAGAAAATCAAGAAATACCTACCATTTAAAAGATTTGATAAATGTTTTTTTGAAAGATTAGTATGAGGAACATATTGTTGTAGCATTTGGTAGAATTTCAAATTGCCACAAGTTTTTAATTGAATTAATTGTTGTCGAAATTAAGATAAATGACTAACTAAGCAAAAAGAATGTAACTTAAAGGACCAAATCGGAATTAAATACATATCTAACATTATAAAGTAGTAATCAAAACAGTTTATATTTAAATTTTATCATTGAAGATTATAATGTCACATGTTAATTAAAATTTGACCCATCTAAATTGATCTCATATCAAAGTCATCATAACTCAAACTAACTTTCCTATAAAATTTAAATCTTTTATTGACTAATTAGTCGATGCATAATTACAATTACTCATAAATTTATCTCCGAGATGATGAAATTTCATCGGAAAATTTGTTCTTGAAAAGATGACATTGATGTGAGATCAATGTGGATGAGTCACATATTTAATTATAGCATAACATCAAAATATCTAAGACAAAAGTTTATACATAGACTATTTTGATTGATATTTTATAATTTCAAAAATTTATATACCAATTCACAAAATTCTGAGACTAATTTTACCGGCACTTAGAATTTTAAAAACCAATTTGCATATTTATTCAGTTTTTTTTAAATTTTAAAAATTATGTTTTTTTGCAAACGGTATAGAATTTTGTTGTTACAAAACACTATAGAAGAATTTAAAAAAAAATATAATTACACAATTTTAAAAGATTTTTTAAATTATTATACATACTTTTTAAAATAACAACACTAATATAAGTGTGAAATAATAAAAATCACAATAAAATATAATTATTTAGTGTGGTTATTGGGTGATCGAGTTGGATTTGTCGGGATAATTCTCATAAATCACCACAAATTAAAAGATTATTCACCTTTTTTAACAATCAAATAATTGATTTTAAAGATAACAAAATATAAGCTTTTAAAACCAAGAGCAAAAGAAAGAAATGAATGAACAATTAAGTGCATAATTTATGAAAAAGAACAGTAAGAAAAAAACACAAAATTTTACATGGTTCGAATTAAAGCAAGTTCTTTAATCTACATCCATGGCAGCCACTATTATTGAGGATTTCTTCTTTTACTTTGAGGTACAATCTCTGTTTTGATATAAGTTTCAGATTTTTTCTCTAGATTACAAGAAGAGTAAAATGATCTAAGAATTGTTTAATAGTGACTTGTTCTACTAGACTATTCAACAAACTACTTATAGCATAAAGAATGGATTCAATCTGCCAAAACTAAATTAGTTGCAGTTAGTTATTAACTAACACGTCAACAAACACAATTTAGTTAATTTGCTAAGTTGACTAGAATCAATTGACTCATCAGTAATCACACAAATTAGATATTTAAACTAATAGAGCTCGAGGTTGATTGATTTGATTTATACTTGAATTCGAGAAAAAACCGAACCAATTTAATTGATTTTGATTGGATCTTCGAACTTATCAGGTTAATGATTTTTTCTTACACTTGAACAGTGCCATTTAAGACACTTTAGACTTAGTTTGGAAAGGAGAAAATGCGAAGACTTTAGGGATAAGAGAATAAAAGATATAAAAATCTCTCACTTTATTTAAGAAAGAGTTTTTTTTTTTTAAAAAAAAAAAAAACTTATAATTAATATATTTTTTAGGTTTTGAGAGCATTATAAAAAGAATAAAATAATTTGAATAATTTTTTTAACCCTCGTCAAATAGAATTTTGGAGTTTCTTGACAGTAAACTCCTTGTTCAAGTTGGGTATTACCATTCCTTGCGCCGTTTGTGCAAACAAATAGGGTAGGATATAGGTTTGGTGCATGGGATTTTGTGCAAACAAATAAGGTTGATTATAGAGGTTTACAAAACCTGATCGTGAACTTGTCTTATCCCGTAAGCAATGACACAAATATGATTCGGTCTCAAAAAAGATAAGGAAAAAAAAAACATAAAATAAGAACAAGACAAGGACAATGTAGAAAAAGGACCGGGTTTGGGTTACTCATCCCGTTCTAAATTAATTTAAAGACAAATGATTATTTTTTTGTTATTATTTTAGGTTATTATTGATTCACCCTCTTTAAAAAAATTAATCACTAACTTAGTAATTACGAGTTACTACTCTTGAATGAATGGAAAGTGGTAACCATATGTGACTTATTGTGAGTTTCTTAATGTTTGATTGTTTTTTCTAAAAAAAAGTTTAAGGATTACTATTTGACGTCTCGTCTTGGGACCAACCCGGTCTCGTCTTTATTTTGTCCCGCCTTTAATGAACCCACAATTCATCGGGTTAAGGGACGTGTTATGGTTTAAAATTTGACCCGATCAAATATTGGGACCAAGTAAGGGACATGTCGAACCCGACCTAACTCGACCCGTACTTTGTACACTCCTAGTAGGTTATGAGTTTGCACTTGCACTTTTTATTCTTTCATTTTGGTTTTATCCCTTTGGGTTATTTAAATAAGATTTTTAATGAGATAGTATTATCCATCTTTGTTTCCTTGGATTTTGCCCTAGTTCTCCAAACTTTTTTTTTATTTACATTTTTTATCAAATAAACTTATTAGGGTGTTGTAAATTATAGATGATAGTTTTTGGGTGCTCACATAGTTGGAATGTCAGCTATACCATGTGATGCTTTTGCAATCTAATTCCTGCTTAAAAAATTAAGACTTTCATGTATTGATGTTTAAAAAGTGTTTCAACTAAATTCAAATGTTAAAATTTTAGATTGTCAAATTTAATGTAAGTGTTGAATTTTTCAAGATAATGAAAATCATATAATTATATATTTTTTGGGATTTTTTCACAAAAAGTCGTGTCTCACATACCCAACCCAAACCAAGTTGCTTAATCATCGGGTTGGGTGGGTTCAGATTTACAAGAAAAAATGAGTATTTTGTCCAATCTAAACTAATAGAATTTGAATAGGCTGAGTAAGAGGTTTAGCCAAAACTAACTCAACCTAACTAGCGAACACCCTTATTAGCATCAGAAGTTACATAGAGATAATGATAGTTTCTCTCAAGATAACATGTCAAGTGAATAGTTATGAGAGTAGTAGAATGTAAAAATAATCAAATTATGTACATTAAGGTTAGTAGTTGATCATATTTAATTTAAAACTATTAAATTGGATCATTGAAAATAGAAAATATTAAATTAAGTGAGAGGTATTTTAGATATACTATCATTGAGTAGGAGATAATTTATTTAATTTTAAAATATATATTAATTTGATCTATATTTCATTGCAGATGGACTAGATTACTTTGGTTTTGATCTTTCAAAATATTTCAACTTCTTAAACACATTAAAGAAAGAAAAAGAGTAAATCAATTTATGAATTTGCTAAAGCTGTCCTAAAACGCTAATCAAGGACAACTTTACAATAGAAAATTTTGCAAAAATAATTACTTAATATAAGAGGCCACATAAGAAAATTGTTGTGTTAAAATAAATATTTTATATATATATATATATCAGTTTGTAATATGATGACAAAATTTAGATTACATATATCCACTTTTTTACTCATACATAATCGATTTGAATGTTCATTAACTACTTAAAATCAAATTATTTGATTAAAAATAATTCTTAGAATTTGAGTTTACTCTATACAATTTTACAAAACAGATTTATAAGTGATAATTATCCACCGTTTATAAACATTTTGATACCCGGTAAAGAGTCTTAACAATAATATATATCTAAAATTATCGATATTTATTTTATAATAATAATTATCTTCTTTGAAAAAAAAATAATTCTCAAATAAACACTAATAATTATTATCTCTCCAAAATCCTGACTCCTTCCATTCACCAGACGTTAGAAGAGTGCCCTGCATCCTATGAATCCAGCGACAACCACCGCATCGACACCAAGTTGGTGGTGGTCCAGGCAGACCCGCCATGTTCATCCACACCGTCCACCTTTCATCCATCGCCCAATATATCCACATTTCAGAGGTAAGTGAATGAGTGAGTAACTTGAAAACCACCTCAGAATTAAAGTGCCACATCAATTCAATTATTAATTGCACTAACTTGAAATTTTTATTACAGGTTTAGGGTTGTATTCAAAGAAGAGAGTTTTTGAGTCTAGATTGGGCAACGGTGCTGTGTCTTTAACCAATTGGGATGATAAACCCTTTGAAATCCTTCCAAATGGGAAAAGGTCTTATTTTGATGAACAAGATGTTGTTGCATTTATTGATCCTCCTAACAACTTAATTCCTTTAGATCCAACTTCATATAATCCTGCTGCATATCTATGGTAATGCTCACTCATTTCTTCCATTCTTTTATTTTCATTATATTTTTAGCTTCTTGTGTTGTGCAACTTTTCATTTCACACTTAAACATTATTGGATTGGATTTTTATTTGTTTGGCATATTCTTTTTGTAGTACAAGAGGATAAAAGAGTAGAAACCAAAACTAAGAATATAGGTTAGCAAAAAAAAAAAATTCGGAATATGACAAGTCAAGTTACTTTTATAAGCATTTATTATTTTTTTCAAACATATCCCTTATTAATACTATTAATTTATCTTGGAATATGAGAAGTCAAGTTAATTCATTCAAATACAAAGGTTATTTTAAGAACGTCTATGGATAAAATGGACACATTAAATTCATTGTCTATTTTTCTTAATATATGTGAAAAAGCACTGGGTGCTTATAAAATGAGACAAAAGTAGTATTATATATTGTGGTGGAATGGGGTGGGGGAGCATCATCCTCACCCTGACTTAGGAAGCACATATATCAGACACATAGACACCTGTAATAATTTAAGAAAACAAAAATGATTGAGTGTATGTAACAAAAGTCTGTTGGTGTTGGACCAACACACTTTCAATTTGAAGTGTCAGTGCTACACAGACTATAATTAATAGTACACAAAGAAACACTAATATTTGTTTGGCTATACCAACCATTTTATTACCTATGAAGCAGTGACAGTAGACACCGGACACCGATAATAATATAAGAAAATGAAAATGATTGAATGTAAACAAGTGTGTCGATGTTGGATAACGAACACGCCTTTAATATGAAGTGTCAGTGCTACATAGGCCATAACAATATACAATGAAATACTGAGTTTTGTTCAGCTATACCAACAACTTTATAACCTATGAAGCACATACACAACACTAAAACTAGTTTTAACTTACGAAAATCGAAATGATTGAATGTAAACAGATGTGTCGGTGTCAAACGCCAACACCTGTCAAATATTAGATACAACTTCAATCTGAAGTATCGGTGCTACATAGACCATAAAAGTAAAAAAAAAACAACAGTAATTTTTTTCCAGCTATACCAATGAATTTATAGAGTAGATTTGGATATGACTTTCAATTGTCATTATGTGATGTCTGCTTATGTAACAAGGACATTTATTTTTGTTCGCATCTAAAGTTGATCACCTTGTGTATCCCTGAGAGTAATGATTGTTTGGTTTGATGATGGTTTTGAGAGCTCTTTCGTTTGTGGTTGGAAAATGGGTGTATACCTTCAATGGATATCATAGAAACACTGCTTTTTGTTCAGTTAGACCAACCAGTTTATACAGTGGATTTTGTTATGCTTTTCAAATTTCAATAGTGTAGTGATTATGTAATGCTAGTCTGCTAATGTAAAGAAGACATTTATCTGTATAGCACAACTTGTCTACTCTGCATACCATGAGAGTGTTTATTGTAACTAGATTCTTTGTAGATTTAGTCATGTTGCAATACAAGTTCTTCAACCTAAAGAAACTGTTCTTTTTTGCACTCACTTTTCATATGTATGTTCAGGAAAAAAATTGAAGATATTCCGGAGGAAAGGCGTCATCGACTATTGCAATTGTTAAAACCTAGGTTTTTTCCTCACTCCATTTTTAAAATGTTCATAGTATGCTAACTGTAATTGGTATTTTGCGATGATTTTATTTAAATGTGGAAATATGGACATCTTTGAGAGATTTGTGCAGACTTATATCAATGGCTTGGCAGATAGCTGGTACACGATATGAAGATCCCAAGTTAGTAAAGAAAAGTGAATCTATGTTGTTGATGATCAACTCCGACAAAGATGATGTGATGCTTGAATATTACAATTGCCGAACAAGTGGAGGTAAGTGAAGTGAATAATTACTTTTATTGGTGTTTGTCACAGTTAAGTTGAATACAATGAATGAATGCATTTTGTTTTCTACTACTCCATTGTGTTCTAATGTCAGAGGGGTGTAATGGACTATGAAGTACAGACACATACACCGCACACTGACACCAACAATAATTTGATAAAATGAAATATTTGAATGAAATTACATATGTCGGTGTCGGAGACCGGACATGCCTCTGATGTGAAGTGTCAGTGCTACATGGTAATGGATGGAGAATGAATACAAAATTACTTCCTCCTCTTCCTCACTAACCACTATTTCCTACGATTTGTTTTTTCCTATTTGACTTCACTGAAATAAAACCTTTAAATTGAATTAGTAAATGTTTCTTTCCATACAACTTCAGCTTACCTTCTTTGGTAGTTTTCTCTTCCAGCATATTTTGTCTTAACATTAATTGCCTTTAGTTTTTAGCATGTCTAAATCTTTAAAAACCCGAGTTATCAATATTGAACTTTTTGAAATAGGACCAATGCCAATTTCCTGGATTAATTCCTTCAAAAAGGTAAACTTTCAATTTTCTATTGGTTTTTTTCCTTCTCCTCTTGTACTGTATATTTGAAGACTTCAGTTGATTGTTTTGCTACTTTTTAAGGTTATATTTTCTTGCAATGATGGGAAGACCTATGGACGACTCATTGGTATGTTTCTTAATTTTTGGTGTAATATTACATATATTCCCTAACACAAGTTTAGTGAAGTCTATAATTTTTATGGCGCTTCATTGTGCATACTTATTCAAAATGTTGGAGAAACAGTGTTCTTATGCACAACACATGCACACGCCCGTTTACAAAAACAGACATCTTACTTTCTCATATACAAGTGTTGAAATTGGTCCATGACATTTAGCATGTGCTCCTTTTTCTTTGTTAAGGGATGAAAATAAGTTTTATGTATCTATATATTTTGATTGTCCAAAAGTAACAGTAAAATAATGCATATTTGTTTTAGCTTTACCTGTTTATTGTTTGCTCTTTAACTCTTTAAATCATGGTTTCTCAGTCTTATTGCTTCAATAGTCAATTTAGAACTGTAGAAGATTTGATTAGGTTGTAAAAGCATGCTGGTTTTCCTCAATACTTCGATGCAATCTTTGATTAATTATAAGGCTCTTTGAAAAATTCATTTCTGCTGTTATTGTGTTGCGGTTCTTTTTTTCAAGCTTAATTTGATAGTGCATACTATTAACATATTTTGTGAATTTCACAATCACACAGGTGGATCAGTTTTGGCTGCATTTGCTGAATCTTTTGCTCCTCTGTATTTTACGATGACACAACTTAAGGAAGTGATGTCCACCGAGCAGCCTTGCGATTTCGCATATGAATTTGGGGACGGACTGTTTGATATCAAAGAACTTCCACTAGGATTTCCTAGATCAGGTAAGGGCTCTTGGATTTCTTTTATGCAAGGATATTTTTATTATTTACTGCTGTAAGTTTATATTCGACATTGTTTTAAGTATTTATATTCGATCTGGGCACGCTTGTTGCCATGGTATCTTCTTATTATAGTGTAATCAACTTGGTTTTGAAGTCTTCATCGTGTTTTTGGGAGCCAGTGATGCATATATTTTTAAAATTTTATATTGATTTTTAGATGTTAAAATTTAACCTTAAAAGTTCAAGTTCTGTGTGTAGTGTATTCTTGTGGTGTTGTTCTCATGGTGGCTCTTTTCTAGTTATACTGTATCTCATCATGTTCATAGGTTTATTCTGCAATGCATCAAAAATTGAGTTGGGTGGTCAAAATCCTATAGAGCTTCTTTTTTCCCATAACTTTTCTAAAATACCACACATATGTTGTAAGTATACTTCCGAACAGAAAAACAATTGTGTTTTTGTTTGGAAGTATACTTCTGGTGGGGAAAAAAACTATGCTTGTTCCAGAAATATATTTTTGAAATGCATGTACGGGGTGGGAAAAGAAGCTCTCGAGTCCTGGCATATTGTTAGGGCCCAAAACTAGTCACTAGGCCCAAAAGGGAAGACGATTCACCATTTGTCACAGGGGCCTAGGATCTTGAAAGTCTACAAACTAGGAAAAAAAGAGGGAAAGTTGTGAGAAAAGAGGAACATTGAGCTGGCTGTGAGAAGAAGCTCTTATGTATAACTTATTTAACAGCTTATAGCATAAGCTCTTATGTATAAGCTTTTTTTTTTACAAACTCTCATGTTTAAGTTATTTTTACAACACATGGTAAAATAAAGTCAAACTGTTTTCATAAGCTATCCGGGATAACTTAAGAATATTAGTTGAAAACAACTTAAAGACATACCATAAGTCTCCCAAACAGTTTCATTAGTGTTTGTGTCGGTAGATAAGCTCAAATAAGTCAACCCAAACAGGCCCTTAGTCCATGAGAGTAAGGTATCTTTTTGAGAAAATAGTTGCGTTTTATAGATGAAGAGCTTTAGTTCTATGTAGGGATATTGATTCCATTGTAACTTCTACCTTTCTTATTTCATAAATACTCTTTCCGATCTTAAATATAAGCAAAAAATGTATGTGTATTTGGTCCAAAACCATGACCAAATACATGCATCTTTTTGCTTATATTTACTACTGCAGGGAGTAATGCACATACTTTCTTCCATTGCTATGCTTTCTGCGGGTTTCATTTTTGGCTTGTTGGTTTTTATTTGTATCATATATGCCGATTATATCCAATATTTTGTTTTTTGCAGTTAAACATCCTTATCCTTTCAACGATCAAGTTGTTATATATGTTCGCTATCTAGGACCAGGCGTTTCAGTAGGGCAAGCATGGCAAGAGGGAAATAAGTTAGAGCAAATACCACGAAAATTATGTGGCGAGATTTTAATGGTGAAGGATTACAGATCATTACAATAAGGCCAATGAAGAAAGTTACTTGTCCTCCCTCAAAGCGGAATAGTGGTTAGAGCAAAGTGTTCTCAAATAGCTGCTATTGCGACACTATAGCTTTGCAGCGTCGCAAAATTTGAACACTGATTTAAATATTTTTCACATGCCAATCAATGCGTCTGTTAAGTGATGATGTGGGAACCAGCTAAGTTTCTGTTTCTAAGGCATATGTTAGGGAATTATGACTTTGTCTCCATGTTTTCTGTTTCTGTACAGGCCAACTAAGTATAGAGCTAGTTGAGAGAATAGCACATTGAATGTGATGTAATGATGTCACAGTAGAACTACATTAAAGAGCATAGCAATGTTTAGTATCGGCATTCAAAGTCTAATTTGTACTTTATAGTTACTAAACATTTAGATTGAGTTCTAAAATATTGAAACACTGCAGAGTACATTTATCTTTCTGTGACATCCTAGAATAGTACTATTATTTATTTATGTAGTATGCCCTACAGTTCATTAAAGTCTGTAATTGAAATTTACTGGTATATGAATTATGGGGTTGGATAGTTGAACTAATTTTGTGGTTTGAGCTAATGGTTGAAGGGAGTGAAAGATCTCGATAAAGGAGAAAAATGCTAACATAACAACTACTACCTTTGTCTAGAGTTGGCAAGATGGATTAAGCCTACTTGGTCGGCCTGCAAAAACCCGTAAAAAGGTAGGGATCGAACAAGAATTTTTAGGTCCATTTATCAACCCGGATTTTTTAACCTGTCCCATTGAAGTCCAAAGTCCGGCTAGCGCAGCCGGGCTCTGGGTAGTCCGTTGACTTTTAAAAAATACTACTTTATGATAGAACATACTGCCCAGAGAAAAAAAATTATATAGGTCCATTTTCTTTTTATCCTATTCAAGTCCAATCCCCACCCATGGCCCAATGATATCATCCTGTCAATCTAGATATGTTTAATATAAAAGGTCAACATCCAATGATTATTTTTTTCTGCACAATTATGCTCTTATAATACCAATTTATTTAGACAATAATAGTCTCATGCTATTCACTGATGCATGTCTTTTCCACATACCCATTAATATACTGTGTTTTTTCAGTGATGGTGTTGATTCAATGTAAAATTTATATTATTATTATATAAAATAAAGTTCATACTATATATTAAGTGTTGGTGTTGGTTCAGTTTAAATATATATATATTAGGAAGCAGACCGGCAGTGATTGTTCATCAAGTCTCATGTTTTTTCATTTTTTTGATTTTACTGTATTCTAGTTTTGGATAGTGTAACATTGAATAAAATATACTACTGAATCGTAGCTTTTAATAGTGTATTTGAAGGCGGATGAATAAATATGGGGTGGATGAACAATCTTTTATTTTAAATAAGTTTGGGCTTTTTAGTCTAACCCAAAAAGGCCCGAGTCCAATGTAGGTCGGATAGCCCGATTTGCTATCAACACCTTTGTTCCAAATGTAAGATGGTGAATACTCATTCGTTCTCTAATACACTACCGAAAACTAGGATCCAATAAAAATGAGCAAACATGAGGGGTTGAATGAGCATCCGTCACATAAAATTACATTGATCGAATTACGAGAATTAAGAAATTTGATAGTAATTTTAAAAAAAAATTGATATTGTTTTTTAAGTTTACCTTTCTTTTTTTTTTCCTCAATAAAACTTGTTAATGTTTTAACTATAGTATTTATAGGTTTTTCTTTTTGACAAAATTATAATATTTAGAGGGATAACTCAGGTGATAATATACTTGCATTTGTAAAAGCAAAACAAAAAAGTGGTATATGAAATATAATTTGAGTTGATAGGGAACAAATTGTATTAAAAAAAACCTCACGGGGAAAAAAAACATGCAAACGTGATAGGTAACTGTTTTACAAACATGATCCACATGAGTTTGTTGTCTGCAAAAAAGACATATAGTGTATATGGTGAGATGTCTATTTTCCAAGTTGTCTTTTTTTGTTGTTGAGTTGGTTTTTTGAGAGAGATTTGTCGGTGGGATATTGTAATTCAGGCATAATAGTATACATGAAAGGAGAAGGACAATGCATTTGGCAATAAGGGCCTAGTTTGATCACAACCTTTAAACAAGGGTCCAAAAGGAATATGAATTTAGTTCAGTCAACATCTTCTACATTCAATATATTTGAATTCTTCTACGTTCAATATATTTGAATTGTCAAATTAAAGTTCGACGATTCAAATTTTAAATTTAAATTTTAAAAAATTTAAATTTAAAATTTGAATTCATAGATTTTACGACACATATATAATGACCGCAATGCATTCGATTACACTAAATCTAAATCCATGCAAAAGATTGCATGGTTATGATAATTTTTGAAATATCCAAAGATTGTATGGTATGGATTGCTGTTTTACTGAATCCATTCAATCATAATTAGACAAATTTCTTAAAACATGAACACTATTACTAGGTTTAAGCCTTCTCCAATCTCCACCATTATTTGGTATTATTAATATCCATCAATAAAAGTATTTTAAGTCAACATTAAGCAGTGCATATAAGACGTAAAAAAACATTAATTAAGAAATGCATAAAACAAAATCTTGTAATTTTTTAAGTTGTGGTTTTGTAACAACAACTTTTTAAGGTGCGGTTAAAAACTATACAATACCTTTTAATCAGTTTGGAATAGTTCCTCAATTAAAATAGGTTTATAATTCTTTATTTATAAATTGTTTGTGAAATTTTTCTAGTTAACAATTAAGTGTTTATGTTGGAAGATAAATCTAAATAATTAAGTTCTACATTCTCAATTGGAATGTAACCGTTAAAGAACGAACTCTAACTTGTGAGGGAGGATCGGTGTTTGATCCATTCATTACACGATCTTAGAGACGGGTGGAGAGCTTTAAGTTGCATTCTAAACACTAGAATACAAATTAGTAACATAAAAATTTGTTAGGATACTCTATGTAGCCATTAAGGTATTAAATGACCTAATTACGGTAATTATTTATCCCAAAAAAAACGTAATGCAACCTTCAACAATACATAACGAAAAGATACAATGACTAATTAGGTCTCGTTTGCTTTGAAAACATTTTTTGTTTTATTTTTTAAAGGTTAAATTGTATTTTTAGTCTTTTATGTTTGATTTAATTCTCGAATATGTTCTTTATGTTTTTTTTTTTCAATTAGGTCATTTAAGTAATACTTTGTTTGCAATCTTAGACTTTATGTTATTGTGTTTTTGCATAAATGTTATTTTCTGTTAGTTTCATTATAAAAGTGTCACGTAGCCGTTACAATGTTGACGTGTGCATAGCGGTGCCGATGTGACAAATTATAAAAGTAAACGATTCATAGATTAATCCTTTAGGTTTTAAAAAAATACACTTATGGTCCTCTAAGTTTAAACTAGTTTTCGCTTATGCTCAATTTTCATATTTTATCTCTTCATCATCTTTCTCTTGCACTCCATTTGAAACAAATCTAAGACCAAAAATTTGTAATTCCAATAGGAAAAACTCAAAATGTCGATCATGTGAATTAAACAAAAATCAAAACAAGAAATGAATCATTCCAACAAGAATTAAAAAAATGAGTTGTTATAAATAAAGAGAAATTCACCATAAATCCATTAAAAATAAATGAGTTGTTCCTACAATAGAAGATCAGATCAAACATTCGGGAACTCGATCAAAGATAATGTAATTCAATATTTTGTTTCTTACAAATACCAAACACGCACATAAAGAAGTGCATTATCTAAGAATATTTGAGCTAGTAAATATAATGTAATTCAATGTTTTGTTTCTTACAAATGCCAAACACGCACATAAAGAGGTGCATTGTCTAAGAATATTTGAGTTGGTAAGTATTTTTATTTATAATATTTTATGGTTCATATTTAAAGATATTTTAATGATTTTTAATTTAGCCACAATCATAACAATTATATTTTGTTATTTATCAATTTATTTTAATAATTTGGTACAACTCGTATGAATATTTAGGTATCTAACATGTCTGAATACAAATATTGAAATTACTACTCTCTAATGTACGATTAATTTTCAAATTGAGAATACAAATACTATAGCAATTTATAAAAAAAAAATAGGTTAAATTGCATTTTAAGTCCTTTACGTTTGATCCGGTTCCCAGATGTACGAACAACTCATTTACTTTTAGTGGATTTCTCTTTATTTACAACAACTCATTTTTTAATTCTTGTTAGAATGATTGATTTCTTGTTTTGATTTTTCTATAATTGACATGGTCGACGTTTTTGAGTTTTTCTATTGGAATTACAAATTTTGGGTCTTAAATTTTTTTAAGATGAATTGGAAGAGGAAAATGGTGAAGAGGAAGATGATGAAGAGATAAAAGACGAAGACTGAGTCTGACCGAAAATTGGTTTAAGTGTATTTTTCCAAAACTTAAAGGGTCAATCTAAAAATTGTTTACTTTTATAATTTGTTACATCAGCACTCCTATGCAAACGTCAACATTGTAACAATCACGTGATATTTTTTTTAATGGAACTAACAAAAAATGACATTTTTGCAAATGTACAATAACACAAAGGCAAACGTTGCAAACATGGTGTCACCAAGTTGGGAAAAAAAAATAATGAACCTATATGAAAACTACATCAAACATAAAGAGTTAAAAGTACAATTTAGCTTTTTAAAATGCGTGTTCATTTTACTCTAATGAGATAAAAGTGAAGCATCGTTATGAAGAGAAAATAAAATGTTAATTAGTTAATGAAAATGTATTTCGAAAAGTAGTAAATTTTGTTGGAGTATTTTATTAAATATTCTATTTAATTATTATATTCCAATATTATTATGTTGGTACATATCTTTATTTTATTTAATTATATGATCTATTTATCAATTAGGAGCTTTTATTGATTAGTGAGCAAATTAAGTAATAAAGCTAATTAGATTTTTAATTTGATAAATAATTAAATATTTAATTAATTGATATGGGTTATGAATGAATGTCACTGATGATCCATTTGAGAATAATGACCATCAACCTATATATATGCTATGACATTCAATATACTAGAACACCGTATATTATCTCTTCTTCTTATATACTCTGAAGAGTGTTTATGACATAAGTACTCTAGGTTAAGGAAGAGCCACAAACTAACATATGTTCGTCATTTATTTTTCTTTTTCAAGATTGATGCTCAGAAACTATTTAGGATTACCAGAAAGAGATGATTGATTAGAGCTATGAATCCAATATTCCTAAAACTTCACATCATCTATAATAGATGAAATATTTTGCAGATTTTAAATTATGCATACTCGTATGTTTATTTAGTTTCCGCACTAAAGTATAATTATATGTTTAATATGAATATTAAACTTGTTTTAATGAATTATTAATTTAATTCCAACAAATATAATTTTTTTTTTAAAAATGTAGGTAAATATTTATTTCAAATATAAAAAATATTTTATCTTTTTATTAATAAATAAAACTAACACAATTTTAAAAATAGAAATAAAAAATAATTTTACAAACCAACCCTTAACATTTGGTTAAATGTCCTATCAAGATTCACTGTACACTGATATCATATGACATGTTTATTATGGCATAAAAGAAATGTTTAAGACCAAAGGCAAAGAACATTCACTGACACACAAACATTGATCATATTGCATTATTGCCCTTCACACAGAAATAAAAAATAACTTTATTTGGAGACTTTCACTTTTTTCACCTTGTAATTGTCATACTTAATTATTACATTTCCACATTAAAAAATTGTAATAATGATGTAGAAGCGTCGACAATGTCTTGCTTAACTTATATCTTGGTCATTAAAATACACTCTACAAAACATTTTAACATGTTTGATAGAATTAAAAATTTGAATTTTTTTTTTTTTTACTAACAAATTTGCAAATCTTCAACGCCATTGATTCTGTGAAGGATTTTTAATTTGAAAGCAAAAGTTGGTGTAGTTAGAATAATTTTTTATTTTTTCTTGCAAATTTAAACTAGAAAAGGAGAAGAAAGCAAAATAAAGTGATGCTCCACTTGCTTATGTATTTTAGCCATCCAAAAGTTAGAGTAAGACGAGTGATATGAAAACACATTAAAAATGTACCTTTTGTATGTCCCTCTATAAAATTAAATAAAAGTATACACTACTAATTGTTAGTAGGTAAAGTGGACAAATCATGTAAACGCATAGGACAATATAAAATTAAAATTTATTAAAACTAAACGTGTGCAATTTAGACCATAATAAAGTCCTAAAAAGAGTATATATTTGATATATTTGATATGATGGATTTAGGACTCAACAAGTATTCCAAAGCAGAAAATAAAATGCATTGTTGAGGCATTAGGGTCCACAAACCTTGAAAAGTATATGTTCACCTGTCCTACCATTATTGAAATAGTGATTGCTATGAATAGCATGTCCCCTAAAATAAATATATATTCACGACACCGTTGTCTCATAAAATAAAAGTTTATGATTTTTGCATTCTCATAACTGAGATAGTAATTTGATTGATATTCGTTTAATAAAGACATATAAAAATGAATTTATTTTTTAATTTAAATTCATCGAATCAATATCAATTAGATCACCATTTCAACATTAAAGACGAAAATAATCCTAAACTTTTATTTGAGTAAGTTTTAAACATCAATCCACCCTAAAGTATATCCTATATGTGATGTTGATTTAACTAAATATTAGCAAAATTTGATTACGTCTATTACATGAATTAAAAGAAATTGGGTCCACTTAGTACTTTATTTCCTCTCAAACTCTACTGCCTGCCGACATTTTTTTTACCATTAATCTAACTAAAAAGTTCTCAATGTGTTATGTTACATAATAAATAAAACAAATCTATAAACATATTGTAATGCATTAAATGTGTTTCTAGTTTCTACAAAGGTAGTATATTATAGATAAAAATAAAAGTAATTTTCATATATAAATAATTTTTAAATTATTTTTTAAATTTTATTTTAAAAAAATAAAAGTTATTTTGTATTCGTTTAAAATTATAAAAAAAAACATTTTGTTTTTCTTTTCTTCTATTAAAAATGATTTTCTTCAAAATCTAATTATAATAGTTTTTTATTTTCAGTATAAAAATCATTTTTTTTAACAAAAATATATATATATATATATATATATATATATTTTAAATCATACACAAACATAACTAAAACATCAAATTTTTTTTTTATTTAATATGATTTTCTCCTGAAATAATCTTAATCAAACTCACTCAAAATATCACTTATTTAAGTTTAATAATCTACACTAATATTGAAAATTGGTCTGTCACTAATTCCACGTTTCTAATATTGGTCTTTAGTAACTTTTTTTGTGTGCTGATTAGACTAATGAAAGTTTGACTTTTTAAATTATGGTTTCTTTTAAATGATTATAAAGAGAATGGATTCCCTGCAATGGCATGTAAATGAAATTTGGATCTATTCACATAAACTTTCATTATAAGTGCACAAAATTGGTTGAGTTTCTATTTAAAAAAATAAAGATTTTGGTTGGGGAGTTACAGCATATCAACATCATGTTATGTTGTTGATAAAGTATTTCAAAAGTGAGTCACAAGTTGCTTGGTGCTAACTTTTAGAGTTTATAACTTCATGTGATTTGGACTTGTAAGCAAATTTGTAAGAGTATTCGACTCGCGTGCACAATTAGATTAGATCGATTCTTCACTATTCGATCTTGATTGGATGATTCATATTTCAACTAACATATTGAACGGCTAAGATTGAATGAATTTTCACATGTCATTCAAAAGATACACATGAACTAAATGTGATGATGAATCATGTTATATTACAGAAAATTGAAAATGAAAAAAAAAAATTATTGTAATGTGGAAAACAATCAAAGTACAAGAAAAGTTTCTATAAAGATACTTGAAAAATAACAAACTTATTTATGATTTGACACGTGGCGGCTTTCGACATTTTACTCGAGCCATAATCATGAACCTTGAATATAACTGCCAAAACCAACTTTTCTAGCATCAATCCATATTGGTTGGCCTAACTGTATAATAATAAATTTTTCTAATTTACACATATTCTTATTTGATCTTCTAGTTCATTTGTTCTCCAATTAAATCCAAACCTACAAGGAGAAATGACACACCTTGAAATAATAAGTAGTAGAAGTGCATCCCTTGAGCTGATAACAAGCTTCGAACGGCCGCGGTCAGCAGCAAAAATGCAAGGGCTAGCTCTTTCTTATATATCTTGTTCATTTTCTTTGCAGGAATGGTTTCTTGTAATTCCTTGATCTTGTTAAGCTCGGTAAGGCCACTATCGGAAGTTCCTTTATGAAGTTGGAGACTCATTGCCTTTGAATCGCGTTCTTCGGCAGCTAATAGGTCAGGCTCAGACGATCGGCCGGATTTTTTGGTAACGATCCATTCATAGGAACTTCCTAATTGGAACAAACCAGATACCATGGCGTTGAATTTGGTTACCGACATTGTATTCTCAAATAGTAGGTAAGGTACGATGAAGGGAAAGGATTTCGGGGCGGGGAGAATGTTCAAGAATGACATGAATACAGGAATGTAACAAATAACCCAAAGAGGAAGCTCGGCTTCGGGGACGAACATTGTCAATGGAAGAATGATGCAGAATAATGTGAATGAATAGAATGGGAGGATTAGCTTTCTAAGTAGAAAGAATAGAAATATAAGGTTTGTTTTCTTCCAGAATGCAATCTGCAACAATATTATGACACCATAACAGGTTTAGATTGTGTTTGTCGCCAAAACTGTGAAATGCAACAAAATGAAAGAAAATACTTAACCTTAGAGTTTATGATGGCCGGAAGGCACAACCGAAAGAGTTGCATTGGACCCGAATGCCATCGATGTTGTTGTTTCTTATAAGCTTCATATGATTCAGGAAGCTCACAAAGCACCTGAAAGAAGTGTTCTTAATGTTTAGACTTTAGACCAACTGCAACTCAAATTTAACATATTAACTGGTGTTTAGGTCTCTGTCAGTGGACCTGACCTCTTTCCATCGCTACGTGTCAGTGTCAAACACCAATACGCACCGACACGTGGTTTACATTCAATCACTTCTATTTTTTAAATTATCAGTGTCTATTTGTCAGTGTCATGTTAGGTATTTGTGTTTCGTAGAGTACTTCACCCAAATCAAGTTCATTCTAACTTTCGAAATCAGTAATACTAAAACAGCCATTGTTGGCTGCAGGCAAATTGAAAATATTGAAACCAGAAGATGTTACCTTTACATCATTGAGAAAGATAAATTTCCAACCATTAAGATGAGCACGGACTGCGATATCCATGTCTTCTACAGTAGTTCGCTCAAGCCAACCACCGGATTCTTCAAGTGCTTTTATTCTCCAAACACCAGCAGTTCCATTAAAACCGAAAAAATTGAGGAAGATTCCATTAACTTGTTGTTCAACCTCAAAGTGGAAGCATAAATTAATATTTTGAAGTCTTGTGAGTAAATTCTCATCCTTGTTCACAAAAGTCCACCTAGCTTGAACCAATGCCAACTCGGGATTTCCCTGCAAACCAAGACGTGAAAATAAAAACACGAAACTGATGGATAGATTGCGGAATAACAAGAAACTGGAACAAATTTAGCCACCTTAAAATGTGGAACAGTTTGTTTGAGGAAATCAGGACACGGTTGGAAATCGGCGTCGAAAATTGCAACGAACTCGTAATCCTTCACATAATCACAGTTCATCGCGGACTTCAGATTTCCCGCTTTATAACCGGTTCTAAACTTTCTATGACGGTAGATGATATTGACACCTCTCTGATTCCACTTAGACACTTCTCCCTTGATCAACCATTGTATCCCCTCGTCATCGGAATCATCCAGAACTTGAACTAGCAACCGATCTTTCGGCCAATCAAGTTGGCAGACAGCAGATATAGATTGTTCATATACCTACAATGAATACCAAAGTCATCACCATGAATTCATGATTCTTAATCAGATGGTAACAAACAGTACTAATCCATAAGTTCCAAACAGTAGCATCATGTAGTCAACTACACTCTACAAGTTACTTCCTTTGAGAATTGAGATCACTAATGGATAGAATGCAACATAAAATTTGTTAAGGGAAAATGATTATTACTTAAAGGGACAGACCATTTTACAACCGTCTCTAAGAGAATTTGAACTCCATCTCTTGATGTTACAAGTCAAACTCTTACCATGTTACACGTTATAGACAACATAGCATATTTCATAATGAAAACAAGGGAAGAAAAACTTGGTGCATTTTTTGTTCCACTTTTAGGAGAGCCAAAAATTGATTCTAGAGGTGTAAAATCGGTTTTTTCATGTTTAGTATAATTTATTTGGCATCTATAATTAATTCTAACTTGAAGCTATAATTTGTAACTTTTGTGTCCAAACAGGATTTTTACACTGAAATTTATCGTTCAACTCATTTTTACGTAAATATATTCAAATATAAATCACTTTACGTTAAACTCATTTTTAACTAACAATTAATTTTACAAAATCAATTCACTCATAATCAATTTATAGGTGGGAATTGATGGATTATCATCATAACACGTTCAAAGTAACCACTTAATAATTGATTGGTTTTGGGATTATTGTCACCACCGACAAAAAAAATCTTTTCTTTTTAAAACAAAAGTGAAAAAAGAAAAAATAGTAGGTATGTACTAAAATTAACAAAGTACACAAGAATTATGAATGAAAAAGAAAAAAAGTGTCACCTCTTTCTCATTGCACATAGGAATCTGAACAAGTACCATAGGATATCCATAATTGGAACCTTCCAAATCATCTTCACCATCTCCATCAACAATCATTGGTTTAATCTTTTTGAATTTGATCCAAAAGCAACCAAGACACAACACCATTCTATCCACAGATTGAATCAAGAACAACAGTATGCAAAAATTTGATAAAGATTGAATCAAGGGTGCAATATAATCAACTCTAAACTCCAACCACTTAACATAAGCTTCATGAAACAACCCTTTAATCTCCCAAGTTTGTGGAACATGAAAATTACTATGATTGTGATTAAAGTAATTCAAATTCAACCCTTTGAAATGAGCAACAAGTTCAAATGAAAGAAATGCCAAAGCCATGAATAAGAATCCAACAATCACTCTAAAAAGTAACTTTGCTTTCATAGATTTATCATCACTGTCATTTTCAATAGCACAAAAAATGAATCTTTTTTTGGCAGAACTTAACAATGAACAAAGAGAATTTCCAAACCAAGTTAAACAACCAACAGCTTTATGAGCTTTGAGAAGCAAAACCCATGTGAATTGTTTGGCATTTTTGCCTCTATCTTTTTCAACTGGCTGAAATGCTGAATCAGGACCATCAATTTCAAGCACTGAGTAGTTTGGATTCTCCATAGTAACAACAACAGGGTTACCTTTTCTTGAATTTGATGTTGAATTTGAACTCAATTTAACCCAACCCCACTTTGAAAAATCTAGACTTGGAGCCATTATTGTGAAAAAAATCACTCAAAAAACACTAACACTCAAAAGGGATATAAGACATTGAATTTGAACTCTTTTTAAACCAACCCCATTTGGAAAAATATAAACTTTGAACCATTTTTGAGGGGTTTTGACCAAAACAAAAAACACACTCAAAAGGGTTAGAATATCTTAAATTTGGAAAAATCTAAACTTGGAACCAATTTTGTGGAACAAACACTCAAAAGACACTAATACTCAAAAGGGGTAGAAGACATTGAATTGGAATTTGAATTTGAACTCAATTTAAACCAACCCCATTTGGAAAAATCTAAACTTTGGGCCATTTTTATGAAACAAACACTTGAAAGACACTAATACTCAAAAGGGGTAGAAGACCTTGAATTTGAACACTCTTTAACCCATTTGGAAAAATCTAAACTTGGAACCATTTTTGTGACAAAAACACACAAAAGAAACTAACACTCAAAAGGTGTAGAAGATTTCATGACAATGGACATTGTTGGGGGCGTTGAAGAAAAGTACAAGAAGTAAAAGATGGAAAGAGTGGTGAGAAGGTCATAGGAGTTAGTGTTGTGTCAGATCTATTGGTTTAGAGTGTGTTGTGAGTAGAGACATATTTTCCCCTAGAATGCAGCAAGGTAGCAAGTAGGGAGAGGCACGAGTAAGTGTGAGTGTCGGAGAGAGTGAGGTTGTTTGTTTTATTGGGTTCTCTGTCTAGCTTAGAGAGAGAGAGATATTAGTAACGTAATCCATGTGCCCATGATTATTCAACAAGTTTTTCTTCTTTTTTTTTTTAAACAAATTAGTAATTGGTAAATTTAGCTCCTCGATACCAACGATGACGAGGACACTAGATCTATATAAAATGCGGTGAATTTGAGTTTAAATTTGCGTATATTCATATTTAGTTTTGGATGTGCCTTAAATAAAATTATCTTCTATGAGAGAATATATGAGAAACTCAACAAGAAAAAATTGTTTCTAAATGTAACATTAAAGATATCTATTAGAAGTGTTCATGGGTTGGGCAAAATCTTTTAAAAGACCTCAATCAATTTAGTCATTTTTCAAAATTTAACACCACTATTTTATTGATTTTATATTTGTCATATAGAATAAGAGATTATTCAAAACCATATTTGGGTCTTTATTTATATTGATGAATGTTATTTTATCTTGATAAATGTTTTTTAAATTAATATTTTCGCGAAAAAATAATTTACTAATATTCTTTAATTTAAGAGAGTAATTTGTTATTAGGTCTAAGAGATTATTCATATTTATATTTGTCATATGGAATAAGAGATTATCAAAGCCATATTTGGCTCTTTATTTATATTGATGAATGTTATTTTATCTTGATAAATGTTTCTTAAATTGATATTTCGGCGAAAGAATAATTTACTAATATTCTATAATTTAAGAGAGTAATTTGTTATTGTGCAAATTCAAAGAACTGAATTGTTTAATCCATATAATTTTCAAAATGATGATTTGGTTGATGGTATTAATTTTTTAAAAGTTGGTCTTATAAATAAAGACATCATAATTTTACTATCTTTGTATTTCTCTCACGAAATAATCTTATTCAAAGTACTATTAAGTAGGGGTAGCAAAAACTCGTCTTATTTTAGTAGTTTTATGCCATTAATCCATCTAAAAAGGGCGAGGTGGGGTTGGCCAATTTATGTAGGTGAGTTGAAACTCCTACCCTACTTGATTCTCAACTAGTTAGAGAACTGACGAATCAACCTTGTATAACAAAAAAGAATAAATGTATTAATTTTTACACTAATTTATACAACAAACACAAAAACTTTAAAATTAGTCAATAAAATTCAATAATTATTACGCAAACAATAAAAGTTGTAGTTAGAGATTAGGCAAATGATTATAGAAAAATTAATTGAATAAGTAAAAAGAAATATAGCTTAAAAAAGAACACAATTTTTTAAATTGTCGCAACGAGCCAACCGATCTCGTCTCAAGCATACCAATGGAACTAGGCAATTTCTGCAGTTGTGATTATGTTGCCATTGAATTGAGTAGTCACGAGAAGCATTATAGTAAGTAAAAATGCTTGGATAAAACATTTTCAAAAATCAATATTCAATTTTAACCAGATGAGAAAATGGTAGAGGCTGGAAATAGGCTCAGAAAAAACAATAAATATCTATAAAAAACAACAACAAATATTGACTACTAAGTAATGCTATTGTGGTAGCATATGCAGTCTGTAGATTCAGATCGATGGTTAAAAAAATATAAATTTTAATTTTTTACTTTATAATTAAAATTATTAAATTAAAATTTAGACAGTTTGATCTTGATCTAACACTTTTGATTTTCTTGACTTAGAAAATGTAATGATTCAAACTGGAGTGAATTCATGTCTATATTGCTCATCATTTCCACACTTTTCTCCCTCGGAATTAAAATAATTATTATACATATGAATCACTTTTTTTCTCTTAAAAAAATGGGCAGATACTTCATTGACAATAAGAAAATTTAGCACTCTTTTGGCAAGTGCTTCATCCTCTTCATGTTGAAAAACGCATTCACTGAATTAACCGGTTAGAAGAAATCCAACCACGTGTGTGTTTGGATTGATTTATACGATAATTAAATAAGGTTACAAGATAATATCAAAATAATATATAAATTGTGTCTATGGCTAGCAAAAATAACAAATCACTAAAATTTAGAAATGAAAAATAAGAAGATGAAAAACACCTTAAAAATCTACTACTGTGCGTGTACTGTTTTTCCCTCTTCAGATGTTGTTTCGATGATCCGACTGTTGAAAATGAAGACCTGCATGTTGCGAATCTGCTGTCCAGAGTGAACTACCGAAGAATCAACTTTAAATATGACATAAGTAAGAGACAAATCGTGAGCAACATAGATACCATACTTCAAGACGTGACTTTGACGATTAAGGCATTGATGGTGCTAATTTTGGGAAAAAATATCTTGCCACTTTACTAAGGTAATCATGGATGATTCCTCCAATAGTTGTACCTTTGTTCCTCATAATAGAATGTAAGACCCATTAATATTAATTTTATAGACATTAGTGGGTAGTTTCTAGTATTGACTATGATCATGTGTAGGATGTGCGACCACACATAGCCCTAAATTTTCAAGAGCACCTAAAAAAAATTCTGATAGTATAAAATTAAATTATATAGTATGTAGTATACAAAATTTATATAATAATAAAATATCAAAGTTTGAGGGGTTAGTTTTTCTTCTTAAACTATAAATTTAAAATTCTAAATTTATAAATTATTGAATTCTTATAATTAAATATGTATAAAAAATAATAGACTTTATATTTTATTCTTATACTAAAACTAAAACTCTAGATTTTTTTTTATAAGTTTCTCGATTCTCCTACTTTTATTATTCTTTGATTTCTAAATTTTGTGAAAAAAAACAAATAAATTATATTATTTTTCATAAAAATCTCTTTTATTAACAACTCTCTGTCCTCACCCTCATATCAAAAGTACAGTTTTATGATTTTTTTTTAATCTTTCGTGTTTATACATTATACGTAGAAAAAAAAAAACAAATAAACAAATAAGACACAAATTCAAATTTTGCACGTGTCCCTTGCGGCCTCTCACATTGGGATTAATTGCTTTTCAAGCTATGCAATTTCCTTCTAAATTGCATATCATGGACGATAAAAATGAAGATTTACATAAAATTTCTTAAATCAATATATAAAATATAAATTACACATGAAAGATAATAATTTAGAATATAGTATACCATTATCTAATATAATACTTAAAATTTATATCTCAAATAATCCTTAAAAAATACATCATCAATTTTTCTCTCCATCAACTCCTCTCCCCACAAAATTTGATGGATTTTTAATTAGTTATTATAATGGTTTATAATGAATATTCAGTAAAATAATAAGCTTCCATATTATCGGCCAAAACAAAAAAATGCTAGAGAAGCATAATTTGGTCTATAATTAAAATTATTTATAACATTAAATTTATCATGAATATTTTGTGGTTGTCTATATTTTCAAACTTTCCAGTTTTACATCAATTCTGTAACTCCCATAAAT
Organism: Cicer yamashitae; assembly: GCA_037974755.1. Classification (NCBI taxonomy): domain Eukaryota; kingdom Viridiplantae; phylum Streptophyta; class Magnoliopsida; order Fabales; family Fabaceae; genus Cicer; species Cicer yamashitae. Next base: position 59,553,665 of record JBBPBQ010020323.1, read on the forward strand.
AAAATGTCTTATTTATTGATATTAATGGAATATTAGTTGCACATTATATAAAATCATAAGTAATTTAATTTGTGTCATGTCATATAAATAAACTTTTGTAATATTATGAAGTGACACAATCCTCTCATATTTTGTCTTTTCTGTTGTTTCTTCTTCTTATATTCATTTTTCTACACTTTATTTAGCTTTGGTTATAGTTGACTTTGTAACGAAATCATATTTTTCAACAAAATATTGATGTTTGTAAAAAAAATATAGATGCATGAGTAATAGTTATTAAAAAATAAATAAATATGTTTTGACGTTAAATAAATAGGAAGTTTCATGCGATATTACTACTCATGGATCAAGCATTTATTATCTATTATTTTTTTATTATATAAAGTTGATTTGACGGTAACAACAGTTGAATTAAGAATAAAGTGATAAAAATGTCGTGAGTTTAATTTTTTATTTTCAATAAAATATTAATAACATTATTGATTATTGACAAATATAACCCGCATAAAAAAAATTGTCTATTGTTTTATTTTTTAACAAAAATATATTGCCTAATGTTCTTATTTATAATTATGGAATTTACAATTTGTTAAACACACGATACAAAATGAATGTTTGATATTAAAGTGAATTTACTAAAATCACGATGAAATTTTTAAAATTACACCAATTCACTGTGATTCTAATAAATTCATCTTAATACAAAATTTCTAATCAATTAGAAAATAGAATCAATGATATTAGTGTCATCAGCGATATATTCACCACCAACTAAATTAGCATCAGAATTAGAAACCAAATCAATCAAAAAGTCGAATAAATCAGTAGCTATAACAGCAGAAGCAACATCATCTTTATTCAAAGTTCTTCTTTTACCATCAATAGCAATATTCCAAGACCTTCTTGTAAGTTCCTCAATGAAAAGTTCACAAGCCTTAGAAAAAACAATTGGTGCCACACCTGATATCATCTTCACATCTTCACTAGATTTCTTCATTATCTTCTTTATTCTTGCTAAGGGTAATGAATGTGGACCTGTTCTTCTTGAAATGCCACCACACAGTAATTTTGAATATGCACCAGCTTGTCTCATATTGTTCTCTGTTTTTTAATTAACTTTTAATTATGTAGTGTGTCTTTTTTTTTTAGTTGGATTATTAGTGTTAATTTCAGTGTTATATATATAAGTAACCAAATTTAAGCATGTGATTGTAAAGTTGAAGCTTTCATTCTTTTTAAACCGGCCAAGCCTGCTTTTGCCGGCTAATTGAAATTAGAATATACTACTAATACTATATGTTTTTTTAATTAGAATAATCTTTGACTCAAAGACTTTTATTAAAATATTTATGAATTTGTTGCTTTTGCAAAAGAAACATTATGAATAGTTTAAAATTTTCATATTAGTTATATAAATTTCATATTTTGCTTTTGTTCATAAACTTCTTATTAGTACACGTACAAATTAAAAAAAAAATACATTTGTCTACAACTTGTCACTTTTCTTCAATGATAATGGAAAATTTGATTTTTAAATCAATAATTAAATGAATTTGTATCTAATAAAAATTATTTATTATCATATAAAAAATCATAATAACTAAATAACATTCATTAAAAGTGTTGGTGAAATAATATTCAATTTTTAAATTTTTTTTTATTATTAATAATAATGAATGTTGAATTTTTTGTTTGTAAAAAATATAGATAGTATAATGTTTATAAACAGTGAAAATAGTATTTCTTCCTATAATATAATTTTTTTAAAGTATAATAATTTACAAATAATTATTTGATTTATAAAAATAACATTAGTTTATAAGTTAAGAAAATAACTATATCGAAACTCTTGGATTTATTAATATAACAGAAACTCTTGGATTTATTAATATAACAGAAACTCTATAAAAAGTCAAACCATGTTTCAGATTTTTTATCCTTTCTATCTATATTTCTTTTTAAAAAAACAACATAATAATAAATAGAAGAGGAAGAAACCAGAATTAGAAAAAGAAAAATTGAGGGAAAGTTGGAAAAGGAACCATGGTCATCTCCACCTCTTTGCCTCTCTCATGCATCTTCTTTAACTTTTTTTTTTCTCTCTTAAAAAAAACCTCTTCTTCTTCTTCTCTCATTAGTTAAGAAGTTTAAGTAAAGATAAACTATTCAAAAAAACTTAATTTTAAATTCTGACTGAACTAATTATTTATTAAATTTTATTTATTTTTCAATTAAATTTGAGATTATTAAAGTTCCAATTCCATAAGAATTGGAAGATTAAGAAAAAGTTTTTAGATTTTATTTTTATTTTTGTGTTTACTTAGGAAAAATGTGGGCTGATATTGGTTTAGGCCCCTGGGCCGTTAGTTTCAGATTATTTTGGTTTTGTATGTTTATTTATTTTCATTTTTTATTTGTTTATTTTTTTATTTTGATAATTGTTAGTCTGTTTTATTATTCGGGTAAGTCTAGATCAAATAAAAAAAATTAAATACATTTGAATACAAAATAATTTTTTAGTTTATGAATAGATAATAGACAAAGTTACAACTTATATTATTTTCTTATTTACGAGTAATATTTAAGTCAATTATCTTTTATTTGGAGGAAATTGCATTGACTGTTCACGAGTTCTTTTTAAATTACACTAACACTTTATTTGATTTTGAAAAAATATTCACCTTTTATAATTTCATTAAAAAAATTGCTTCAAACATTTTTTTGTCACACTTACATTTATTCATGTCATTTATTATGACACAATTAAAATTTTCGTTTTAATTTGTAATGATATGATCATACACCTAGTATTTGAAATTTTAAATTACTTCAAACATTCTAAAAATTGCTTCAAACATTCTAATGATTTTTTTTTTTTAAATTACACATAGATTTGAAAGTGTCACGGAAAAAAATATTATAGACAAGTTTTTTAGTGAATATAGGGAAGTTAAGTGTATTTTGAAAATTAGAGGGAGTGTGAGCTAGGGATGGCAACACAACCCACACTCACAAGTACGCACTTGGATCCATCCCGGGGAAAAAACTTTATTTGATTGAGTGTAGGTGCATGTTTTTTCTCATAATTAAAACTCGGGGGTGGGAACGAATGTGATGTTTCGTATACACGCTGCCCCCGAACCTATCTTGTTAGTAATATTAATGTCATTTTTAAATTTTATATACATGTACATATTCAATATATTTGACATTTTTTCAATATTTAAATATAATATTCTCTCTATAGAAAATATGATTTTAATTTTTTTTTTAAATTTTACTATTGTATAATAATAATTATTTTATTATATTTTTTTGGTCTTAAATTATTTTAATATTTTAATTATAATAAATATAATTTTTAAATTTATTATTTTATGTATATGAATTAATGCGGGTGCGAGTGGAAAAATATGAACCTTGTCGCAGACTCACAGGTGGGATGGAGACTTAAATTTCACACATATAAGAAACAAGGGCGGATGTGGGTTTTCTCGACTAGTTGGGTGCGGGGTGGGGAAAGCAAAACCCGCCTCCCCTCTACTCCGTTGTCATACCTAGTATAAGTGTTATTTAAGGAGACATTGGAGAAAGTAAATGCAATTTCCTTTTTTATTTATTTATTTATTTTTATTTTTATTCTATGAGTCATTTATCTTTTAAAATATTTACAAAATTATCATTTATCTTTTAAAATATTTACATAGTTATCATTTATTTTTTTCTCCTTTGCTTGGGTTATTTATTAAATTTTTTGAAAAAATGAACCATACACTGTCAGTATAAAATAATTTTACAGCTAACAGCTAAAAAAAGCCTTTGATTTTGATAGATCACCAGATTATTTTAACTGTTTGATGTAATAATTGTACAATCAATCATTGTGGTTGAATGTCAATGTAAAGAATTTGTACCGATAAAACACACTCATTAAACTCATATGATTTACAATAGAGAAGACATTATGACTCACTAAACACTCATAAAAAAATTTATATTTGACTCTCTTCAATAACATTAGCCGAGTCATTTATCTTTTAATGTATTAACGGTAAAATAATTATATTTTTTATTAATTCTTTTAAAAAATTATTATAATCTATCTCCTAACTTTTCATTTATTTTTTAGTTTAAAAAAGGCCGATGGAGGCCCAAACATAAAAGTCCATAAATAAATACACAAGACTTGATTTACCAGTAGCAGCATCCAATAAACTATTCACATTCATTTCTCAGAGAAACACAGACCATATCGTATCAAATCACCGATCGATCCATGGCGTCAACCGGAGCAGTGCCGTTTTGGAGGGCAGCAGGGATGACGTACATAACATACTCCAACATTTGCGCTAATCTCGTAAGGAATTGTCTCAAAGAACCTCACAAAACCGAAGTTCTATCTCGTGAGAAGGTTCACTTTTCTCTCTCCAAATGGGTTGATGGAAAGGCTCAAAAACCTAGTAAGATCGACCCCCTTTTCTTTCCTATTCTGTTTATCATCATTATTGAATCTGAGATTGTTAGTACTATCGTGTTTCGTTTCGTTTACCCTAATTTCAGTTTTCAGGGTTATTTTGTTACGTTTATGAATCTTCATTCAATTGCCCGTTTTATTACCGATTATAAAAAAATGATTTTTGCATTTGATAATTTAGAAATTATCTGTTAGAGTTTTTTTTTTTTTTTAATTAAAAAAAGTTGTGTTTGTTTGTGTTTTGTAGAGAATATTTAATGAATTTTCAGACAATGTGCCCGTTTGTTAGGGATTATAAAAATATGATTTTTAAATTCAATAATTTAGATATTATTAGGATTTAATTTATAGAGTTTTAGACTGTCAGTTAGTAAGAACCGTTAGATCATTAGAGATGTTTGATTTTTAAAAGCAGTCATGCCTTTGAATGGTTGTGATGTGTTGATTGTGTAAAACTTTTTACAGTACATGACAATTAAGCAGGGGTTTTTGTATTTGTCTATTGTAATGAAAATCATCAGTTATAAAAGAAAATGATTTTTTTGAAAAGCTACTCAACAATTTTTAGATTATTTTGGCATTCTAATTTTTTTCTAAAAGTTGTAACAATCTTATTAAAACTCCGAAAATTGATTATTTTTATAAAAAAAAAGTGATTGTTTTTTACAACGAGTTGTAGTAAATAGGCTCAATATTAAGTGCAGGAATGGTTTCTCTCATTTAATTTAGTTACTGTTGTGTTTCATTTCAAACCCTAATTTCAATTTTCAGGGTTCCACTGTCAATTTTGTCTATTAATTTGGTACATTTAATTTAATGAGTTTTTTAGACAATTGATATAAAAAATTATATATTAATTTAGTCCCAATGTAGTCTATATATAAATAATTAAGTAGTAAAGGATATAAAATAGGTCACTTTAGTCCTGTTACGATTATAGGGACTAATAGGATGGTTTTTCAGATAATTTTGAAACTAATTTGGTGAGAATGTGATATTTCTGAGATTAAATTGACAGGTTAGGTTATTCTGAGAATGTGATCTTTATGTCTGTCTATATCCCTTTCCTTCACAAAACACAAAACCATAGTGCCCTTAATTTTCTGTTCAAAGTGAAAAACTACTCACCTATGAAGCAGACACCTTTCCATAGTGCCCTGTAGTAGAGTCAGACACGTTTTAGAAACGGACACTTCTCGGACACGCCTTTGACATGTGTCAGACACCTCTCAACCGTGTCCAAGTAAAAATTATATATTTTTGGCTCCAACACCTGTTAGACATGTCTTGGACACTCACCAAGAGACTGGGTTTTTATCTGCTCTTGGCCAGACACTTCTTGGACTACTCTTAACCCTAGATTAGATCCTTTACTTTTTTGAGATAAATAGCACAATGATGTCACTTAGATCATTATCATAAGATTAACTAGTTGTTATAAAATACATTATCCATCTTCTTAGGGTTTTTTATGTTAAAATTGCATTGTAAATAATTCCACTTAGTGTTGTTGTGATCATTATCATAATTTTTTTTCAGCGTATAAGTATATTATTTGTAATTCTCAATTTTGATTTTGGTCAGTTATACAATATAATGATATATGTATGTGGTGTACTGGTGTTCTACATTTTGCACATTTGTTGTGTCGTGCTTGTGGTGTCTGTGTCAACTTCCCTGATTCATAGCTAGTTATCCACTTCCATACTTTTCTATGTCATTACTTCACAAAAATCCCATGTCATGAGAGGATGCTTTTCCAACTTTTGTCATTGGTTTTATTGTATTCCAAATTCTATGTACGTTGCTGGATGATATCATTTTGCTGGTTTCTAATTTACTGTAACAATGTTTTCCTCATGTGCAACATGTATTTCTCAAACTAATTTAATTTGCATTCAAACCCTTTACTATCACATTCACATCCAAGCCACAATTATGCGATTTTGGTAAAGACCTTACTTTGAAACATAATTGGTTTTGGTGCTCCATACTTCAAACTGATTAAAAGTGATACATTTTTTTGTTGAGTTTTGCCTCAAATTTGCTTTGAATTCACACTAATGTGATATTTTTATTAGGTATAGAAATTTACACCTGACTTCTATGTCAAATTTGCTTAGAGTAAAAACATTTAAACATAAAATTACTTTGCCTTGAACACAGTTGTATACAATCAAGTTTATACAAAACTCACTTAGAAGCCGAAAAAATGTTACACTTGATAAGGATCTAAGGGGAAATGGTGGATATTGAAGTAAATTATATTGTTGATTGTTCACAACATTTGTTTTTTGACTAAATGCTCTTTTCTGTTGTCGTCTCGCCGATTCTTGATGAATTGCATTTAACGTCAAGTTTATTTAGTTTTGTATATTTGCTGTATTTTTTCTGATTGAAGTGCTTGATTGTTTTTTTTTTAATCAGCTGTTCGTTCTGACGATCATTGATTCGGAATGGCTGGAAGCTATGCCTGCAGAAATCTTTGAAATCTATGGCTGGAAGTTAATTGTCATTTTGAACCTTTCTGTGGTTTTTTATGTTTTCCATTGTTCATTTTCTGTCCATGATGTGGCACATGCACTGAGTTTTGGATTTGCATGATTAATCTTGTAATAATATAAGTTTGAACACATATGGTTTTAAACTTAATGACAATGCCTTTGTGACTTCAATCTGTTTGCCCAACAAAGTTGGGTCATAAGTTTATGAAAGAATTTACATTATAATATTCCTTCCTAGGATGAATCTTACTCAATTTAAATGTTATATAAAGGAATTGAAAGACTGGGCTGAATTTAAATGTCATGAAGGAAAGGTTGTAAACATGACCTTTGGATAATAATTTGAGGATACATCAACATGCTAACTTTGCAGAGATAAAATATCATCAACATGCTGTGTTTTTTTTTCATAGGTTCCCTCCCGTGGAGAGAATTATATTTGAGGCGTGTCGGACATTAAATTTGGGTATTTCTTTCAATGGAGATTTGAATTCGGATTCACTACATTGTAAGAATTTAGCTCATTCCATTAGACTCAACTCCTATTGGTTATCAACATGCTAAGTTACTGTCTAGTATTTATAAACAAAACAAATTAAAAATCATAATAACAGAAGAGTTAAAGCAAAATCTCAGCATTCTTGAGATACTTCTTAGCCAGTTTTGTGGGGGTCTTATATTTCTCTGACTGAGAAGCTATTCATGATCCTAGAATTTGACAAAACTCCTTGCATTAGCGATTGAGATGTCAAAGGTGGTATTCATTAATCAGGAACATCCATGGAAGAAATTTCGGGCAATAAAAGGAGGTAAAGTAGGCAGCTTTGGAGTTATTCTTGGACCTGGATTGTCTGCAGCAATAGATTGACGCAGTAGGTGATCTTAGTTTTTTTTAAGTAAATAATTAGAGTTCAAAAACATCACATGATTTTCAAGACATCTCAACTATGTTACCATCGCTAAAAAATTATGTATCATTTGTAGCACCCTAAACATTGATTCAATAAGAAAAAAGACAAATTACAAAAAATTGAGGGACTAGGTCAAAATCCAATATAAACAACCAAGGGCATATAAAACATTTGTTTTGTTAAAAACCTTATTAGGAAAACTCAAATGAGGTAAAACCTTGGTTAAGGGAAAAATATTGAAGAGCAAACAAAAGTCTAATTCCTTAAAAAATATTAACAAAACCGATAATCAGGAAGTCCTAACTTGTTAGAGTTATACAATTGTGAAAGACATGAAGGGAGCAACCCCTCGAATGATCACATGAAACTACAGTGGTGCCAAGGGCCACCATTGGTTGTTCCAGATGAATATAACTAAAGGGAAATGGATTTTCACTTGATGGACCTTCTGATGTGGCTGTCAGTAGCTTTCTAGACCGATTGCAATGAGCCTTTTGAAGTTGCAAGACCTAAAGATAGAGGATCTCAAATGTTTGTCTAAAATCATCAGGTTTATATTTTTTGGAACGGTACTCTTATATTTTATAGATGAGACAATGACTTAATTAGTGTATAATTAAGGAAAAATAAATTCTACTATGTCCCTGAAAATCCGATTCATCGAACCGATATCAAGAAATCATTGTCTCAAAGGTAAAAAATTCTAAAGAGTATTATTGATATTGTTAGTATTTAAGTGGCTTTTAAAGACTAGTTCACGATTCACTATAAATGAAGAATACAAAATAACCGTGTCCCTCAAATATACAAATCAATGAAATCATAAGCGTGCATAAGGTTTGACCTAGCTGACTCTGTTCGTCTCCTCCCTTTTGGTCTCTTTGATAGGTTTTTATTTTTTCATCTAAGAGGGGTGGTTTATGGCTAATTTTTGATTTGAAAACACCATTCTAAATCGTTTTTTATTCTCTTTTATCTAAGTAAGTGATTTTTCACATATATTTAATTTATCTTTTGTATTTTTTCGTGGTTTTGTCGTCTCAGTGCAATGTTATGTTTGTTTGTCAATTTGGTGCGACGTTTCGTTTTCCAACTTTGTTGTGATATTTTTTGGTTCAGATTGAAAGATCAACTTCGATCAAGTGTAAATTCAATCAATAACTTTGACGTCATCAACGTTAATTACGTTACAACTCCGGAGGCATGAGTATTTTGGACACCTCAATTTTATCATATTTGTAGATTTTTTCACGTTTGTAGATATTTTATCATTGTATACTATTAACTTGAGTGTTGTAAATTTGTTTATAGAATCATTTTTAACAATTTTAAATTGTAATATTATCGATGAAGTAATTTTTATCAATTTAAATAAATGAATATCGCGTTTTAGTAAAAAAAAAAATTCAATTAAATCATATATTTTTATTACGAGGGCCTAAATCCTAATTGTTGTCTTTGTTTTTTTGCGTCCAAGTTCATTGCATATTTTCCCAATCAATCAACGTGAACGTGATTGTTCAATTGATCAGCATTCACATGCTTTTCCTACTGCTTACAGAAAGTATTAAAATTTGCTTCCAACGTTTTCAGCTAACATGCAAACTAGAATTCATTTGCTTGGTTATGTGGTAAAAAATATTGATTTCCAACTAAATGAATTTTATAAAATTGATTTTAGTAAATAGTAAATTAAATGAATTTTATAAAATTGATTTTAGTAAATAGTAAATTAAAATATTAAAGTGATTTATAATAGAATAATAAATTTTAGTGTAAAAATAATCAAAATTAGTTATAAATTTTAATTTTAAGTTAAAATCAATTATAAGTCAAAAAATTTGAATCAAATTTTTAAGACAAATTCAATTTCAATTGATATTTATCTAAATAAGTCAAAATTAATTTGTGCGTTTAAAATCACTTTTAATTCTCCTTTACCGTAAAACTAAATAAGATAATGGTTTGTTTAGTACGTATGAGATATAGAGATGAAAAGTAAGAGACTGAAAAATAAATAAGCATATCACGTAATTTAAAACGGTGTTTATATTTAAAGACAAATTTTTTTCTCAATAAATAAATACTTATAATTAAGGAGAGGTAGCATAATCAATATAATATTTATCGCATATAGTAAATCTATAGCTTACATATTGTTAATATAATTTGTTTAGTAATAGAAGAAACTACCCACTAATATTTCTTTTGATCAAGGAATTAATCCGATCAAGAAGATTTGTTGTTGGTGGGTACTTTATTCCTAAAGGCATCACATTCCTACACTCAAATTCGAAGGTTGAAGACCCACCACCATGAGCTAAGAATCTGGATTCTATGTAGTCATCAAAGGAATCTCGAATTCATGTACTAAATGTTTAGTGGATTGTTAGATGGAGATAGACTATTCACAAAAATATGAATTTTTATTTTATAATTAAAAATACCGAGATTATTTCTAAATTGTCTCATTTGAACGAATATCAATGTTTTTATTTTGTGATTCATGAATGTGAGGATTTCAACTACAAGGAATTTGAGTCCATCATGAGCCACTCATAAAATGTAGTAAGTATTAATATTTTGACTAAAACAATTATTGGTTATATTTTATTTATTTCTCAATCGAACTTCGAACTACTAAAGTTCTATTTCTTGGAACCTAAAAAGTTAAAACCAAAAAATTGAGTATTATTACTCTCTCTATCTCATAATAAGCGAGTCATTTAATCGTTACATATTCATCAAGAAAAACATATAAATGAAAGACATAATAACATTTTTGAGGTTCCTTTTTTGGAATTGTAGAGGTCTTGGGAATTCTGAGACTCAATCTTTTCTAGCTTTGTCTCACTCATAAGCCAAACTTTCTTTTCACTGTGAAACCCTGGATTTCTTCGCCAAATTGAAACATTGTATCTCAGTCTTATTCAAATGAAGATATTTGCTAAGGTAGCTTTCTCCCTAATTTATGGTGCCTTTGTCAAGCTAACTTCAATCCAAATGTTATATTTAGTTAGTCTCAACAGGTAAGTTTTTCTTTCATTCATAATAATAATGTTTTGTTTTTCTCTGTTGTGTATGCTTCTACCAATTATAGGTTACGCCGCGAACTTTGATCGAAGTTAGCTAATTTATAGCTAACTCACACTGGTCCTCAGGGTCTCCTTAGTGATTTTAATGCCATCTTAGGGGATCACGAGCATTGAAGTATCCGACCTCCTGCTTGAATTTCTTGTGATGATTTTAGCAATTGGACTAATATTTGTCATCTCACTCATATTCCTATTCGAGGCTATCACTTTACCTGGTCTAATGGTCGTTTGAGAAATAATCATATTATGAGGCCCCTTGATTGCTCTATTTGCAATGATTATTGGCTTTCTTCTTGGTCTAGGGTGGACTGTAGTACACTTACTAGATCCAAATCGGATAATTACCCTATTTTACTAAAGGTTTATAATTTTGCAAAGTGACATGCTTGTTCCTTCAAATTTATGACAATGTGGTCTAGTCATCCCGATTGTAGAAACTTTATTAAGGATGCTTGGCAAGACACTGTTATTGGTTGTCCCATGTATGTCCTTTCTCATAAACTTAAGAATTTGAAAGCTAAGTTGAAAGTCTTGAACAAAAATGTTTTTGGTAATGTTCGTGCTCAAGTTTTGAAAGCTCTATCAATGGTTGATGTTATTCAACATCAAATTGATGAGCAGGGAAGTTCAGATGCCCTTGTGCAGTAGGAGAAAGAGGCTCATATTGTTCTTCAGCGTGCTCTTGATACTAAAGAGAACTTTTGGCATGAAAAGTCTAGATTATATTGGCATTTATTTGGTGATATGAACACTGATTTCTTTCATAAAGTAGTTCAACATCGTGGAGTTATGAAACAAATTTTGATTTTGAAGCATGAAGATCAACTCTTGACCACTACCGCTGATATTGGAAGTCATGTTCTAACTTTCTACTAGAACGTATTTTCTACTAATAACAATTGATAGTCCAATAATTTGGTTGCCTATATTATTCCTAATATTATGACAAAGGAGCAAAATTCCATGATGACAGCTTTTCGTTTTATGAATGAAGTTAAAAATGTTGTGTTTGATATGAATGGAAATAGTGCTCCTGGTCCCGATGATTTTGGGGGTCATTTTTATCAGATTAAATGAGACATCATTGGTCAAGATGTTTTCGCCTCTGTCCTTCAATTTTTTCAAACAGGTTAGTTGATGCCTAATCTTAATTCTAATATTGTGGTGCTTATCCCTATAATCCATGAAGCATAGTGTAATAGTGAGTTTTTTGCCTTTCGTGGAAATCAAACCCAGTACCTAAGGGATAAGTACTACCCTTCATTCAGTTCCACTACCAATTGAATGGAAATGAATGGACGGTGGTACTTATCCCCTAGGTACCAAGTTCAATTTCCACGAAAGGTAACTATTTCCACTAGGTGGACGGGGGAGAGAAGGTCGTGATTAATAGTGCTGATAACAGCAAGAGCTGAGGTGTTACACACAACGCATTGATCAGGACCGACCTATTGCCCTAGCCAATTTTCAATTTAAAACAAAAATTAAGTTCTATTGTTGCTAAAACAAAAATGTATGAAAACCAAAAAGATTTTGTAAAAGGAAGACTCATCTCTGATGGTATCTGCATCGCCTCACAATCGGTCAACCTTTTGGAAAGGAAAGATTTTGGGGGTCAGGTGGCTTTAAAGATTGATACAAAAAAGGCTTTTGATACTATTGACTGGAATTTTATTATTATTGTTTTGCACGCTTTTGGGTTAAATGAAACTTTTTGTGATTGGATTCTCACCATACTAAACTCTGTCAAGTTGTCTATAGCTGTGAATGGAAAAGTTGTGTGGCTTTTTTAAATGTAAAAGAGGAGTTCTTCAGGAAGATCTTTTTTCTCATTTTTTGTTTTTTATTGCTGAGGAGGTTCTTCGTAGAGGGATCTCTATGTTGGTTAGCGAATGAAAGTTACAGCTTATGTCTGGTCTTAGAGGCTTCAAAATGCCCAACCATGTTTTGTATGCTGATGATATGTTGATTTTTTGTCATGCTAGCAAGTCTAGTTTACATGCTTTGATGAGACTTTTCCATTCTTATAAGAATGCTTATGGGAAAGTGATTGATAATAATAAGTCTAAGTTTTACACTGAATCTATATTTATGGCGTGAGCTTTTACTTTTGTTGTTATTCTTTGCTTTTGTTCGGGACAACTTTCTTTTATCTATTTAGGTGTATGTATCTTCAAAGGGAAAGCTTGCAAGATGCATCTTATGCCTATTGTTGATCGTCATAAAATCAAGCTCTCAACGTGGAAATGAGTGTTTCTTCCTGTGATGGGAATGGTGCAATTGGTGAACATTGTTATCCATGGTATGCTTTTGTACAATTTTCGTGTGTATTCTTGGCATATTTCTTTTATCAAGTCTTTAGACAGATGGATTCATAATTTTATTTGGTCTGGGAACATCTATTCGAGTAAGATTGTTACGGTAGCTTGAAGAAAGGCTTGTCAGCCAATTGAAGATGGAAGCCTAGGTTTGCGTTCAATAAAAGCCATCAATAGTGTTGGGTTATTGAAGCTAACATGGGATTTCTTTTCTTTAGGTATTCGGTAGTCTAAGTTGATGTGTAGCATTTGCGTAATAATTCTCAAATTAAGTATCATATATCGTCCTACATTTGACTAGGTATTCATGTTCATCTTTCTTTAATTAAAGATAATGCTTCCTATCAGCTTGGTGATGGCCATAATAACATTAATTTTTGGAATGATTCTTGGTTGTCCCACCCAATTTATAATTTGATTGCCATTCCTATAAAAGTTTACTTGTTTCTCCAGGCTAAGATTAAAGATTTCATTGTTAATGGTACATGGGTCATCCCTAGCATTTTAAACTTTGTTGTTGAGTGCAATGAGATTGGTAATATTATAATTCCAAAGTTTGAAGCCCATGATTATTTAGTGTGGTCCCCTTCAACTGCTGGTGATTTAAGTTTCAAAGATGCGTACTCTTTTCAATGCCTTTTTGGCGTTTCTATTTCTTGGACTTAGCTTATCTGGAATCGTTGTGTTCTTCCAGCTCGTTATTTCCTTCTTTGGAGAAAATATATGGGAAAGAGATTGTACTATAGTTTTTGTCTGTTCTTTTTCTGGCCATAATCCAAAAACTACTCTCAACATATTTTCTTTGATTACCCTTTTGCCCAACGCCTTTGGTTGTGGCTTGGGAAAATCCTAAGGATTAACATGTTTGCTTCTAGTCTTTTTTTTTTTTTTTTTTTTTTTTTTTTTTTTTTTTTTTTTTT
>JBBPBQ010020323.1:59568072-59600986 GCA_037974755.1 Cicer yamashitae
CTGTTTTGTAGGTGTGCAAGTACAATTAGAGCCATCAGATGAAAGATGTGGTCATCTCAGTTGTGATTAATATCTTCTGGTGCATTTGCTTTTGTTGGAATCAATCAGGGTTTTTCAACAAGGACATTCCTTTTCATAGGGCAATCTCTCTTATTGCTTCTAATGTGTCTTTTTTCTGAATATTGCAGCACTCAACACATATATTCTTTCTCTTATGAATCTTATTTGATGTGTTACTTCTCTGTTACTGTCCATCTACCTAAAACTCTGAAAATTATTCAGGACATCTGGCACCCTCCTCCTTGCTACATGATTAAGTGTAATACTGATGGAGCTGCTAAAGGTAGCCTCGGACCTTCCGCTTGTGGAGGTCTTTTCAAATACCAGAGTGTCGTATCTCTTAGGTGCTTCTTTATGCCTCTGGGAACTCACAGTGCTCTTTTTGCGGAGCTTATCGGTGCAATATTGGCGACTGAGATAGCTTTTGAGAAAGGGTGGCATAACATTTGGTTAGAATGTAACTCAAGTTTAGTTATTGCTACTTTTAGTAAATCTTAGATTGTCCCTTGGAGACTTTAGATGGATAAATTATATTTATCTTACCTCCAAAATGAGGTTTTATTGCTCATATATTTATAGGGATGGAAACTCTTGTGTTGACTTGTTGGCTATATATATATATATATATATATATATATATATATATATATTCATTAAATTACTCTTATCAAGAACTCCATCTTAAATAAAATAAAATAAAAATAACTAAAAAGTTGATTTTAACTTTTTCTAAAAAAATGTTGATATATTGGTCTTAATTTAATATCAGATACATCAACTTTTCATTTATAACTTTTGTTTATATTTTATTTTAGAGGGAATATTGATATATTCATCATTATAAATATTTACTTGAAAGCGCGACAAAAAACATTAATTAGAGAAGGCAATTGAAAAAAAAAGTAATTAATATTATATAAAAAAATTAATTAGAGAATGCAATTGAAAAAAGAAATTAATATTGTATAAAAAATTCAAATGGTCATTCATTTAGAATATTTTTTTGGGTCTTGTTTTATAAGAGCTCCCTCATTTTGATGGTTAAACATGTCTCGTGTATATATATATCTCGTATTTATAGTTTTTTAATGATAGTGTGTAATAAGTCTCTTTAATTCAACACTTCAATTTTTTTTATATTAAATAGATTCCACTGATCACTATTTTTTATGAACCACTGATTATTTTAATAATATTTATTTATTTTAATATTGTTTATTGTATAAGACACATAAAAAAAGAAATATTAAATAGATTCCACTGATCACTATTTTTTATGAACCACTAATTATTTTAATAATATTTATTTATTTTAATATTGTTTATTGTATAAGACACGTAAAAAAAGAAGGTAGTACTTTCATAATCACTCTTCTTTACAAACACTCAAATTTTTTACTCTACAAAGAGAATGTCTATTTAAGTTGATGCTAAATAGGTGAAATATTCACTATTGTACGTGGATACTCTTAGACACTTGTTGAAAAATTCATAAGTAGAAAATTTTATGCTGAAAAAAATAATTTAAAACTTTTTAAGAGTTGAATATATTATATTTAATTTCTAAAAATATATGTCCTTAAAATTCTTGTTACAAGTTATCTTCTATTTTTCTATAAATATGTCACTTATTATAGGAGGAAGAAATTATTAGTATTACCCTCACTGTGATTACGATTTAGAGAAATCACATTTGATAGTCACAATTTACCATATATTAGTATTAAAGTTGTTCATCATAGACTACACAGAATTAATAGTTAGAATTTACAATTTTATATGTTTCTCTCACTCTAGATTGTATCTTCTTATACTTCCTTCTCCCTCCCACCTTTTCCCAATTCCATCTTCCATCTTTTCATTTGGTTGCTACGCACGACAAGCAATCCAATATGGCACTGGCACCATCTCCAATTCATAAACTCCAGAACATTTCCTCGGTTGATATTGTGGTAGCTCTTCATTTTTTTTTATCTGTTGAGAAAATAATAAACATCATCAGCAATTCGTACATGTAGTTTTAAATTTATCTAACTCTTATATTTTACAATATTCCACATTATAATATATATATATATATATATATATATATATATATATATATATATATATATATATTATTCATTATGATCTCCATTTTCTTTCTATTTGCGTGTCAAATATGTGCATGTTCCCTTGTAGTTTCTCTTTCGATCATTTCATTACTTTCATTAAATAAACTTTTAAGTCCTGTAAAATTTTAAAATTTTGTTTTTCATTTTTATAATAAAATTTAATAGTCCAGTTAGAATAAAACATATTTATTTCTCCTTCAACATATTTAAATTTTTAAAAGATTTTTTATAAACATAATTATAACATTATTAAAAGCTCTTTCACAAAAAATTAGAATTTAAAATGTTGTAAACATGATTAAAAAAGTCATTTAAAAATATTTGTTGACATTTCAGCATGGACTAAAATTGCTTATATGTTAGTTTTGTAAAGACTAAAAAATATATTTTTCAGAGAGACTAAAAGAATTCAAATATTTTTAGAGATTAAAAATTTATCAAACCTCATTTTTTTATCACGCTTAAACTTTTCATGGATCTATTGTGAAGTGTGACTTGTTTCCCTTATGTTTGTTGAGACAAAATCCCTTAATAATTTTTTAAAGATAAGAAACTTTTTATAATTAATGATAAAAAGATTTTAATTCATATTATCATCTAATTTATTTTTTTTGAGTGATTCGTAAGCTAGATTATAATCAGTAAAACAAGTCTTAATCAAGGAGAAAAACTAGTATCTCTCTCTCTCTCTGATCAAAATCATCATCAATATATTCACAACAAATATGTCTTGCATTTAAAGTATCAACAAATATTTTCTTACAATCAATGATCAAGAACAATGATATAAATGCAAAAGGGATAAAGTCCCATGAAAGGATCAATCTAGTTATCAAGAAAAATGTTGTCTCAATCATTCCTTACTATTTAAGATATGAACGTCAATCTTAAAAGATTAAAAAAAAATATTATTATCAAGCTTAAAAGGATATGAGAAGATCATAATGTTCACACTAAAGAACAAAATTGACAAACATTTTTATAAAGTACCAAGAGAAGTGACTACTACAACAAAAAGACACTTACAACTGTCAAATCAGTCTCAAGAAACGTGCACAACACTTATATCCTTTCCTCAATTGTACTAAACACTGAGCAGTCAAATCAAAACGTTATGATGTTGTGAGTTTTGACTAAAACTCATTGTTAAGGAAGAACAACAAGTGTCCTACGTGGAACAACGTGCTCATCCATTATACTACCTCTGATATCAGCAACACTGAAGCATTTTTGCCCTTATACATATGAGAGACATCTGAACCTAAAAGACTAAGAATTTTGCATTAAATCATATTCCACTTAACCAAATGCTCATCGATTAAAGAACTCTTCAAACAACAAACACTCTCAAGCTCGTTATTAGATTTGAGGAGCAATCTTTTTGAGTGTGTTTTTATTAAAATCAATCTCATTCATCTAAAGGTTTGAAATTAGATCCTAAACTTGTAAACTTTTCATCTCATCCTACGAGTGTAAAAGTATATTGTGAATGATTGTAATTGTTGTATAGTCAATTGTGCCTTAGAACATAGTGAAATTATGCTAAGGTAAGGAGAGTACAGTTTGTAAAAAGTCCAAAGAGGTAGAAGTATAAGGCATAGAAGTTGATATATTCTCAGTCTTTAGTGAAAAATCTCACAAAGTTTGATAACTGAACGTAGCTCATGTTAGGTAAACCATGATTAACTCTTTACATTATATGCTTTAGTATTCGAATCTATATCACACATATATATTGTATTACTTTTTTCCTGCACTAATATTTTAAAACATTTTGAATTTAACTTGCTCCAAGTTTTCAACTTGAGAATAATTCATTTTAAGTGCAAATTAAATTTTAAAAAAGGTAATAATTCAAACTTTTTTCTTGTGACTATTATTTCTACTTTATTGTCAACTCTAAACAACCCTTCCATATTCTTTTATTTAATTTTTTAAATTTTTACTTAAAAAAATCTATGGCAAAGGAGAGAGCGAGAATTAAAAGGAGATAAAATCTAGTTCTAAGATAAACATATAAAATTTAATAAAATTACAAAATTCAACCATTAATCTTGTGTACCCTATGATAGGCAATTTTTTTTATTTAGGGTTTTGATTTGAAATTGAAATGTTTCTATTATGGACAACTTTAATCCTAGTCAATGTTATTTTTTTGAGAAATCCTAGTCGGTGTTAAATGCCACCTTATTTGTAATTTTTGTAATAGTAGAAGGCTTGCCAATTCGACTTGTACACCAGTCCAACTTGCTGATTGATGAAGGGGATCACAACATTAACTTCTTTTTTTCTTTCTAAAAGACAACATTAACTCTTTGTTATTCTTAAAATAAAACTATATTTATATAAAAGACAAAGTTCATGTTTGTGACAGATAATGCTAAGATTATGGATGTTTCCACTGGATCCCAAAGTCAAAGCATTCGGTGACCAATGCAAGTTGTGACATAGATGCTAATAATTGAGGCCATCAAGAACAAGGTAATACTTGCTTTTGGTACAATTCTAAATCAATAATATTTGGATACATATAAGAAAAATTGAAATAAAAAGTAATTAGATGATATTTAATGATGTGATTGAATTGTTTTTCTTTTAATTTTTTATTTATGCGTGTTTAAACATTATTGATTTAAAATTGTGCTCAAACAAATATTTCTTGAAAAATAAATTCTAAATATTGTGAAAAAAACTTGAATCCCTTTTATCATCAAATACATATATTCACACAATAAATAAATGTTCGGTCAAGATTCTATAGTTGATATATTAAATTTCGTAATTTTAATTTTTAGTAAAATTAAAATTTATTTGAAAGTTAAATTAGATAATCATATAATCATTAATCTTATAAATATATGTCGTTGTAAATCCGATTTGAGTAAGAACAATTTCTACAGGAGGTGTTATCTAATATATATAGATATCAAATAAATACTATTGTTGATAAATACTATTGTTGGGGGGAAATTGAGAAATTGTTTATTAAGTTTGGAAGTTTAATTTTAATAGATGTTCCCTAAAAAAAGATTTTTTTTTATCATCCTAAAAAGAAAAGGTTTTAATAAATGCATACCCTCTTCCAGTAGGAATCACATTTTTAAAATTAAAATATTAAATTTTGATCTACATATTATCATTGTGGGACCACTTGCTTTTTTTTAAAATTAAAATATTAAATTTTGATCTACATATTATCATTGTGGGACCACTTGCTTTTAATGGGGTAGATGTATTAGTAAAATATAAGGACTTAAAGTAGTTTTTTTTTTAACTTTTTTTTATTTAAAAAAAAAGAAAGGATATTTATATCCAAATGGTAGAATATATTGATGTAGTATAATCAAATTTGTTAAAAAAAAAAAGAATGTGCAAACAAGTTTACAACACTGGCGTAATACGACAACATGCCTATAAATATGATAAAATCTAAATGTCTGGAATACTTATGTCTCCAAACATTAAACTAAAATTATGCAGAAAAATGCAACGACTGCATGCATGAAAATATTCCATTCTACCACTAGACAATTGTAAAACATCTAATAATTTATAAATGTTGACAATATATAACTAGTATTTTGGGGTCTTGTGCGATGGTCTAGCTTGCACGGGCTATGATCCAGCCCCTATTGACGACACAATTGATTGAAATTTATAATTGATCAAAGTTAATTTGTCAATCTGAATCAAATGAATATCGCACAAAGACAGGAAAATATTAAAGTGTCACGCTCAGACGGCAAAATCATAAAAGAAAATATACAAAAGAAATTAAATTTATATAGAAATTACTTATTTAGGTAAACTAATGAAAAAAAATGATTTGAAGGAGTAATTTTAGATAAAAAATTGTCATAAATCACTCATTCTTAGTAGAAAAAGAAGAGATCCTAGATTATTATTTGTTTTTGTCATATCTGGACGTAAAGTTATTGGTCATGAGAATTATTTAGCAAATTTTTTGTAGGTGTTATGTTGAAGTGATTAAGGGTTTATTAAAAGTGAATGTCATTTTAGAGATAAATGTTTTGAAATGAATATTGTTTTTAATTTTGAAGGTACGAAT
The DNA here is from genome assembly GCA_037974755.1 of Cicer yamashitae. NCBI lineage: Eukaryota > Viridiplantae > Streptophyta > Magnoliopsida > Fabales > Fabaceae > Cicer > Cicer yamashitae. Next base: position 59,574,316 of record JBBPBQ010020323.1, read on the forward strand.
AACTATTACTTTTTAATTGGATATTAATATATGCACGTATTCTCATAATATTATGTATGTATTTTCAAAACATTACTCCTTCCATCTTTAATTTTTATTCTTTTATATGTGGACACATATTAAAAAGTAATCAATTTAAATAAATATAGACTAATTTATCTTTGTTTATTATATTTTGTTTACCATTTTGTTTTTTCAATCTTCCAATAACTTTTTTTTGGTCCCTTTAATTTACAAGTTATGTTCTTCCAACTTCATTTATGTTATTTATGTACTGTTGTGCAATTACAATTAGAGGTGTGCAAAATATATAGTTAATTAAACTATATTGATAAATTGGATTGCAATGCATTAAAAAAAACCAAACTAATTAAATGGTTCATGAATTGAACCACATATTTAAAACAATTTAGTTAACTAAACTTAATTCAAAAACCAATTTCACAATTTTAAATTTTTTTTAACCTCAACTAAGATTTTTTCTCTTACAAAATTTTTTAAATTTGTTTTTCTTGAAAAAAATATAGAAAATATATAAACTTTTTTTCTGAAAAAAAATAAAAAAAAATTTAAATCATTTTTTTCTTCAAATTTTTTTTAAAAAAATAATCGAAACTTTTTTTTTGAAACTTTTTCTATCGAGAAATTTTTTGTAGCTATTTTTTTCGATAAATATTTGCCAAAAGAATTTTGAATTTTTTTTGAAAAATAGTCGAAATTTTTATCGGGAAATTTTTGGCATCTATTTTTCTAAAAACAATCAAAAAAATTTTTCTCGAAAAAAATAGATATTTTTTTTTCAAAAGAATATCAAAATCATTTTTTCAAAGAACTAGTTCGAAATCTACTTTAATTAAAAAATTTATTTTAAACTTATTCAAAATATTAAACTGGTTTATATTTATAAACCAGTTTCAAATCGGTTTAGAACTGTACTGAACTTGATTCAAATGTGATTTTTAAAAACTGAACAAAATCATTAATGTGGTCCAATTCGGTTCAGTTTTTACACCATGAACATCCCTAGTTGCAATATACTACAACTTTGTTAATTAAAACACTCTCTTATTTTCAATGTAAGATATCAAGAAAACATAAAACTCATTTAAGAGATATATTTTGGATTTTGTAAGGGTATAAAAGAAAAAATATGTACATTTTTGTATCTTGATTTTCTAAAATTATTAAAAGTTTTGAGGAAAAAAATAAAGACCGAAAAGAACTAAAGATCAAAGACGGTGAGAGTATATTTTACTTTTGCATTTATGATACTAAAAAATACACAAATTATTAATATATATGAACTGATCAAATTACTATTCACCCTATTTTTTTTATAATCATTTTCTTAATACATATAAAATAAATAAAAACAACATTCATTATAAGACAAATGAAGTATTAACATTATAAAAATTATAAATGAACGATGTTATACACGTGAATTTCACCTAAATATCCAAGAAAAAATCTCTATTATGAATAGTCTAAAGTGGCGTTAAGACGAGTAATATGTTTAACTTTATCCTTAACTTGATTTTAAATTTTGGTTTGATCAATTTTTAGATCTTAATTAATCTTTAGAATTTGGCAAGGAAAAAAAAAATCTCTGGATCCAAAAAAACTTGATGTTCTGTTGATCAAATTAAGACACGTCTATTTAGGAAGAAATTGGAAAGATTTGAATGGCCATTGATATACAATTATTAGGACATTATTCAATTTTGACTGAAACTTAAAAGCAAATTTTTATTATTTTGGTATTAAAAAAATTTAATGGTAAAATTCATACACATTAAATATATATGATGGAGAAGTAAAATAATGTAGATTCGAACTCACGTCAACAAATTAGGTATCTATGTAGCTTTTTATCATATTAATTGCTATTAAAATTCAAAATATGATTCACACAATAATATTTACAACAATTTTTTTGAGTAAATTTTATACAAAAATTACTACCTAAAATCACACATTCACAAATTAAAGGATTTTAGTATATTTACAAACTAATAAATTAACGATTATTTTTATGAATTAATAAAAGAATTATTTGTTGACTTTTGTATATAAAAAAGGATCATTTTATAAGGAAAAAACATAATTTCATTGTTTATAAGTATTTTACTAATTTTTTATATATTTTATTGTAAAAATATTCAATATACATTATTATGAGTAATAAAAATTCAGGAAAAAGTTAAATTTTATTTTGCTGACAGTTTTTGGTAAATAATATTTAGTTATTATTATTATATAAATGATAGGAAATAAGTTTTCCAAAAAAAATAAATTCATTTAACTATAAATTTAAAAACTAAATATACCAGTGAATATCAAATTGACTCATATACTATAGAAATTCTATGATATTCAATATTTTGTTTATAAAATTTTTATCACGAACTTGACTAACAATTAAGAATTAAATACCGTAACAAAGAAATGTAGTATTAATAACAAATTCTTTAGTATACATTTTAATATATTCTCTTTCAATGATTAAAATTCATATAAATTTCACTAATTTTATATAGATCCTAATGTGTTTTTAGCGTGCTATTGTTGTGATATTAACTCATCTTGAAACTCAAATAAAACATAATGTTTTCACCTACTAATAATTACATTATGAAGCTTTGCTACAACACTGCACATGGCCAAAACTATTAATAATTAGAGTACTATGGTCTCACCAAACCCCTAACCTCACCCCTCCCAAAAGAAAAGGACACGAAAATCTTTTTAAAATTGGGAGAGAAAAAATAAATAAATGCTAAAGGCATCCTACAAAATCTATCAGGAATATTTTTCATATATATAAATACCCTTTTAAGATATTTTATAATATGTGATAGTACATCGGTGGTCCTACTATTTACTTTACTTACTTTTCTTTTGTCCACTTCTAAAATGTTCAGACAAAAACTTTTTTTTACAAAATGTTAAAAGACAAAAAATTTGATTCTAAATATACTGACACTGTTATTATAGTCTTTAAATATATAAGATAATATTATTATAGTTTCTAAATGTATTAAGATTGTAAATATATTTGAAAATTAAATTAATTAATTAAAGATATATTATTTAAAGATTAAAATAATTAACAAAAATTATATTTAAATATATTTTTATAATTTTAAATATCCAATAATTATTATAACATCTAAGATAGTTGTTTACTAGCTACAACACGATTCTTAAGCAGCCTGTGTAAAAATAAAACTTGAAGAATAATCAATTCAATAATGCAATATGATAAAAATGTTGACTAATGGGTAGATGCGTTTTCAATGACGATGACAGAGCCAATAAATGAAATGATTTCACTTCATTAATAATTGAATCTAATCTACCACAACGAGTGGAGTACCATGTTTGTAGAGCCTATTCAGAATCAAAAGCAATTTTCTATGGTAAAGTAGCTTAGACACTTTTAATGGAGTGATATAATATTTTACAAAATATATATAAAAAATCATATGAACTTTTCTTCACTTATTTTTATAATTTTTCTTTGGAAAATACTAATTTTTATAAGACATATTTTGTAAAAAAGAAGAAGAATCATGTGTTAATAAAATTTATTGATAAAAAAATTCATAATACTGATATCAACTCTGTTTTTTTATTGTATCTTGAAACTTATTGTATTAACATGTAATACTTGCAATTCTTAACTGCTCAATCTTCTATGTACGATTAGACAATTTTTAATTGGTTAAATATTCTTTTTTTATACAATTCTTCTTCTTTTTCTTCTAATGTAAATTCTTAAGTGATAGAAATACTCTTTCTCCACATCTACGCGGGTCGAATTCGTCTAGTCTTTTGTATAGCTTGAGGTTGAACCGGAGGACATTTAGATGGAAATAATTAATTTAAATTTTATGTATTTTTTTTTTCAATTTATGGTTTTTTTTCCTTTAAATTAATGTAATTTTTTCTTTCAATTTAATGTATTTTTATTTTATTTTATTAATATAATTTTCTTTTTATTATTATTATTATTAATATTTTATTTTATTAATATAATTTTCTTTTTATTTTATTTTATTAATATTATTAAAATTATTATTATTTAATAATGTATTTTATTTAATTATTAATATTTTGATTTTTTAAATATTTTAATTATCTATAATTTATTAAATAATAATTAACTCTATAAATAAAATGGAATAAAAAAAAATCATACTAGTACATAGTCGCATCCCCGATAGCATCTCTAGGATGCGACATTTTATTAGGAATAAAAAAAAAAGTATTCAGGGCGTCGCATCCCCAAGTTGCAATTAGCAACTTAGGCAAAAAAGTAGGACATTCTTATGTATTTTTTAGAAGTGTATCAATTTAATCAATTAAAAGAAAAACAAGGATATAAAAAAAAAATCCTCTCTTTTCTCGTACATATACACTCATATATATACCACATTTAAATTTAGCAAGTAAAAATCTTTAGATGAACATTGAATAATACTTCATAATTCAAACTAATTAAACTAAAATGTGACTCATTGTATCTTCCATCACTAATTTGTAGTAAGGGTAAGTTTTGATGGTAGAGAATAAAAAAAAAAATTTAAAATTTTAAAAGGATAATAAACACATGTCCTATATATGAGAAAATTTAGTGAATAAGTATTTAGATGTTATTATTAATCAACAATTTTAGCATGAGTAAATCGACCACCAACCCAAAAAATAATCCACCACCAACCACCAAAACCTCAAGCTAAAGAAAAATCTCCCACATTTGCCACACAACACTTCCTTTGTTATTATTGGTTTACATTTATAAATATTATAAATAGTAATGCTAAATCCTAAACGAATGAATGCCTCTAATAATCCTTCATAAAAACTGTACGTAACCCATCAACACAAAGACCCTACCACCCCTTCAAACTTTTGTTCCATTGAAACTAACCAAATTCATTCAATCAAAAAAACAGAGAAAAACACAAACAAAGAGAAAAACAGAGAAATTAATCCTTCATTCATTAGATCCATCTATGGCTTCCTCTTCATGTACCAAACCAATTTTCCCTTCACCAACTTTCTCTTCTTCACCATCTTCACAATCTTCAAAAACCTCTCATCTCTCATTCCTAAACTCCAACACTTTTGGAACCATACCCAACAACATTAAACTCTCTCATAATTCCACAACTTCACGTAATTCCTTTCTGGTCAACAGTGTATTAAAAACGGCTGACCAGACAAAACAAACAACACACCCAGTTACCAACGACAGCGTTGTTGGTAACGCAGGAAAACCAACAATCCTAGTCTCCGAGAAACTCGGAGAAGCAGGATTACAAGTGTTACGAAAATTAGGACACGTGGAATGTGCTTATGACTTATCACCGGAAGATCTTTGCAAGAAAATTTCGAGCTGTGATGCTTTAATTGTACGAAGTGGTACGAAAGTTACGAGAAAAGTGTTTGAAGCTGCAAAAGGGAAGTTGAAGGTTGTTGGTAGAGCTGGTGTTGGAATTGATAATGTGGATCTTCAAGCTGCTACTGAATTTGGTTGTCTTGTTGTTAATGCGCCCACAGCGAATACCATTGCTGCTGCGGAACATGGGATCGCTCTCCTTGCTGCCATGGCTCGTAATGTTTCACAGGCCGATGCTTCCATCAAAGCCGGTACGGATCTTTTAAAATTGGATTATTGTATGTTAATGTATTTGTTCTAAATTTTGAACTAAATACAAATGCTTTGATTTTATATTTTGATATAATGTGTTTGTGAAGGAGTTTGTTAGATCTAACTGATTTTGGTTTTCTAGATCTGCGTAATTTAATAATACTATTAATGGAAAACAGTTACTACCTGTTATACTTTTATGGAAGAGACTTTTTGCTTGACATAAATATCTAATGTTTGAAATGGTGGTTTATGATTCTTGCTAGATCCTTTGCTTGAAATATATCTAAAGGTTTTAAATCTTAGTTGAATGGAGGTCACATTATATTCTTGTTTGGTTGTCTTGTTAAGTAATTGCGGTTGTAAAACCGTAATTCCATGTTGAATTAAAAACATTGGATCTGTCCTACGATTCAATCAAAGTGCATGATTGATTTCGCGGTTTAGATTAGCAAAATAACACGTGATTTTGTAAAAGTTATAAAGTGTAACTTTAATATAATAACAGTATTGTTATATTTTAGGAATCAACCTTAAAACTAAATATACACTTATGAACAAAAGAAATTACCTCACATTATTTAAAAAAACTATGTAACTCTTTCAATTATTTAAGTGTAATTAAAAAAGTTAAATTTAAATTATTTGAAAGATAACATGAAAATAAAATTATTAAAGTAAAATTAGTTTAAAATTACTAATATTTAGAACACCAAACATGTGATTTATTTTTCTAATATAGAAGAATATTTTCCCTTAAAAAAAATATAAAACAAAAATACATCTGAAAAGTTAATGTATCTTATATAAAATATAGACGAGATGTATTTTTGCTTATATATTTGTTGAGATTGATTTGTTGAGATTGATGAGATTTGAATATTTTTGTTAGGAAAATGGCTAAGAAGCAAGTATGTAGGAGTATCTATGGTTGGAAAAACATTAGCAGTAATGGGATTTGGAAAAGTTGGATCAGAAGTTGCAAGACGTGCAAAAGGTTTAGGAATGAATGTGATAGCACATGACCCTTATGCTCCAGCTGATAGAGCACGTGCTGTTGGTGTTGAATTAGTTTCATTTGATCAAGCAATCTCAACTGCTGATTTCATCTCACTTCATATGCCTTTAACTCCAACTACTAATAAAGTTTTCAATGATAACACTTTTGCTAAGATGAAGAAAGGTGTTCGTATTATTAATGTTGCTAGAGGTGGTGTTATTGATGAAGATGCTTTGGTTAAAGCTCTTGATAGTGGAGTTGTTGCTCAGGTTAATCCTTTTACTACAATTTTTAGTAAGTGTTAAGATATAAGTCTTTTTGGATAAACAATTTATTCTAATGTTTATGTGGAGCAGGCAGCACTTGATGTGTTCACTGAGGAGCCTCCATCCAAAGACAGTAAGTTAGTTCAACATGAGAATGTGATTGCTACTCCTCATCTTGGAGCCAGCACCAAAGAAGCACAGGTTTCTTTTTTCTTTAATATCCTTCTTCTTATTCTTTTTAGCACACATCATCTTCTGCCCAACTTTTCTTTTTTCTCATCAAATTTGATATGGTAGGAGGGTGTGGCTATTGAAATAGCAGAGGCTGTGGTTGGTGCATTGAATGGTGAACTTTCAGCAACTGCTGTCAATGCTCCTATGGTTGCTCCTGAGGTAAATAAAAAATAAGCAAACATTTGTCATATTATTCCAATAATATATAGTACCTATATTTATATGTGTGTGTAATAGTGTGATGCTTGAATTGTGTGTATGGCGTACTAGAGTTGAACTGTTGGTGGATATAAGTCGCATTGGCTGAACCATGTGTGTGTTTGGTTCTGTTGGTGGACATATATTAATCTTTGTGTGTTCTTATATTGGTTATGTTTTATTCTTGTTTCTGTCATAACTGTTGGCCAATTGCATCAGGTGTTATCTGAACTGGCTCCATATGTTGTGCTGGCTGAGAAGCTGGGAAGGTTAGCTGTGCAGTTGGTATCCGGAGGAAGCGGAATCCAGTCTATAAAAGTGGTTTACCGATCGGCTAGAGGCCCAGACGACCTCGACACTAGACTTCTTCGAGCCATGATCACAAAAGGCATCATTGAACCAATATCAAACACAATTGTCAACCTTGTAAACGCTGATTACATTGCGAAACAAAAAGGCCTTCGCATAAGCGAGGAAAGAGTTGTTGTTGATTCATCTCCTGAGCTACCTGTTGAGTCAATCCAGATTCAAATATCGAACGTGGAGTCCAAATTCGCGAGTGCTGTATCGGAGAGTGGTCAGATAAGCATTGATGGAAAAGTGAAATATGGCACACCTCACCTTATATGTGTCGGATCATTCGGCGTGGATGTGAGTTTAGAAGGGAATCTGATTCTGTGCAGACAGATAGATCAGCCTGGAATGATTGGCCTTGTTGGCAACATATTAGGTGAACAGAATGTGAATGTGAGTTTTATGAGTGTCGGAAGAACATCTCGTCGTAAGAAAGCTATTATGGCAATCGGTGTCGACGAAGAACCAAATAAGGAGGCTCTTGAGAATATTGGAGGTGTGCCTGCTATTGAGGAGTTTGTGTTTCTCAAGCTTTAGAAGTTGATTCATAAGTAATATATATATAGGTATTGATTGGGGGGGAAATTAATGAGTCTAATTTTGTACTCTTTATGGAAGTATTGTAGTAGGAAAATGATAGCTATGTTATGAAGTAATGGATGGTAGAGAATAAATAAAACTAGCTGAAAATAAAATCAGTTAGTAGTGTGTGACCTCTGCTATAAGTTTTGTATCATGGTTCTTTTTTTGGGTATGAATTTTGTATCATGGTTTAAACTTATGTTTATCTAGCTTTAAATATGTAAACACTATTTGTTGTTTGTCTTTTGTAATTGATGTTGTTTGTTACCGTTGTTTACATAGAAAAATTATGTGAGTTATTGCAAGTTTGGTTGGAATTACAGTGAATTTGATGAAATCAAGGTGACAATGTAAGTTCACCAAACACACTGCAAAATGAAATTTGAACAGTTATTCACACTTTGCAAAACTAGTAACTAGTGCAATTATTTGAAATTGAAAAGTTAGGTAAGAATCATAATGTGATGTACCAACTTGAACCAGCTCACATAATTACAAGCTAGAAAGAAGCAATCCATTTTGTTTTCAATTTCATCCTTTGATGATTTCCTTAATAAATTTGTCAAAACTTATGTTTACATGCCACTTGCTGATTCTTTGTCAAGCTTCTGTTATCTAAGGTGTGACTGATGAAGTTTCTTATTGATTAGGAATGTACCAAACAAAGATGATATATAGAAAATAAAGAGCTATAAATTCATTAGTGTTTGTAAAATTTTGCATGATCTGTTTGTAAGTTTGATTGTACGAGATTTGTCTTCTTTGCGTTTTTTTTAAATAGTCTATCCACTGGACTCAAACATTTTAAGTGTGAAAAAATAGAGAATTTTAAATTCGAATTCAAACTCCTCCATTTCGATATTATTGTATCTACTAAATGCAAGCGTGGTTTCAATTTTGAAGTAGCCAAAATCAATTATGGAGAGGTAAAATTGATTTTGGCATGTTTGTGTGCCATTGAGTATAATTGATTCTGTCTCCACAATTGATTCTGACTTGAAACTAAAATTCGTAGCTTTTGAGTCAAAACTTAATTTTTACGTCGAAAATTTGTGTTCAATTCACTTTTACTAAAATATTATAAACATATATCACTTTACATTTAATTCACTTTTAACTAAAATCAATTTTAATAACCGTTAAACTAAACACACCAAACACCGATTAAACTCTTTATTTGTTGATGGTTATATATAAATAAGTTATTTTCAAGTAAAAATTGGTAGTACTATATGATACTCATTCATACGTAACCATAAACAAAAATTAATTAAATAAAATGAACGTATTTTGGTTTAAAATTTAGATTAAATATATTTATTTATTAATTTTTGTTTATATTTTGAGAAAGAATGAGAGTATTTTTATAACCATTTCACATAAATTAAATAAAAATAAAATGATAAATAAAATAAAAAGAATAAGAATTTTACTTAAAATATAATTTAAGTTATATTAAATTATCGTTTGTTACAAAAATTATAAAAAAATAATTTTAGTATTTCGTAATTTAGATATTTTAAAAAAAATTAAAAGTTATTTTGTGTTTGTTTCTCGTAGTAAAAATTATATTTTAAAAAAAAATTCAGTAATCAGAAAATGATGTTTTTGATAAAATACTAAAAACCACTTATAAAAAAAATCAATTTTTAACTGTTTATTTAGATTTTTATTTTGTTAAAAAATTATAACATACAAATAAAATTTTCAAAAATAGTTATTTTATGAAAAATTGTAATAAACGCACTATAAAAACTAAAAGTAACTTTTTTTAGAGTAATAATTATTGACAATAAAAATACAGTAAACTATTTTTACATTCAACAAAAATTAAGTGAAAAATAATTTTTTTTAAACTCCAAATTAGTTATTTTTAGACTCCAAATTAGTTATAATAAAATAAAATAATACGACAATATAATAAGTAATTTTGTGTCATTTGTAATCCAATTAGGCCATTTTTGTCCTCCCTAGACTTATTCTAATTAACCATGTGCATCCAATCCAATATGTGATTTTGTGTCAATTAGTATCATCGGTTGTCATTTTGGTCGCATATAATAAAATAATTAGTTATTTTTAGACTCCAAATTAACACAACAATATAAAATTAACACGACAATATAAAATTACTGCAAGTGCATATCCATTGCCCTCGTAATTATTTTTCAATTAGGACAAAAGGAGTACAAGATAAATTTGGAAATTACAATAATAACAATCAAACATGGATCAAAATTGTTAAGTTAATTCCAGAAAATTTAATTTTTAAGTTTATATATATATATAATATATGTATATATAATAATAATAAATTAAAAATAATAAAGTGCAGCATGAAGTTGAGTTTATATCCTGAATTTGCAATGGTTAAACTCGAAACCAGATTCATTCATTCAGTGGTGAGTGGTGTAGGGTTAGGGTTTCATTTGTAATTTCACATTCTCATGGCTGGCACCGGCATCCACCCTTACCACCAACAATGGCCACCCGCCGCCGTTCCTCCTCCTCCTCAACCCACCGCCATTCCTTCCCCTTCCTCCGAAGAGGTAACTAACTTCACTTCATTCATCAATTTTCATTTACTTCCAATCAAATCTATTAATTAATTAATTAATTAATTCGACATGTTTAATGCAATGTAATTCGATTTTGATTTTAGGTTCGAACGATATTTATAACGGGACTTCCGGAAGATGTAAAAGAGAGAGAAATTCAGAACCTTCTTCGATGGTTACCTGGTTTCGAAGCTTCTCAGTTGAATTTCAAAGCTGAAAAGCCCATGGGCTTTGCTCTTTTCTCTTCTCCTCATCAAGCTATTGCTGCTAAAGACATTCTTCAAGATATGCTCTTTGATCCTGATTCTAAGTCTGTCCTTCACACTGAGATGGCCAAGAAAAATCTATTCGTCAAAAGAGGTAATTCAATTCAATTCAATTGAAAAATTTCATGAGAATAAATGAGATGCACCGTCACTGTAAAACCATTTCAAATTTGGTAGTTACACCCATTTTATTTCCAGTTACACCTAAATAGCCTACGTGAATTGAACTCACGAAACCTACTTGAATTCAGTTCAAGTACAAAATGTTATTGTTTTGGTGTAACAGGAAATAAAATGGGTGTAACTAGGAAAATTGAAATGGTTTTACATTGACAACCAATAATAACTTAGTGCAGTTGGTTTCGAAGCGGCTCTACATGATGCGGCAGATTGAATGGTTCTGACTGGTTGACAGTCGAAAGTTGTTTTATACTATTAGTGCATTACATTTAAACTCAAATTTCATAGTAAATTATATGCATAAATGTTAGTTATTTTGATATGTTTGGTAGGAATAGGAGCTGATGCAGTTGCTTTTGATCAAAGCAAACGGTTACGAACAGCTGGGGATTATACACATACTGGTTATGTAACACCGTCTCCTTTTCATCCCCCACCACCACCTGTTTGGGGACCACATGGGTAAACTAACTAACACAAACACTGCCTATATATATATATATATATGATTGTATGTAGCACCTGTTATATGTAGCACCGATACTTCAGATTGTAATACAAGGGTGTCTGACACCGAAACATGTGGTTACATTTAATTTTATAAAATTATTACTAGTAGTGTTGTAAAATAGCTGCTATAGTGGTGCTACAGTGATATAGCGCAGCGGAATTTGAATAAATCGTTATTGTTTTGTGATAAACCATTTAGTACAGAGTGTTGTCCAATAGCGGCACTATAGCACACTATTTTCGGCTACCTGTGATTGGCGACATCGATTACTGTTGTTGACATGTCATTGTCAGTGTTGTGTCTATTGTTCGTGTTTATGTCACTGTTTTGTAGGATATGATATATCTCCTTAAAAATCAAGGTGAAGATTATAAGATTTTTCTTTTGTTTGCTCCTCCATGTTATGTTATTAACTTAAAGTTTGTTTGGTTTTATGGTTTAGATATATGGCTCCACCGCCTCCTCCTCCATATGATCCGTATGCAGGCTATCCTGTTGCACCAGTACCGATGCCTGCTCCTGTGTCTATAGCAGCGCCTAGCAGTTATGTTCCAGTTCAGGTGAGAGTGGCTTATAAACTGTTAATGCTGCTTTGGTTTCACTTATCTTCCCATCAGTTATTATATCATTATTCCTTCACATGCAATGTTGAGCTCGTATTTTATATGAAGGGAAGATGGAGTTTCTGAGTATTGTGTTAGCAATAACCTCTGTAATGTTTGCTTATTTAATTTCTCTTTTGGTTGAAAAGGGCTTGATCTCTGCTCTTGTTGGTATATATTATTACTATGTTAGAAATTAATCACGTAATTTATCTGCATGTTATTATACTCATGAACTGGCCTTGAAGAATTGAAATCTTTAATGGGCATGGAAGAGTTCTAAAATTGTATCTCAAAGGGAATATGGGAATGGGACGGGAAGCATCTGCCTTTGAATGTTTAAATGTGTCATGTACATCCTGTAGGAAAAGATATGATGTTTAAAGGGTAAAACAGAAATTTTATTGGTTTCAAGTATATTCTTAATTGGTTTTACCTTATTATCTTTCTGTTATGCTTGTTTTTCCCTGTTATCTAATGTTTTTGGTGTTTAATTTGATCAATTCTGCTGGCTTAATTTTGTTTATCAATGATACTCCCTCCGTCTCACAATGAGTGTCATCTAAGGTTTTTGCACACGTATTAAGAAATGTAATAATTAGAAGAAAGAGAGAACTCATTTTACCAAACTATCCATCTTAACTATTGGTGACTTTTTCACTATTATCAATGTAAAGTACAATAGTGCTTTGTAAGTTGTGCACATAGTAATTATTGAAGGGTAGTATAGGAAAAAATAATTAAAGTTGCATTGAAACTTAAGAATGACATTAATTTTGAGACAATTTTATTTTTTTTTTGGCTAAGAGTAACACTCATTGTAAGACGGAGGGAGTAGATAAGTAATGCAGTGTGTTAACTTTTATTATTCTGTACAGAACACTAAAGATAACCCTCCTTGCAACACCCTGTTTATTGGGAACTTGGGAGAGAACATTAATGAGGAAGAAGTGAGGGGCCTTTTCAGTGTGTATGTACATCTTATCCTTTGACACAGGCTCTTCTGTTCAGTGTATGTAGTGTTTTCTATGCTGCCTCAGATATGTGATTAATCTGTTGAACTTGAATTTCTGATGCAGGCAACCTGGTTTTAAGCAAATGAAGATTTTAAGGCAGGAGAGGCATACAGTTTGCTTCATTGAGTTTGAAGTCTGTAAACTTTTGTTCATATTTTTGGCTTTTAATGTTTGAAATATGATTACGTTAGTACCTGTATTGAGTTTTCATTCAAAATTTTCTCAGTTTGGTATTCAATAACCCTATTGCAGGATGTGAATAGTGCTACAAATGTGCACCACAATCTGCAGGGTGCTGTTATCCCAAGTTCTGGTTCAGTTGGCATGCGGATACAATATCCTTTTTTTTTTATTATCAAGCATTTGAAGTTTGGTTCTTTTGATTTTTTTTCCACTCGTGTTCATTCTCTAATTAACCCAGCATGTGTGGCTTTACGACTGGGGACTACATGAAAAGCTTTCTCTTAAATGCTTGCACTGATTGCAATGTATCATGTATGTTTGCTTTGGTATTTTAATGTACTGTCCATCAATGGTACTGGAATCATGGATTCTTTTGATTGTTTTTTGTATGGGTTTTCTTGAAATTTTTTAACTGTTTTCATACATTTCCACCATATAAGCTTGATATAGATACAACTGCAAAAAGCAAGTATTAGTGCTTCTTGGGTCAAAACTACGCAGTAAATTCAAGGCTCAAGCTTCATATTTGTTGATTCATGATTTTTGCTACCATTTCTTATCTCTCAATATGCATTCAAAAAAAAAAAATCATACTTTGCATTCTACTTGGTATAAATTTGGTTCTGATTTCTCCACTCTGTTGTAGGAAAGGAATTCTTTTGTACTTTTCTTGACTTCTTAGCAGATATTCCAAAAATCCATTTGGGAAAAGAAAAGATGGCAACTTCCCTATGGCTGTTCCTGGTGCCAATGGAGCTCCAGTAGCATTGAGTTATCAGTAGCTTGAAGGGGATGTACTCTGTTCTTTATGCTCCAACCAATATTACTTCATAATAGGATGCATCTTGCAGCTGTTACATGCATCCATTGAATATCAAGTCATCGCCATTATCATCCCTGCTCATGTGAATGAATGCACAGTGGCATCATATTCATACATTTGGCTATGTTATACTAATCAGACATGCATTTCTTGGCAGCATGTGTTGGTTCCCAGATTACTTTTATAGGTGTTTAGATGACCTTATCATTTGTAGAAGCTGTGCATGGGTCTTAATTTTGTTTGAATTGTGTGCTTTATGATCATTATAGTCTCTGTATACATTGGCATTAGGAACGCTTATCTAAGCAGGCATTCGTATATGCTTCCAACTTTAGGTTCATGTGTTCCTTATTTGACATGACATCCTATGATGATGTTTGCTTTGTTTTCATGACACGGCTTGGTTAGGGTATGTAGTATTTAGGATGTCACACCAATGGTCCTGCAACTCTTTCCACTCTCATTACCATTATCATTACACCGCATTTTTAGCCTCCTGTTTTTGAAATTTAGTTTCTGTGAACTGTGAGCGTACTTTAGATGATAAAGTACGGTGTTATAATTGGTGATTAGAGAATTTATTGTTGAAATTGTAACACAAATGCAATTAACTATGAAGTTCTTAAAATTGATTCTATTAATTTTTAAATCACCAAATATAACTTGTATTTTGTCTTCTAAAGTACACTCCATTGCATTGGAGGATTCTTTGAATTTCAAACTATACGCACCCCGTCATTCATGACTTCATTTGATCATCAGAGCATTATGTTAAAGCGTCGGAAGTTAAAGCTATTTAAAAGAATCTCCGGAGTTATATGTTGTCTGATTTATACAGGGTTTCGATAAGACAAAGCTTCCTTTCATAATGGAAGGTCCATTACTGCTGCTGCCATATTGTTGCCGGTGATTTTTATTTGCATGGGGTAAGGTAAACTGTCATCAAATTTGGTTGGAACTTCTGTTGGATATCAAGTGAAGCAGCCATTGAATTTTAGGTCTGATAAACAGCGCATGTTAGTTCTGTGCAAGAATTTGATGTCTATTTACTTTGTCAGGTTTTATTTGTGTAGAAGTGACTTTTTGGCTAATTAATAAATCTAGAGGATAATAGACTAATTTTGTGGGATCTTCATCCTGCTATCGATGAGTTTAAACTGTTTTCTTTAAATTTTTGCTTTGAACTCTAAGCTCCAATCTACTCAAGTAAAAAACTATTTTGGGTCTTATCGTGGTAATGGTGACTTTATATCTATTTTTTGGGCCTAAAATATGAGGTTGTTCATCTGCATTCAAATACACTATTGGAAGCTAGGGTCTGGTAATGTAGTTTACACTATCGGAAGCTGAAAGATGGTAAAAAAAGAATCTTAATAAATGAACAAACGGCGGAGTTGAATGAACAATCACAAAAAATGAGCTATCAACTGTTTGGTGACCCTTCAACGTTTACTCAAAATGTGCACAACACACTACCGGATTGGAGCTTTTGATAAATTGTTAATCTAATTTTTTCATTACCGGATTGAGTTTCTTTTTCTATCAGATCTTAGAATCCGTTTAAATGCTGAGAATTGTGGGCGATTAGAAGAGCATCTTGATTTTTCAGTAGTAAAATTTCTAATCAGCATAGTGAGCGAGCCTGTATTGTAGTGAAATACATTATTCAAGACTTTAATGATCGTCGTGGTGAATTTTATTCAAGCCTTTATTGCAGCATCATGGCAAATATTATTATTTCAATGAAAGACTAGTTATTGTTGAGTGTTTGCCTAAGCATGTAGGTTTCAAGTATTTATTGGATTAATTTACTTTTAATCGACTTTATAACAAGCTTGTTAACAAATACTTCTAAGTTGATTCAATTTTATTATAAAATGTCTAAACTAAACCTCAATAATTAATGGTTTATTACTTAAAATTGTCTTAAAATATAATCATATTTTTTTAGACAAGATAAAAATTATCAACTTGTGAGGAATGAAGTAAATTAGTCTAAAACAATTGACGAGGGTAAAACTACATTTTATCGATCAGCTATGCAAGTTATATCAAAAGTGTGTAGACTACTAAAAATGCAAACTCTAGCTGATTTATGGAGTGCTACGTCTGTGTATCTCCCAATCGAACTGAACTTGATTTAGTAGAGAGGTAACATAACATCATCATTGTGGTCCTGAATACTATTCAGTATTCACTACTGATTTGTACCAAGAGTAACTTTTTCCAACACAATTAGTATATTTAAAGGATGTCATTTTGGTTTATTCAAGGGTGTAAAAAGTTTCTTTTCGTTAATAAAAGATACTAATGTTTTTTTTCCCTATGCAACCACGTTGGAGTTTTAGGGTTGGAGTTTTAGGGTATTTTTGTCGAGTTTTAAAACATATTGGGAGGCAAAGTTTATATATATTTATGACAAATTTTAATATAGATTATGATCTACCATAGATCAGTTTTGTAAAATATTTAAAATTTTAACGATCTCATATATCATTTTTTTGAATGTAAACGTTAATAGCTGTCTTCATTTTTTATGACTGAAATAACAACTTAAATAATACCAACTTGATAAAAATACGAAAAAAATAAATGTTTCTTGAATTGAATCGAGACATCAATTGGATCATAAAGATGAAGAGTGTCACAAACCATTATTTCTGATGAGTATTATCGACCATCATTAAAATTTTTAATGGTTTTTTTTTTAAATCATTTGTATTTGTGGTTACCACACAAGAGTTGCTCGAAACCACATACTTGTACATTAAAAAAAGAACTATACGGTATCAAGCAAGAAAACATTCATGTTAAAATAAAAAATTGTGC
Source organism: Cicer yamashitae (assembly GCA_037974755.1). Taxonomy (NCBI): domain Eukaryota; kingdom Viridiplantae; phylum Streptophyta; class Magnoliopsida; order Fabales; family Fabaceae; genus Cicer; species Cicer yamashitae. Next base: position 59,591,577 of record JBBPBQ010020323.1, read on the forward strand.
AAGAATGGCAACTTAAGAATACGGAGTACACTTTAAAAAAATATTATTTCAGAATACGAACCAAATAATCGAGTCTGCAAGCATTTACAAACGCAAGGCCAAATTTGACAGGATGAACAATTAATCTACACAAATGCAAGGTTATCCCCCCATTAAAATGAGTGAAGACAAAAATGAAGGGGATGGCAAGGGGAGAAAGAAACAATAGGAGAAGCAATAAAGGGATCAATGTTAACGAGTGCAATAATCTGTCAGTAATTTCATGATAAATTGGACTGTACTAATTTACAGGGATTAAACTATGCATTAGGAACTACTATGAGATCTGACGGATGAAATCGATTGCGCAGAGACAGACGCAGTAGGGCTGTTAAGGTCCTTCTCCCCGTTTATTTCCTTTGGTCTTCCACTTAATCTTTCCATAGCATCTTGACATATTTCATTGAACCATTCATCTTCAGGCAGTTCCCTGGAAACAAAAGATATATCAGACTCTTAAAGAGAGAGCAAATGTGTTCAAAGCCACAATTTTCAGTGGAAAAAATTGCTAACACAATTGGCTAGAACAAAATTGCAGAGCCTACCTATATGGATCCATCCCTGTAGCAGAAAATGCCGCCATTGCCTTCGTTATAATTTCATTGACAATTCGTTGCAAATTCCTTGACAAATACCGACCGTTGGAGGCAAAACACACAACAAACTTCATATCCAAATAGAACTGCACAAAATAGGAAAGAAAATTATATTGCAGTGGTGAACTTTGCAGTTCACAATGTTCATTCAAGCAGAAGTTTGCATTTATTGATCTCCCTATCAGCAAATCATGACTCCGTTCGAAGATTCTAAAGAGCACTACATTCAGCAATGTTGGAACAGTCATTTTTTAAATATAACTAATACAAGGACAAATTTTCATTTAGGTTGAGAAAGAATTTGAAGTCCAATATGCAAATAAATGAGCCCTAACAATACTTTTGAAAGCACGGCCAGAATCCAAATGGTTAGAGCATCGATTGACTTCTTTCTCCATGTGCTTGATAACTGGATATGCTTGTATATAAGAACAATATAGCTACAATATAAATGCATTGTGACAAATATCCTATGCATTTCACGTGTATTTATGGGAAATGAATAAATAAAAAAATAAATTTAATTAATAAAAATATGTAAAATTGTAATAAATTAATTAAAATATAATGAAGATGTTTCCAACTTTTAATTTTGGAAAATTTCAGAGGTAGGTTTAATACAGAGAAAATTATTTTAATGAATTGTAAATATCCATTATAGCTAATGTTAATAAAAAATATTGAAGTATCAATTAAAGAAATTAAGGATGGTTAACTCTCTACTTTGATTAAAATGTGTAATTGAAGAGGAAAATGACAATGATTTGATTTTATATGAAAGTGCAAAATACGTTTTATAACATGAAGACACATGGCTATGTCTACGTATGAAGAGTAGCTCACTCACAACTCTCAAGAATAAAAACTCAAGTTTATTATTGGGAATGGATTATAATTACACATGCTATTTGTAACTTATTTTCGTGGCTTAAATTTTGGTTTAGTTTGGATTTTTTGCATGCTTTCAATTAATTATTTTAAAACATTTAAATTAGAAAAGGTTTATCGTTTAAAAAAAAATCCATTCAAAACACTGCTTGGTTATTAGGATAGGTCAGTCAGTACTTTGATCTCTAAGTGATTTAAGACAAGCCTTACAAAAATGTATTCCTAAGTAAAATTCTCCTTTTCAGATTTTCTTTTAAAGGCATAGATTCCTGTCCTATTTGGTATCTGGGTTTCAAATACTTGTTTCAGCAACCAAAACAGTATTGTCAATTGCGGATCGCAGAAAATAGCAATTTGTTGAAATTCTGCTATGCTATTGTGCTATAGCGTCACAATAGCGGCTATTTGACAACACTTCGTACTAGATAGCGTATAGTGTATTGCGGAGCAATAGTGATTTGATCAATTTCTGCTATGCTATAGCGGCTATTTGACAACACTAAACCAAAAACTAACAGAAAATCGTTTATGAAAAAATGAACAAATTTCAGTGTCATACCTGTTGTAGACCAAGAGGACCTAAAGGCCTTGGCCCTTCCTCAATATCATCCCAAAAGCTCTGATCTTCTGAAAGCCACAAAATAACAGTTTCTGTAAGTCTCATCAAGAGCAACGTAGCAAATCTTTCCCTCCCTACAAACATATCTGCTGCTATATTGGCCATTCTGTTCAGTTTTATGAAAAGCTCCTGGGCAATGACATATAAGTTTTGTCAGATCTTGAATAATAATTGAAGCATAAGCAGAACACCATATTGATTTTAGAAAGAAAAAAAAGGAAAGATTATTAACACTGAAAAGAAAAAAAAACCATTAGAAAGACCAAACATTGTCATACAAGTTATAATAAAGAGCAATAGTTTTTTCATCCAATATCCAACGCAGAATACCATGGTTATAGAAGATATGTTTAAGATATTCAAAGTTAGAAATCAGTATGAACTCTTTTTGAATATCAAATTAAAATATGGTTAGCATTTAGGTAAGTAAATCGGAAGACCGTATCGATCTGTATGAACATGTATAAATCGTCTACCTCGGGATATGGGAAGAGCTTCAATATTAAAACTCTTGCGTTTTATCACGACTATCCCACTCCAAAAAAAAACAGGAGATATAGATGGAGCCAGCATGTAAAACTCAACTATAATGCACATATTATGACTTCTCTGATGATTAAAAAGTTGATGTGTAGCTAGGATATGAGACTATTTATTATTTCCTTATGTGGACAACCGAAAGAGTAATATTTCTTTTGGTAGATGAACCATAGAAGTTATGTTATGACAATAAAATAATTCCATAATTTATACATTAAGAAATAACACTACTTAAGTACTCAGCTAGCCAGTCAATGCCTGTAAGAGTTTCACTTTTCAGTAAGTGAAACTGTAGTCATATTGTTTTGATGATTTATATCAAAATAAATAAATGAATGAATGTTCTTCGTTTTGGTACTTCCCTTAATTAGCTGTTTCACAGATTTCCAAAAAAATAGCCAACATTTGAAAATGTGGACAAGGTTTTCTAGAATTAGAAATATAGAGAGATCACCAATTTACTGTATAATTCTGTAATTTTTAAAATCAAAAGCCATGTGACACTACAGAATCAGGTTCTGGAGCTTTCTCCTTGTTACATATAACCCCCAAAAAGAGAAGTTAGAGAGGAGATGTTACAAGCACTAGTTATGCACAGCAAAGGAAAAAAGAAAACCAAAGTTCCAATGAACAATAAAGCAGAAAAATCTGAAAATCTTTAAAACTAACTCACAAGAATGGCAATGTTAAATTTAAAAGTCAGGTTCCAAAATACCTGAAAAATCAAAGATGGAACCCATTCAACTTCATCTGCATTCCCATCCATATTTATAAACATGTCAGCTGTAAGACGACTATCACCTTCCTCTGTAAAAATCAGGTTCAAAGCATGTTGACGACAGAATGTATCTTTCAACCTGTCAACTGAACCCACAAGTCGTCTCCTCCATTCCCTTTGTTCAGGATGGCGATTTTGCCTTTCTGAGGTTCTTCTACGGTTATCATCCTTGTAGGGAGCCTGGTTTAGGGAGGAGAGCTTCATAGCTGCACGTGGAAGTAGTTCATCAGCTAGTAATGAGGCATTAGCAAGCAATGCAATCTGCTGGGCTTCAGTCTCAGCCACTCGTACATTTTTGTTTCCAGAATCCTCAAAGCTTTCTTCTTCCTCCATTGATTCTGGTAGTGCTTTTACAAGCAAGTTCACATAAGAGTTAAATACTTGAAACAATCCTTCCAAAGCTTGGCCTCCCAACTGCATACTAAGCAGTGGTCCTACATCCTCAAAGAAGTCCTGTATAAGGATACAGAACATCCAGTTTAAAGTGAATTGGAAATATAGAATCACTAAAGCTACACAAGAGAAACATGGAAAATAACTTGATATAGAGTAAAACAATATTAAATTTTCCAGGTGAGTAGCTCTGTGTGTATTGCCAGACAAAGGCAATTATTTATTCAATCTCATTAAGTTAAACTTCAAAATGTTATTAACAGACCATATAAGAATAATGAAAAAACAACTGAGAAAAAATCATAGACCAAACGGTGGATATTCTATATAAAATGAACTGAAATAAACCATCTATAACTATAAAATTCTTCACTTAAAGAGAGAAAAAACTCGCATTGCAAATCAAAATAACAAATATTTTTTTTAACTTAGTTTTAGAACAACTATTCACACTGCCCCAACGATTTTTATATCACTGTTTCTCAAACAAAACACCATTCCATGAGATAAATCAATATTATGCCAACACTGAATTCTAACCTGCACCATCAAATTGAAGCGATGGGCACTGCTTGTTAGTTTATGTTGAAATGCTGTTGTACTACCGGTCTGCCGATTAGCATTAGGAGGATACGTGAGTACCCAATCATCAGCAGCAGCCATAGCAGCAGAACTCTCTTGTATTCGTTTCAAATTAGCATCTAATGCTTGTTCAACACTAGGTCTAAAAAGTTTCAAAAGCACAGGACACAGAGCCAGGCCACGAGCCTCCAACAATGAGCAGTGACCCAATGCTATTTGAACACACTCTGCAGCAGCTCTTAAACCTCCTGCAGCTGCGGATGAAGCTAATGCATGCCTTTTTACCAAAAGAGCAAATGCCTCCGTTTGCTTTGTAGCCCACATCACAAGTTCAGAAGAATAAGCTGGCTCCTCACCAAAAATTGCCATTGAGTCACTTGCAGCTTGTGCAACTGCAGAAAATACCAGTTGTGCAAGAGCTGCTGTATATGCTCCTCCATATGAGGTGTTTGATGGTCGGAGACTTTGCATGTTATACTGATATCGTTGCAGATGAGCATTGAGTAGCAAGCTGTGAGCATAGGGACCATCTCCAAGTTTTTTTAGGGCTGAAACTGATGCACGAAGTTCAGCACCTCGAGTGGAGGGCTGACAAGCAGCTTCAGCAAGCTGATCAGCTAACTTTTGCCTACGTTCAGTAATGGAATTCTGCAGAGACAGAAGTAAAGATGGGTTGAGAGATTTCATCTCTTTAGCTTCAGAGACTACACGCTCTCCTTCATCAAGAGCGGCCAAAGCTTCTTCCACTCGCCTTTCAGCCAAGAGTACATCCAAAAGATCAGGAAACTCAACTAACCATTTGTCCAGGTCTGATATTTCCTTATCTTCAGAATCCAGTGTACCATTTACAGAAAAAATATCAGAATCGGAGATCGATAACGAATCAATGTGAACTCCTTCAGCTAAACCACGTATCAAGGTAGCTTGAGTGGATAGTAGGTTTCTTATAGACGAAAGCTCACCTTCCAAGTCTGATATCTCCTTAGAAGTTCTGACATTAAAATATTACTTTATTTAATTAAAACATGACCCATGATAAATGATAATTCAGCTAAATAAAATTAATATGATTTTGCTGTAATAGACTACTAACTTACCAAAAAAAATTAATGATACAATACATCAGCTAAAATAATTGCAACAACCTTTTTCTATAGTACAATGTATAAAAAAATATACAAAAAGAACAAGGTAGGTGAACTGTTCCCCCAACTGCCACACCCAGATTTATACCACAGACAGGGAGATACTTCTCATAAATAAAATCACATTAAGAAATGTCAGATGCTCAACACCCTCAGGCAAATCGTATACTGATAATATATTTATTTGATGGTATATGAGGACAAAGCTAAAATATTAGGACATTTTAGAATTTGTAAAGCATCACAAGATATAACTCATGCAAACTAGTGTTTTGATTGGTTGAACAGTTGAAATCTGTTTTTTCCCCTCTTCTGCCCCCTCAAAATACTTAAGCTAAGAAGAAGTAAAATAAAAAACTGGGCTGTGGCTGAGCACCACTTTACCATTGGTATTTTGTTTGTTAAAGGGCTGATTTTATATATTATCTTGGTTTATCCACATGCCTTGAGCAAATCCAATTCTATCATACAGAAATTTAAATGCAGAAAAGCTTGAATTGAAGGGCCACCAATGGAATTATGGGTTGAAGCCACAAATTTCAAATGAGAATGGGTTTCGGCAATACGAAGTGGTTTTAACTCCACATCCTCAAATATGAAAATAACTGTTCGTTTGTTGTTAAATGTTATAAATATGATATGATAAAACAATTTCAAAAAACATAAATTGCTGAAGTATCAATGTTATACATTACCTGTATCTGATACTAATATGTGTAGGGTACAATACTCCTCCTTTATAGGTATCAAAGGAGTAGTGGAGTACTGTACACATTGGCATTGTATACAGGTGCAACACTACTACATGTTCTCTATAATACTGTACCAGAATTGCACTACATACTCCTTTATTCATTCTTTGAGAATATAAAAAAGGAGACGCACGATTGTGGGACATTAGGGGAGATGTACATGAACAATTTAATAGTGGTGGTGGTGGTGACCAACTTGAATTGGTAGCTTCATCCCTTGATGAATTAAACTTAGAAGTTGTGCTTTGAATGGTGAGAATGGGGGGATGGAAATTGTATTAGACGGAATTCGTAAGCACTTGAATGGAGTCAAGAATTCTTTTAAATAGAACTATCGGTGTTTTTTGTAACATTTTGACATTGGTTAGGGGAAAAAATACATATGTGGCATGTATAGTTGTATACAAGGAAAAAAAATTGATTTCGAAATGGACAAGAGAAAGATGTGTCTATATTAAAGTATTCTTTGTAAATTGTGATCATCATCTGCATATTCTACATATATAAATAAGACGTTTCAACATCTCTTTACAAATATTATGCATTCATATGTATATTTTTGTCATACATTTGTGTTAATATATCTATCTAGGCCACATCATATCTTGAGTTTTGAAGAATCCTTGTATTTGTGTTTTATCACACTTGTGTTGTTGTATCAAGTATTTAGGCTTCGTAGATTTGCCGCACACACAGTACCTAAAACCCCACTGCCCCTATCTCACCATCTATGTTAATTTATTGTATTATCATCTGTTCATTTTAATAAATTAGGGGTATATCTTACTGTGTGCCTCAGTCATGCATGTATTTAACATCTTTGCTTCACGAGTACAAATTGTTTATATATTGTAATTACAAAAATTCGGTTTGACATGAGAACCTTGAATCTCTTCCGTCACTAGTTACTAGTTTAAGGACAAGTTTAAATTTCCAAAAACTGATACAAACTAACACACAACTAACCGTATGAAGGCTGCATAGTTAGCATAGACACTTCTGCGCATCTCCTCAGCAGAAGCTTTCTTCAAGTCTACTAAATATGTGCATAACTGCTTAATTTCCTGCGAAAAATTGAGATACAAAACGTCAAAATTCGATTTAGAAAATTTTATATATCATACAAGGACAAGAAAAATTATCCTTACATGGTGTGAACAAAACATACCAAATAATATGTTTCACCATTAGATACTTAGATGATAAAGAAGCAACTAATACAATTCTTTCCCTGTTCAGCCAGTAGAATGAGTTGATTATCAACTAGACACAATCTCAAACTCTTATTTTTATTAATAACAGGATTGATAAAGGATCAGTGTGGTCAATTGTGTTTCCTAGAAAATAGCCGTACATTCAAATTCCACTACGCTACAGTGCTGTATCAGTGTTAACCGCTATATCCACTATTTAAAAACACTTTATACTAAATCACGGAGCAATAGCAGTTTGTTAAAATTTCCGCTGTTATGGCTATTATTTGACACAAATGCAAAAGATATCAGCCGGTGCCATGCATAGTTTAAATTGCGGTCAGCAACCGCAATTGCTATGGCAACATAAAGGTTTTGAAGGCTCGCAAACTATGAAGCACCGATAAATGGATAATGACGCTGACACTAAACACGACACCAACATTGACCCGTCGACACGGATAATAATTTAAGAAAATGAATTAATTGAATTTAATCAATGCGTCGCTGTCGTGTCAATGTCAAACACTGGGATACACCTTCGATCAGAAGTGTCAATACTATAGCATCGCAATTGCAATATAAATTTTAACTATAGAATCATGCGCATATATATAGTTAAACTTCTGATTAATCAATATAAGTAAATTAATTAATTAATTTCAACATAATAAATTAAGTTGTGAAGCAATCATCGAGAAATTAACACAAAGTCAACCTCAGGGATTAAAACGAAAGTACATAATCAGAACAAGAAACAACGGATCACGGAAATGGAAATCAAACGGTAAGTCGTTTAGAGTAAAAAAAAAAGTAAAACCATAAAAAGGCACCTTGTCGTTTAGAGAGCAACTGGACTGAACATAGAACTCAGCGTCAAATCTATCAGACTTAAAAGGATTGAGACCTTCTTCAAGCTTAACTCCGTTTTCTTTAACACTCGCCGCCGTTACTCTTGACCGTGACGATGACTTCACCGTCGTCATAACAACTCACTCAAAACACAACACTAGATAACGGAGTGAGTTTAGGGTTAAAAAATAACGAAATTGAAATGAAGTAGAGAGATCCACGCGCGAATCTAGAAATATAAGAATGAAGAAGAAGGTTAACTGAAAGGTAGAAGAAGAAAGAGAGAAGACACGGTCACGGTCACGGTCACGGTGTTTGTTGGGTTGGTTGATTGGTTTTTTATTTTTTATTTTTGGTAAAAGGTGATTGGTATTTTCGTTTCAATTTCTCTTTCCCTGATCCCTAACGAAGCGGTGACGGTAAGATGAAAGTTTTGCTAAAGCCAGCTCATCGATTTTTCTTTTAACTAAACTTCTCTCGTAATAGAAGTTTTGGTTCTATATTTGAAATTGTCCCTCCCTATTTTGAAATTTGACATAACTGTTTATCTTATCTCTTATCTTAATTTTATGTAACACTTCAGTCTTATATTTTGTTTTTTTAAATGTAGTCTTTTATTTAATTTTAAGTAACAATTTGATTTTCTATATCTTAAAATGTCAATGTTATTCTTTTTTATAGTAACTTAGAAAATTCATCAAAATCTTCAAATAAAACTCATAAAATTCAATACCAATTTCAAGAAAATTCATATATTCATCAAATGCATAACTCAAATATTAAAATAAACTCATATTTCAATCTCCAACAACATCAAATTCATCAAATAAAGAATAAAAATATGAGTTTATTTGAAGATTTGAGTTATGAATTTGATTAAACTTGCATTATATTGAAGATGATAGTTAATTTTATGGGTTTTGTTTGAAATTTTGATGATTTTTTTGGAAAAATCATAACATTGTTGACATTTTAAGACATAAAGGATCAAATTGTTACTTAAAATTAAATAAAAGACTAAATAAAAAAAAAA
>JBBPBQ010020323.1:59601125-59611125 GCA_037974755.1 Cicer yamashitae
TATATATATATATATATATGGCTAAATAGCTCCTGCGATCTAGTTAACGTTTTAGTCGTTTATTTTTTTTTTTCGATTTGGTCCTTTATTTTAATTTTAAGTGACAATTTGATCTTTTATGTTTTAAAATGTCAACAATGTTATTATTTTTTTTACAAAAATTCAAAAAATTCATCAAAATTTTCAAACAAAACTCATTAATTATCATCTTCAATATAATGCAAATTTTATTAAATGCATAACTCAAATATTTAAATAAACTCATATTTTCATCTCCAACAACATCAAATTTATCAAATAAAGAATGAAAATATGAGTTTATTTAAAAATTTAAGTTATGAATTTGATGAAATTTGCATTATATTGAAGATGATAATTAATTTTATGGGTTTTGTTTGAAAATTTTGATAAATTTTTTGAATTTTTGTAAAACAAAAGGATAACTTTGTTGACATTTTAAAACATAAAAGATCAAATTTTCACTTAAAGTTAAAATAAAGGACCAAATCGAGAAAAAAATAAATGACTAAAACGTTAACTGAAATTAAATTGATATTATATAGCTTAAAGACTAACTTTTAGAGTTTTTTAATAAAATGATAAGCTATTTTTTGTTTGTATGTCGTAGTGAAAATCATTTTTTTTAAATGATTTTTTTGAGAATCTACTAATAAGCTTTTCATTTGAAATAATTTTTAGATTTTATTTATTTTTTTAAAAAAAAAACTGTAACAAACAGATGTAAACTTTCGAAAGTGATTATGCTTTTTTAAAATGATTATATTAAATAAAAATCGTAACAAAAGTGCATCCATATACACACACTTGGGTTCGAATAGACTAGACTGATCGACAGGTGCCTAAAGCTAAGCCTACTTTAGGCTCAAACAAAGTTGGATTTTTTTTTAGTAAAAAATTAAAGTGCAAAGTCATCGGTAGAATTGACATACCAACTATGTTGGTACCCTAAAAATGTCACATATCAATTGCAGCACCTTGATAAATTTCTTGAATAAAAAATTAACAATAAGAAGCTTGGGAGAACTAGACCAAAACCCAATGAAACAAGTAAGGACAATCATTAAAAACCTTATTTGAAAATTCAAAGGGATAAAAACAATGTGAAAGAAAAAAGAGTGCAGTGTAATAAAAAAAAAATAATAAACTAAGAGAGTGAACTAAAATGGAAAAAAGGAAAACTATACCGACTCCAGTAAAAGTCATTCCAAATACAACGTGACAATAAATCTCACCAAGTAAACCAACGAGTGTAAAAACCATTAACAAACGTATCAATACACGTGTTGTCTTCCCTATAAATATGAGATATTCAAAACTGCATTTGTCTTGTAAAGGATATGCAATTCAATCATTTAATCATCAACTTCCAAGACACAAGATTTGAATTAGTAAAAGATTGGTCGACCAACAAAGAGTCATACTATATCCAAATGCAAAACCAACTTTTAGAGTGGATAATACCAAGACTTCTAAAAGAAAACTTTTTTAGCTAAAAAAGTCATACTACAAGTCATGCCTTTAAGGCCTACTAGGATGGCAACTAAAGTAAATTAAATAAATTTTTTTATTACTCCTATAACTATTATATTAAATTTTGATTTTTTTTTTAACTTTTAGCAATTTAAACATATTAGAATTCTTTAATTTTTGTATATATTTAAATGTATTATTATATAATAATAGAATTAAAATAGGATCATATAAAGTCATATTCTAGTGTCATGTTAAATCTGAAAAATAAAATTTAATTTCATTGATATATTAGCTTTTAGTCTATTTAAAGATATTTCTGATAACTTATTCAAATATGTTACAATGAAATAAGCTATTAAGTAGACTAATGGACCATACCAGAATTTCATTAAGACCAAACTAATGTTTAAAAAACAACCCTATGATAGGTCATGGGTCAGGTTTAAACTTTGAATTTGTTGCACCAGACTCAGGTCTTGCAAAGTGTAGCCTATTCTCAATCCTAATACCCACTTTTATTTTATTTCCAATACTACCCTTGAGTAAAACTCAATTGTTGTTAAAAGAAGTTCCTAACCGAAAACAAAAATGTCATAAAGTTGATTATACACAGACCATGTACCACTTAATATTTCATTGCTTAATTAACATCATAAAAAAATGAAAGTATATATCTCTTACATAAGGGAAGAAAGGGAAGAAAATGGGATGAGAAAGAGAAGAGGAGGAATGAGGAAATGGGAGAAAATGAGGATCGTCGACAATCATTGTGGAGAGAGGGAGAGAGCGTGAGGTGGGGAAAGATTTTGTAGGAAGACAAGTTAGTGCCTAACATGAAAGTCAATGCAACAAATATCATGGTGATTTCTTTGTGGTTTTAATTAAATAAATAAATGATGGTGGTATTTTTTGTTATTTAAGGGGTCATCTGCTACACTCTTTTATTACACAATACCATATCAGTTTAGATCCTTTCTAAATTTTGAGCTGCATCTCCAGTCACTGAGAACTGGGCTGACATACGAGCCTTAACCAATGTTTACAGCTGTTCATTTCCTTTATTTCAACGAGCTTCTTTTTGATTAATCTTTATTTGAATTAAATGTCCTTGGATGAGCTAATGCATTCAAAGGAATGTACTGCTGAAGCAAGAAGGTATATTTCAGACAAATTGTGGTGGCAGGCTGTAGCTTATGGCTACAGAGATTGATGCTGAAACAAGTCACTGCTGGTTTGCAAATAATTTATTGACAAGAGATGAATTATATATAGGTGGAGATGAAGTCGGTCAATTCTAAAAACTTAGACTAAATTCGTAGATTTAAAAATAAATTATCAAATTGTGAATGAAATAAAATAGAGATATCAGATAGATGAAGTGTTAGTATCAGTTGAGATGATAAAAAAATGGGTAAGCTACAATTTTAGTCTTTGAAAATATAACTCATCGTCATTTTGATCTATAAAAGATACAACTTATTATAAAAATTCCTGAAAAATATAATTTATTGTCAAAATAGTTCATAGTAGTTATAACGCCGTGATTAAACTAATTAATATTTTGATGATTCGACGATTAGTTTTGGTGTTTTGTTGAGTCGGATCTTAAAATGACAACGTTCTATACTTTCAAAGAACAAAATGGTGGTTAACCCAAAATTGCAGTGATATATCTGATGGACATCACAGAGATGCATGATTTCAACACCATGTACGAGTTGCACGACCCCTGAACAGTTTTGTTTTTCTTTAGGAACAAGCACATAATGCTAGACCTTGGAACAAGTAACATCAATAAGATTAATTGGGGTCTCAAAGACAAGCAAGAGTTCATTAATATCGTTAAAACTGTCTACCGTGGTGCTAGGAAATGACGCGTTCTTGTCATCTCTCCCAAAGATTACTCTACCAAATACCGCTACTGATTCTCTCAATCATGCACTTTTTTGTTGTTATAATTTTCTTTGAGAATGGTTTAGGGATGATAGCCATCACTTGTAACATATGAATGTTAAACATACACTACATGTGATTTGTAGTGTACTCCATTCTTCTATTGTATTCAAATGAATCTGTTGTAGGTAAAAAAGGCCTACAAGTATTTCCTTATATTGATTAATAAATACAATGCAATATTGAAATTATTAACGTTACCTCTTGCAACTCTTACAATACAAAGCATGCCAAGAAGCTAATAAACAAACATTTCAAAAAAATGATTAAATAATAAGAGAAAAAAAAAAGTAATGTATAATGTTACATGCACCAAAAACCAACTCTGGTATTGGGAGAGTTCAGTTAGCATTGATTAGGCTTTTACTAAAAAGGAACTGGAACACCTTGGTTCTTGTTGACTATAGCCATTGCCTTATAGCGAGTACCCATACCAATTGGAGCACTATTATCACTTCCTTCCCAAAATGGAGCTTCACCGTCACCTACGAGACGCCAGTATCCGGTCCTTAAAGATTCAGCCTGCTCTTCTGTGCAGTTTTGAAGGAGGGATTCAGCGCGAAAGTTTATTCCAAGGGCGCCAAGAAATTGAGATTGAGTAATTGGCCCGTGGACAGACACTTCTCCTGCATTAAGATTTAAATCAGATGGAAACAAATCTTTAGTTTTTGGGCATGTATGTATACTTCTGATGTCAAATTATAATCATAAAACCGTGTCGGGACTATCAGTGTGTGGAAAAGCACCTGAAGCTTCCTCTGCGGAATGTCTGATAGAAGCAAAATCAACATATGCACTGAGATCAGCAGATCCAGGGTCATCTAGAAGATGGACAAACTTGTGTTTCCGTATTGCCTGCTTAATTCAAAAACCGTTAAAGACAGCATAAGGAAAAAGGATAATCTAAATATAACCTCATCAACAAATGAAAAGAAATTGCAATTTTATCTTTCGAATGACAATTATTTACAGCAACACATCTAATGGTTCCCCATGGCACAATAAAATAGATTCCTAGTGGCAGCGTTCGTTGAGACATAACACGGTAAAAACTAGAAAGTGGTATGATTAAGAATAAGAAGGGGGAGATGCTAGACCTGGAGACTATCCGAGACTACTTCATCCAGGCCATAGTCAATGATTAGAGCTCCACCACCATCAGAACTTATCCTTTCAACAATGGTCTTGGTCAAATCCATAGCTTTGGGGCAAATTTCAATTTGATTGAGTTTTGCAATCTCCTCAGTTGCAGCCCACTTGACTCTCTTCAACAGATACAAAGTCGCAGGAGTAGGATGTGGAGATAGAACAAAGCGTAACCTATCAGAGATATGTAAGTATCAGTACACTGAATCCAGCAGAAAACCAATCTCAAGTAGAATATATTACCATACTTACGATGAATCTTCGGCCACATCAACCATTTTCTCACACCAGCCACGGGATGCTTTCTGTAAACCCAAAAAAATTAAATCATATTTCAGACACATGCCAATAACAATAGGAATACACAAAAGTGAGATAAACATAATATCATTGACATTGTAATGCCAATAATATTAAAAATGCTGCTAGACCAGCATTGTAATGCACTGATCTAGTGGGACGTCCTAGGTGGATTAATGCAAATGAAGACACAAGATAAAGTTATATATCGGTTACCAGCAAAAACAGAAAAGAACAGGAGAGGATGAACGCAAAAATCTTGCAGAATTTCATCTCTTAATTTTGCTGCTTTATATATAGCATAGTTTTAGTTGAGCTTAATAGCACAAGCATTCTATCACCTGAAATTGATGGACTGGTAGAGCATCAAAGAACTCGTGTGCAATGATAATTGTCGGCGCTGGAGCACAGCAAAAGGAATAACTTGGTCAGGGAATTATTCAAATATAGTACAGTAACAAATTTTATGTTCATGAATGACAGAAAACAAACTTATATTTTCATGTAATAACAAGTCAAACATTCTATTTTATGTTCAAAATCATACGTTCATTGGAAAAACAATACATACATCCTGAAGGAACCTGCTCCAATGTAGCATGCCACGAGACAGGAGTGCGGGTGCCAACCAAAGAGCTAAAAGTTCGCTTATCAGCATCTTCATCGGCATTCTCTTCATCAGCACATTTCAAATTCTTGTGCTGAAGCTTTTGTAGTGCAGGGCTACACTCCACCAAGTGTATATGCAAAGACTCAGTGAAGTTTTTAAATTTTGAAGCACCCTATAACAAGTTAAAAGCATATTTTTAATCATAATACTATATATGCAGCCTTTCTGATGTTTAATAGACAATCTAAACAAAAGGTAAAAACATTGAAATTGAAATTCTTAGTACAGAATCATATTGATATTGTGGTTCCATACACGGAGAAGATCAGCCATAAGAGTTCCTCGTCCGGGACCCAGCTCAATTAGATTTACTCTTTTGGGTTGGCCCATTTGCTCCCACAAACACATCACCCATACACCAACCATCTAAAAGTTTACACAAATAACAAATTAGAATCCTTCATGAAAATTGCAAACACAGTTCACATAGAAAAGGTTATTTATTAATGAAACTGAAAATTTAGTGGATAATTCAATTGAGCTAACCTCACCAAACATCTGGCTAACTTCAGGAGAAGTGATAAAATCACCTTCAGCTCCAAAAACATCTCGATTGATGTAATATCCAGCTTTAGGATTTGTTAAAACTTCTGACATGTATTCACCTAATGAGATAGGACCTCCACGAAACTGATAATTAAAAAAAAAAAAAAAAGAAAACAATTCTTGAAGACCCAAGTGGATAATAGGGAGAAAGAGCCAATTTTAATGTGCTGAAAAAAAATTAGGGTGTTGTTGTTGTAGCTAAGGAAGTTGAATTACAGAATAGAATATAAATGAAGTGAGGAGTAGCTACCTTGATGATTCCTTTGAGGTGTTTGACGAGTTCGGAATCGGAAGTGGGGTTGTGAGAATGGTCTGCAAGAAGGAAGAAGAAAGAGAAGTTAAAGAAGAAAGAAAGAAAGGAAGAGAATAGAGTGGTAGAAGTACAAACCAGGTGGGTTACAAAGGGAAGAACGGTCGATGGAGATTGTAGAAGATGAATAGCATGATGCGGCTGCGATGGAGCGATGAAATGTGCGAGATTGGTGAACAACTCTTCTCAGCATTTTGATGCAACCTCTCCTTTCTGCACCTAAGTTCTTGCCTTCGAGATACTATGTGTCAATTCTCAAATTAAAAAAAAAAGTTTGGGACAATTGTGGAATCCATCTTTAAGTTATGAGGTCATCTCTAGTGATATAAAAAATTCAATTTAATGCTCTTAACTTATTTTTAGTGTGATCCTACATAGTCATATAAAGTTTAAGAATAATAAAATTTCACACAAATGATCTATGAACTTACAATAAATTTCACATTTGGCTTCATATATTTGAAGTAAAATCCAGTTTTTTATTATTTGATACTAAATAAGTTAAGACTGAGTTCTTAAAGACAATAACTCATTTTGAAAATCTTGTTGAAAGTATGAGTATGTTTGTTATAATTTTTTCGTAAAATAATTATTTAAAAAAATTCACTTTTGAAGGTCTACATTTCTTTGTTACAATTTTTAAAAAAAGTGAAAAATCTAAAAACTACAATTTGAGTTTCACAACTTTCTTCCGCAATAAGATCAAACTTTATGCCATTGATAAGTTTTCCAAAATCTAGGAAAACTTCCAAATCATTCTAAATTTTGTAAGGGTCCAGTTAGAACCTTTAAGATCCAATTATGAAATTGGATGCTACTTAAGCAATCTCACAACTAAGAAAATACTATGCGCCACACATCAGAGGAGACAAAGATTATGAGCAAAAATGAGAGGGATGGAGATAGAAACCACTAGAGATAGGAGCAAAGATGGAGAGATTTAAAAAGTTAAAGGACTAAAATGTAATTTCCAAAAATGTTAAAATGGGGGTGTAAAAGGTGGATTAGAATTCCTATTTTGTTATCCTAGCCTAAGAGTGGTTTTAGAAACCAATATTCACAACTTTTTAATAAACTAATGTCATAGGTGTTTTCATGAAATAATCCCTATCCATATTCTTCTGAATAACATCAAGCGGTTGACATGTGTGCTTGACGTACATACAATTCATTCAACGCATCCCAGACTCAAACAATCTGCTTGGTAAGAATTGCAATATTATTTGCCTGGCCACTATATCCACCAGAAGCCATGGTACCCGCAAGGGCAGATAAGCCATGGATGCAGAATGAACTAAACAGATTGTGTTGATAGGAGACCAAATGTAACACCAATTGCAAGGATCACAGCCCAGCTCAACTATTTGTTAGGCAGTTGGTAGTTATAAGACAAATAGTCAATCAGTTATTTATTCATAACGAACTTGTATATAAACATTATTTCATAACTCGTTACATCAAGGTTGCGTTTGGATTGGCTTATGAATAGCTTACTCGGGCTTATCTATTAGCATAAGCATTTGGGAGAGTGTTTTGTGACATATCATTAAGTAGTTTTCACCTAATTTTGATAAGTTATCCACGATATCTTTTGAAAACAACTTATGCCTTGTCTAAAAACTATTTAACTATATTTTTTATTTAACTGTGGAAATAAATAAGCGCTCACATGATAAGCAATTAATTAAGGGCCTGTTTGGATTGACTTATTTAAGCTTATCTATTCACATAAACACTTGTTGTGAGACAATTTAGGAGAGCTCGTGGAAACCGCTTATGACATATCTATCAGTTATTTTTGATATGAAAACTTTATTTTATCCTTCATTATAGAAATAGTTTAACCATAAACACTTACAAACGCTTAATTCAATTGTTTATCCCAACAAACTGCACAATTTAGAAGGAGAATGCATTGATAATTAGAGAATTGTTGGAAAATTACAAAATGGGTAACCAAAAAATGAGATTTTAATTAAATGTATGCAATCAAAGAGACTCAGAAGATAATAAAATGATAAAGGATATGTATGCTGAACCTGCAGTGACAGCCCCACTAGGGATTGAGGTGCATATAAATGGGATTAGAACGGTTTTCAGATTTAAGAAAATCGATTTGTTCTACATGGTGCAACAAATTCGGTGCTGGTTCCAAACATCGTTCCGAGTTTCTTGACAATTGGTTTTTTTTGTTGTGATTATGGTTTTTTGTGTGTATGTATTACCAAAACATGAAACGAAACTCATAGGGGCTAGTGCTGGCTGGTCAAGTGACTAGTGCTGGCTGGCCTGGGTGACTTGTGCTGGCTGGTCAGGTGACTAGTGCTGGCTGGCCTGGTGACTAGTACTGGCTGGCCTGGTGCCTAGTGCTGGCTGGCCTGGTGACTAGCGCTGGCTGGCTGATTCTGTCCGAGAGTTGGTCGAGTGACTAGTGCTGGCCAGCCAGCCAACCTGCTGCCCTGGTGACTAGTGCTGGCCAGCCAGCCAGCCTGCTCCCCTAGTGACTAGTGTTGGCCAGCCAGCCAACCTGCTGCACTGGTGACTAGTGCTGGCCAGCCAGCCAGCTTGCTGCACTAGTGACTAGTGCTAGCCAGCCAACAAGCAAGCCAACACATGCGTGCGCGTCTTGATTTACTTCCCACATCCGATAAAAAAATTTGATTTCGTTGCTACGCCCCTCAACTAGCAAGCCAACACACGCACACGCGCCACATCCACGTCTTAGTTGTAGTCGTCGCGCGCGCGTCTTGATTTACCCACATCTGATAAAAAAAATTGATTTCTTTCCTACGCCCCTCAACTAGCAAGCCATCACACGCGCGCGCCACGTCCACGTCTTAGTCGTAGTCGTAGTCGTCGCGCGCGTCTTTATTTACCCACATCCGATAAAAAAATTGATTTCTTTGCTATGCCCCTTAACTAGCAATCAACATGCGCCCGTGCCTCATCCACGTCTACGTCGTAGTCGTGGTCGTAGTGCTCGCGCGCATATTGGTTTTCCACATGCGGGTCAAATTTTTGATTTTGCTACACCGTCCGTCAATTCACAAGCTAACAGTTGTCTTATCATACCCACATCCTTCCAATTTTTCTTTGTCTTGGCCTTGGCCGAGTCCTGAGCCATGGGTTTAGCCCTGGCCCTGGCCAGGAGCACACATACATTCCCCTATATATGTTTGATATGCTTTTTCCAATTTGGTAGAAAGAGAACCCTTTTTCCGTTATAGGAGGAAAACCACTTTTGAGGGACCTAGACTTCGAATCATTTCATGAAATTTTGCACGAATGCTCATCAACCCAATACTGATATCCACAAAAAAAATTGGAATTTTTTGACAAACGGTGATTTTTTTAAAATTTTTATAAGGGGCTGATTTTCGAGTTGAGGTACCTAGACTTGGAATTTTTTCATGAAATTTTACAGAGACGTTCTCAATAATTAGAAAACACTGCCCACAAAAAATTGGAATTTTCTGACAAGGGATGAATTAATTATGATTTTTTTTAAGTGCTGAAAATATTAAAACTTTAATTAAAAAATATTTAAAAAATTAAAAAATTAATTCTGAGTAAAATTTGTT
>JBBPBQ010020323.1:59618625-59628940 GCA_037974755.1 Cicer yamashitae
CCAAAAACAATCACCCCTTGTGTCAAACACAAGAGAAAAAACCTGATGGACGCGTGCTTTCGACTCGGGACAACTACATCGGGGCGTGACTCACGGAACAACTAACTCCAAGGGTTAACTTTAATCTAGGACCAAATGAAGGACCAATAAGAAACCCAACGTATTTAACAGCTCAATGTAGTCACGCACCGAAAACAATCACCCCTTGTGTCAAACACAAGAGAAAAAACCTAAGGGACGCGTGCTTTCGACTCGGGACAACTGCATCAGGGCGTGACTCACGGAACAACTAAATCCAAGGGTTAACTTTAATCTAGGACCAAATGAAGGACCAATAAGAAACCCAACGTATTTAACAGCTCAATGTAGTCACGCACCGAAAACAATCACCCCTTGTGTCAAACACAAGAGAAAAAACCTGAGGGACGCGTGCTTTCGACTCGGGACAACTGCATCAGGGCGTGACTCACGGAACAACTAAATCCAAGGGTTAACTTTAATCTAGGACCAAATGAAGGACCAATAAGAAACCCAACGTATTTAACAGCTCAATGTAGTCACGCACCGAAAACAATCACCCCTTGTGTCAAACACAAAAGAAAAAACCTGAGGGACGCGTGCTTTCGACTCGGGACAACTGCATCAGGGCGTGACTCACGGAACAACTAAATCCAAGGGTTAACTTTAATCTAGGACCAAATGAAAGACCAATAAGAAACCCAACGTATTTAACAGCTCAATGTAGTCACGCACCGAAAACAATCACCCCTTGTGTCAAACACAAGAGAAAAAACCTGAGGGACGCGTGCTTTCGACTCGTGAAAACTGCATCGGGGCGTGACTCACGGAACAACTAAATCCAAGGGTTAACTTTAATCTAGGACCAAATGAAGGACCAATAAGAAACCCAACGTATTTAACAGCTCAATGTAGTCACGCACCGAAAACAATCATCCCTTGTGTCAAACACAAGAGAAAAAACCTGAGGGGGACACGTGCTTTTGACTCAGGACAACTACATCAGGGCGTGACTCACAGAACAACTAAATCCAAGGGTTAACTTTAATCTAGGACCAAATGAAGGACCAATAAGAAACCCAACGTATTTAACAACTCAATGTAGTCACGCACCGAAAACAATCACCCCTTGTGTCAAACACAAGAGAAAAAACCTGAGGGACGCGTGCTTTCGACTCGTGAAAACTGCATCGGGGCGTGACTCACGGAACAACTAAATCCAAGGGTTAACTTTAATCTAGGACCAAATGAAAAACCAATAAGAAACCCAACGTATTTAAAAGTTCAATGTAGTCACGCACCGAAGACAATCACCCCTTGTGTCAAACACGAGAGAAAAAACCTGAGGGACACGTGTTTTCGACTCGGGACAACTGCATCGGGGCGTGACTCAAGGAACAACTGAATCCAAGGGTTAACTTTAATCTAGGACCAAATGAAGGACCAATATGAAACCCATTGTATTTAAGAGCTCAATGTAGTCACGCACCGAAGACATTCACCCCTTATGTCAAACACAAGACAAAACCTGAGGGACGCGTGCTTTCGACTCGGGACAACTGCATCGGGGCGTGACTCACGGAACAACTAAATCCAAGGGTTAACTTTAATCTAGGACCAATAAGAAACCCAACATATTTAAAAGCTCAATGTAGTCACGCACCGAAAATAATCACCCCTTGTGTCAAACACAAGAGAAAAAACCTGAGGGACGCGTGCTTTCGACTCGGGACAGGGCGTGACTCACGGAACAACTAAATCCAAGGTTTAACTTTAATCTAGGACCAAATGAAGGACCAATAAGAAACCCAACGTATTTAACAGCTCAATGTAGTCACGCACCGAAAACAATCACCCCTTGTGTCAAACACAAGAGAAAAAACCTGAGGGACGCGTGCTTTCGACTCGGGACAACTGCATCAGGGCGTGACTCACGGAACAACTAAATCCAAGGGTTAACTTTAATCTAGGACCAAATGAAGGACCAATAAGAAACCCAACGTATTTAACAGCTCAATGTAGTCACGCACCGAAAACAATCATCCCTTGTGTCAAACACAAGAGAAAAAACCTGAGGGGGAGACGTGCTTTTGACTCAGGACAACTACATCAGGGCGTGACTCACAGAACAACTAAATCCAAGGGTTAACTTTAATCTAGGACCAAATGAAGGACCAATAAGAAACCCAACGAATTTAACAACTCAATGTAGTCACGCACCGAAAACAATCACCCCTTGTGTCAAACACAAGAGAAAAAACCTGAGGGACGCGTGCTTTCGACTCGTGAAAACTGCATCGGGGCGTGACTCACGGAACAACTAAATCCAAGGGTTAACTTTAATCTAGGACCAAATGAAAAACCAATAAGAAACCCAACGTATTTAAAAGTTCAATGTAGTCACGCACCGAAGACAATCACCCCTTGTGTCAAACACGAGAGAAAAAACCTGAGGGACACGTGTTTTCGACTCGGGACAACTGCATCGGGGCGTGACTCAAGGAACAACTGAATCCAAGGGTTAACTTTAATCTAGGACCAAATGAAGGACCAATATGAAACCCATTGTATTTAAGAGCTCAATGTAGTCACGCACCGAAGACATTCACCCCTTATGTCAAACACAAGACAAAACCTGAGGGACGCGTGCTTTCGACTCGGGACAACTGCATCGGGGCGTGACTCACGGAACAACTAAATCCAAGGGTTAACTTTAATCTAGGACCAAATGAAGGACCAATAAGAAACCCAACGTATTTAACAGCTCAATGTAGTCACGCACCGAAAACAATCACCCCTTGTGTCAAACACAAGAGAAAAAACCTGAGGGACGCGTGCTTTCGACTCGGGACAACTGCATCGGGGCGTGACTCACGGAACAACTAAATCCAAGGGTTAACTTTAATCTAAGACCAAATGAAAAACCAATAAGAAACCCAGCGTATTTAAAAGTTCAATGTAGTCACGCACCGAAGACAATCACCCCTTGTGTCAAACACAAGAGATAAAACCTGAGGGACGCGTGCTTTCGACTCGGGACAGGGCGTGACTCACGGAACAACTAAATCCAAGGTTTAACTTTAATCTAGGACCAAATGAAGGACCAATAAGAAACCCAACGTATTTAACAGCTCAATGTAGTCACGCACCGAAAACAATCACCCATTGTGTCAAACACAAGAGAAAAAACCTGAGGGACGCGTGCTTTCGACTCGGGACAACTGCATCAGGGCGTGACTCACGGAACAACTAAATCCAAGGGTTAACTTTAATCTAGGACCAAATGAAGGACCAATAAGAAACCCAACGTATTTAACAGCTCAATGTAGTCACGCACCGAAAACAATCACCCCTTGTGTCAAACACAAAAGAAAAAACCTGAGGGACGCGTGCTTTCGACTCGGGACAACTGCATCAGGGCGTGACTCACGGAACAACTAAATCCAAGGGTTAACTTTAATCTAGGACCAAATGAAAGACCAATAAGAAACCCAACGTATTTAACAGCTCAATGTAGTCACGCACCGAAAACAATCACCCCTTGTGTCAAACACAAGAGAAAAAACCTGAGGGACGCGTGCTTTCGACTCGGGACAACTGCATCGGGGCGTGACTCACGGAACAACTAAATCCAAGGGTTAACTTTAATCTAAGACCAAATGAAAAACCAATAAGAAACCCAGCGTATTTAAAAGTTCAATGTAGTCACGCACCGAAGACAATCACCCCTTGTGTCAAACACAAGAGAAAAAACCAAAGGGACGCGTGCTTTCGACTCGGGACAACTGCATCAGGGCGTGACTCACGGAACAACTAAATCCAAGGGTTAACTTTAATCTAGGACCAAATGAAGGACCAATAAGAAACCCAACGTATTTAACAGCTCAATGTAGTCACGCACCGAAAACAATCACCCCTTGTGTCAAACACAAGAGAAAAAACCTGAGGGACGCGTGCTTTCGACTCGGGACAACTGCATCAGGGCGTGACTCACAGAACAACTAAATCCAAGGGTTAACTTTAATCTAGGACCAAATGAAAGACAAATAAGAAACCCAACGTATTTAACAGCTCAATGTAGTCACGCACCGAAAACAATCACCCCTTGTGTCAAACACAAGAGAAAAAACCTGAGGGACGCGTGCTTTCGACTCGTGAAAACTGCATCGGGGCGTGACTCACGGAACAACTAAATCCAAGGGTTAACTTTAATCTAGGACCAAATGAAGGACCAATAAGAAACCCAACGTATTTAACAGCTCAATGTAGTCACGCACCGAAAACAATCATCCCTTGTGTCAAACACAAGAGAAAAAACCTGAGGGGGAGACGTGCTTTTGACTCAGGACAACTACATCAGGGCGTGACTCACAGAACAACTAAATCCAAGGGTTAACTTTAATCTAGGACCAAATGAAGGACCAATAAGAAACCCAACGAATTTAACAACTCAATGTAGTCACGCACCGAAAACAATCACCCCTTGTGTCAAACACAAGAGAAAAAACCTGAGGGACGCGTGCTTTCGACTCGTGAAAACTGCATCGGGGCGTGACTCACGGAACAACTAAATCCAAGGGTTAACTTTAATCTAGGACCAAATGAAAAACCAATAAGAAACCCAACGTATTTAAAAGTTCAATGTAGTCACGCACCGAAGACAATCACCCCTTGTGTCAAACACGAGAGAAAAAACCTGAGGGACACGTGTTTTCGACTCGGGACAACTGCATCGGGGCGTGACTCAAGGAACAACTGAATCCAAGGGTTAACTTTAATCTATGACCAAATGAAGGACCAATATGAAACCCAGCGTATTTAAAAGCTCAATGTAGTCACGCACCGAAGACAATCACCCCTTGTGTCAAACACAAGAGAAAAAACCAAAGGGACGCGTGCTTTCTACTCGGGACAACAACATCAGGGCGTGACTCACGGAACAACTAAATCCAAGGGTTAACTTTAATCGAGGACCAAATGAAGGACCAATAAGAAACCCAACGTATTTAACAGGTCAATGTAGTCACGCACCGAAAACAATCACCCCTTGTGTCAAACACAAGAGAAAAAACCTCAGGGACGCGTGCTTTCGACTCGGGACAATTGCATCAGGGCGTGACTCACGGAACAACTAAATCCAAGGGTTAACTTTAATCTAGGACCAAATGAAAGACCAATAAGAAACCCAACGTATTTAACAGCTCAATGTAGTCACGCACCGAAAACAATCACCCCTTGTGTCAAACACAAGAGAAAAAACCTGAGGGACGCGTGCTTTCGACTCGTGAAAACTGCATCGGGGCGTGACTCACGGAACAACTAAATCCAAGGGTTAACTTTAATCTAGGACCAAATGAAAAACCAATAAGAAACCCAGCGTATTTAAAAGTTCAATGTAGTCACGCACCGAAGACAATCACCCCTTGTGTCAAACACGAGAGAAAAAACCTGAGGGACGCGTGTTTTCGACTCGGGACAACTGCATCGGGGCGTGACTCAAGGAACAACTGAATCCAAGGGTTAACTTTAATCTAGGACTAAATGTAGGACCAATATGAAACCCATTGTATTTAAGAGCTCAATGTAGTCACGCACCGAAGATTTTTACCCCTTATGTCAAACACAAGACAAAACCTGAGGGACGCGTGCTTTCGACTCGGGACAACTGCATCGGGGCGTGACTCACGGAACAACTAAATCCAAGGGTTAACTTTAATCTAGGACCAAATGAAGGACCAATAAGAAACCCAACGTATTTAACAGCTCAATGTAGTCACGCACCGAAAACAATCACCCCTTGTGTCAAACACAAGAGAAAAAACCTGAGGGACGCGTGCTTTCGACTCGGGACAACTGCATCAGGGCGTGACTCACGGAACAACTAAATCCAAGGGTTAACTTTAATCTAGGACCAAATGAAGGACCAATAAGAAACCCAACGTATTTAACAGCTCAATGTAGTCACGCACCGAAAACAATCACCCCTTGTGTCAAACACAAAAGAAAAAACCTGAGGGACGCGTGCTTTCGACTCGGGACAACTGCATCAGGGCGTGACTCACGGAACAACTAAATCCAAGGGTTAACTTTAATCTAGGACCAAATGAAAGACCAATAAGAAACCCAACGTATTTAACAGCTCAATGTAGTCACGCACCGAAAACAATCACCCCTTGTGTCAAACACAAGAGAAAAAACCTGAGGGACGCGTGCTTTCGACTCGGGACAACTGCATCGGGGCGTGACTCACGGAACAACTAAATCCAAGGGTTAACTTTAATCTAAGACCAAATGAAAAACCAATAAGAAACCCAGCGTATTTAAAAGTTCAATGTAGTCACGCACCGAAGACAATCACCCCTTGTGTCAAACACAAGAGATAAAACCTGAGGGACGCGTGCTTTCGACTCGGGACAGGGCGTGACTCACGGAACAACTAAATCCAAGGTTTAACTTTAATCTAGGACCAAATGAAGGACCAATAAGAAACCCAACGTATTTAACAGCTCAATGTAGTCACGCACCGAAAACAATCACCCCTTGTGTCAAACACAAGAGAAAAAACCTGAGGGACGCGTGCTTTCGACTCGGGACAACTGCATCAGGGCGTGACTCACGGAACAACTAAATCCAAGGGTTAACTTTAATCTAGGACCAAATGAAGGACCAATAAGAAACCCAACGTATTTAACAGTTCAATGTAGTCACGCACCGAAAACAATCACCCATTGTGTCAAACACAAGAGAAAAAACCTGCGGGACACGTGCTTTTGCATCAGGACAACTACATCAGGGCGTGACTCACAAAACAACTAAATCCAAGGGTTAACTTTAATCTAGGACCAAATGAAGGACCAATAAGAAACCAAACGTATTTAACAACTCAATGTAGTCACGCACCGAAAACAATCACCCCTTGTGTCAAACACAAGAGAAAAAACCTGAGGGATGCGTGCTTTCGACTCGTAAAAACTGCATCGGGGCGTGACTCACGGAACAACTAAATCCAAGGGTTAACTTTAATCTAGGACCAAATGAAAAACCAATAAGAAACCCAACGTATTTAAAAGTTCAATGTAGTTACGCACCGAAGACAATCACCCCTTGTGTCAAACACAAGAGAAAAAACTTGAGGGACGCGTGCTTTCGACTCGGGACAACTGCATCGGGGCGTGACTCAAGGAACAACTGAATCCAAGGGTTAACTTTAATCTAGGACCAAATGTAGGACCAATATGAAACCCATTGTATTTAAGAGCTCAATGTAGTCACGCACCGAAGACATTCACCCCTTATGTCAAACACAAGACAAAACCTGAGGGACGCGTGCTTTCGACTCGGGACAACTGCATCGGGGCGTGACTCACGGAACAACTAAATCCAAGGGTTAACTTTAATCTAGGACCAATAAGAAACCCAACATATTTAAAAGCTCAATGTAGTCACGCACCGAAGACAATCACCCCTTGTGTCAAACACAAGAGAAAAAACCTGAGGGACGCGTGCTTTCGACTCGGGACAACTGCATCGGGGCGTGACTCACGGAACAACTAACTCCTAGGGTTAACTTTAATCTAGGACCAAATGAAGGACCAATAAGAAACCCAACGTATTTAACAGCTCAATGTAGTCACGCACCGAAAACAATCACCCCTTGTGTCAAACACAAAAGAAAAAACCTGAGGGACGCGTGCTTTCGACTCGGGACAACTGCATCAGGGCGTGACTCACGGAACAACTAAATCCAAGGGTTAACTTTAATCTAGGACCAAATGAAAGACCAATAAGAAACCCAACGTATTTAACAGCTCAATGTAGTCACGCACCGAAAACAATCACCCCTTGTGTCAAACACAAGAGAAAAAACCTGAGGGACGCGTGCTTTCGACTCGGGACAACTGCATCGGGGCGTGACTCACGGAACAACTAAATCCAAGGGTTAACTTTAATCTAAGACCAAATGAAAAACCAATAAGAAACCCAGCGTATTTAAAAGTTCAATGTAGTCACGCAC
This sequence comes from Cicer yamashitae, assembly GCA_037974755.1. Taxonomy (NCBI): domain Eukaryota; kingdom Viridiplantae; phylum Streptophyta; class Magnoliopsida; order Fabales; family Fabaceae; genus Cicer; species Cicer yamashitae. The sequence goes on from JBBPBQ010020323.1 coordinate 59,626,658, forward strand.
CGAAGACAATCACCCCTTGTGTCAAACACAAGAGAAAAAACCAAAGGGACGCGTGCTTTCGACTCGGGACAACTGCATCAGGGCGTGACTCACGGAACAACTAAATCCAAGGGTTAACTTTAATCTAGGACCAAATGAAGGACCAATAAGAAACCCAACGTATTTAACAGCTCAATGTAGTCACGCACCGAAAACAATCACCCCTTGTGTCAAACACAAGAGAAAAAACCTGAGGGACGCGTGCTTTCGACTCGGGACAACTGCATCAGGGCGTGACTCACAGAACAACTAAATCCAAGGGTTAACTTTAATCTAGGACCAAATGAAAGACAAATAAGAAACCCAACGTATTTAACAGCTCAATGTAGTCACGCACCGAAAACAATCACCCCTTGTGTCAAACACAAGAGAAAAAACCTGAGGGACGCGTGCTTTCGACTCGTGAAAACTGCATCGGGGCGTGACTCACGGAACAACTAAATCCAAGGGTTAACTTTAATCTAGGACCAAATGAAAAACCAATAAGAAACCCAGCGTATTTAAAAGTTCAATGTAGTCACGCACCGAAGACAATCACCCCTTGTGTCAAACACGAGAGAAAAAACCTGATGGACGCGTGTTTTCGACTCGGGACAACTGCATCGGGGCGTGACTCAAGGAACAACTGAATCCAAGGGTTAACTTTAATCTAGGACCAAATGTAGGACCAATATGAAACCCATTGTATTTAAGAGCTCAATGTAGTCACGCACCGAAGACATTCACCCCTTATGTCAAACACAAGACAAAACCTGAGGGACGCGTGCTTTCGACTCGGGACAACTGCATCGGGGCGTGACTCACGGAACAACTAAATCCAAGGGTTAACTTTAATCTAGGACCAAATGAAAAACCAATAAGAAACCCAGCGTATTTAAAAGTTCAATGTAGTCACGCACCGAAGACAATCACCCCTTGTGTCAAACACGAGAGAAAAAACCTGAGGGACGCGTGCTTTCGACTCGGGACAACTGCATCAGGGCGTGACTCACGGAACAACTAAATCCAAGGGTTAACTTTAATCTAGGACCAAATGAAAGACCAATAAGAAACCCAGCGTATTTAAAAGTTCAATGTAGTCACGCACCGAAGACAATCACCCCTTGTGTCAAACACGAGAGAAAAAACCTGATGGACGCGTGTTTTCGACTCGGGACAACTGCATCGGGGCGTGACTCAAGGAACAACTGAATCCAAGGGTTAACTTTAATCTAGGACCAAATGTAGGACCAATATGAAACCCATTGTATTTAAGAGCTCAATGTAGTCACGCACCGAAGACATTCACCCCTTATGTCAAACACAAGACAAAACCTGAGGGACGCGTGCTTTCGACTCGGGACAACTGCATCGGGGCGTGACTCACGGAACAACTAAATCCAAGGGTTAACTTTAATCTAGGACCAAATGAAGGACCAATAAGAAACCCAACGTATTTAACAGCTCAATGTAGTCACGCACCGAAAACAATCACCCCTTGTGTCAAACACAAGAGAAAAAACCTGAGGGACGCGTGCTTTCGACTCGGGACAACTGCATCAGGGCGTGACTCACAGAACAACTAAATCCAAGGGTTAACTTTAATCTAGGACCAAATGAAAGACAAATAAGAAACCCAACGTATTTAACAGCTCAATGTAGTCACGCACCGAAAACAATCACCCCTTGTGTCAAACACAAGAGAAAAAACCTGAGGGACGCGTGCTTTCGACTCGTGAAAACTGCATCGGGGCGTGACTCACGGAACAACTAAATCCAAGGGTTAACTTTAATCTAGGACCAAATGAAGGACCAATAAGAAACCCAACGTATTTAACAGCTCAATGTAGTCACGCACCGAAAACAATCATCCCTTGTGTCAAACACAAGAGAAAAAACCTGAGGGGGACACGTGCTTTTGACTCAGGACAACTACATCAGGGCGTGACTCACAGAACAACTAAATCCAAGGGTTAACTTTAATCTAGGACCAAATGAAGGACCAATAAGAAACCCAACGTATTTAACAACTCAATGTAGTCACGCACCGAAAACAATCACCCCTTGTGTCAAACACAAGAGAAAAAACCTGAGGGACGCGTGCTTTCGACTCGTGAAAACTGCATCGGGGCGTGACTCACGGAACAACTAAATCCAAGGGTTAACTTTAATCTAGGACCAAATGAAAAACCAATAAAAAACCCAGCGTATTTAAAAGTTCAATGTAGTCACGCACCGAAGACAATCACCCCTTGTGTCAAACAC
>JBBPBQ010020323.1:59632327-59634827 GCA_037974755.1 Cicer yamashitae
GTGACTCACGGAACAACTAAATCCAAGGGTTAACTTTAATCTAGGACCAAATGAAAGACCAATAAGAAACCCAACGTATTTAACAGCTCAATGTAGTCACGCACCGAAAACAATCACCCCTTGTGTCAAACACAAGAGAAAAAACCTGAGGGACGCGTGCTTTCGACTCGTGAAAACTGCATCGGGGCGTGACTCACGGAACAACTAAATCCAAGGGTTAACTTTAATCTAGGACCAAATGAAAAACCAATAAGAAACCCAGCGTATTTAAAAGTTCAATGTAGTCACGCACCGAAGACAATCACCCCTTGTGTCAAACACAAGAGAAAAAACCTGAGGGACGCGTGTTTTCGACTCGAGACAACTGCATCGGGGCGTGACTCAAGGAACAACTGAATCCAAGGGTTAACTTTAATCTAGGCTCAAATGTAGGACCAATATGAAACCCATTGTATTTAAGAGCTCAATGTAGTCACGCACCGAAGACATTCACCCCTTATGTCAAACACAAGACAAAACCTGAGGGACGCGTGCTTTCGACTCGGGACAACTGCATCGGGGCGTGACTCACGGAACAACTAAATCCAAGGGTTAACTTTAATCTAGGACCAATAAGAAACCCAACATATTTAAAAGCTCAATGTAGTCACGCACCGAAGACAATCACCCCTTGTGTCAAACACAAGAGAAAAAACCTGAGGGACGCGTGCTTTCGACTCGGGACAACTGCATCGGGGCGTGACTCACGGAACAACTAACTCCAAGGGTTAACTTTAATCTAGGACCAAATGAAGGACCAATAAGAAACCCAGCGTATTTAAAAGCTCAATGTAGTCACGCACCGAAGACAATCACCCCTTGTGTCAAACACAAGAGAAAAAACCAAAGGGACGCGTGCTTTCGACTCGGGACAACTGCATCAGGGCGTGACTCACGGAACAACTAAATCCAAGGGTTAACTTTAATCTAGGACCAAATGAAGGACCAATAAGAAACCCAACGTATTTAACAGCTCAATGTAGTCACGCACCGAAAACAATCACCCCTTGTGTCAAACACAAAAGAAAAAACCTGAGGGACGCGTGCTTTCGACTCGGGACAACTGCATCAGGGCGTGACTCACGGAACAACTAAATCCAAGGGTTAACTTTAATCTAAGACCAAATGAAAAACCAATAAGAAACCCGGCGTATTTAAAAGTTCAATGTAGTCACGCACCGAAGACAATCACCCCTTGTGTCAAACACAAGAGAAAAAACCTGAGGGACGCGTGCTTTCGACTCGGGACAGGGCGTGACTCACGGAACAACTAAATCCAAGGGTTAACTTTAATCTAGGACCAAATGAAGGACCAATAAGAAACCCAACGTATTTAACATCTCAATGTAGTCACGCACCGAAAACAATCACCCCTTGTGTCAAACACAAGAGAAAAAACCTGAGGGACGCGTGCTTTCGACTTGGGACAACTGCATCAGGGCGTGACTCACGGAACAACTAAATCCAAGGGTTAACTTTAATCTAGGACCAATTGAAAGACCAATAAGAAACCCAACATATTTAACAGCTCAATGTAGTCACGCACCGAAAATAATCACCCCTTGTGTCAAACACAAGAGAAAAAACCTGAGGGACGCGTGCTTTCGACTCGGGACAATTGCATCGGGGCGTGACTCACGGAACAACTAAATCCAAGGGTTAACTTTAATCTAGGACCAAATGAAAAACCAATAAGAAACCTAGCGTATTTAAAAGTTCAATGTAGTCACGCACCGAACACAATCACCCCTTGTGTCAAACAAAAGAGAAAAAGCCTGAGGGACGGGACGGGACAGGGACAACGGCTCGAGAGCATAGGAAATAGCTTACCACAACTCAAACAACATTTACCCATGAGATGCCAATTCCTGTCCGAGCCATGTTCACTACCACCTATATCTGAGGGGAGGCAACCCATGACTAAGGTGTTAGGGACTTTCCAAGCAAGCTTGCCCAGCCCACAAGCTTGAACAGCAAGTTTCAGAGATGGACGAGGCTGTCAAGGACAATCCGAAAATGTGTTAGTCACAAAAAAATGACTAGGCACCGTGAAAGTCCAATCGAGTCACGCCCAGCAAGAGCTGGCTGATTGTGTCCGAGAGCTCGCCGAGTCAGCCCCTGCACACCTTAGTCATGACCTGCGAGGTCCTCCCCCTATATATGTTTGATGTACTTTTTCCAATTTTGTAGAAAGAGAGCGCTTTTTTTCGTTATAGGAGGAAAGTCACTTTTGAGGGACCTATGCTTCGAATTTTTTCATGAAATTTTGCACGAATGTTAATCAACCCAATAATAATATCCAGAAAAAAATTTGGAATTTTTTGACAAACGGATTGTTTTTTAAAATTTTTATAAGGGCCAAATTTTCGAGTTGAGGTATCTAGATTTGGAATTGTTTCATGAAATTTTACAGGGACGTTCTCAATAATTAAAAAACACTTCCCACAAAAAATTAGAGTTT
>JBBPBQ010020323.1:59642327-59650828 GCA_037974755.1 Cicer yamashitae
ACTCACGGAACAACTAACTCCAAGGGTTAACTTTAATCTAGGACCAAATGAAGGACCAATAAGAAACCCAACGTATTTAAAAGCTCAATGTAGTCACGCACCAAAGACAATCACCCCTTGTGTCAAACACAAGAGAAAAAACCTGAGGGACAAACCTGAGGGACGGGACGGGACAGGGACAACGGCTCAAGAGCATAGGAAATAGCTTACCACAACTCAGACAACATCTACCCATGAGATGCCAATTCCTGTCCGAGCCATGTTCACTACCACCTGTGATGGACGAGGCTGTCAGTTTCAGAGATGGACGAGGCACCGTGAAAGTCCAATCGAGTCACACCCAGCAAGAGCTGGCTGATTCTGTCCGAGAGCTGGCCGAGTCAGCCCGTGCACACCTTAGTCATGACCTGCGAGGTCCTCCCCCTATATATGTTTGATGTGTTTTTTCCAGTTTTGTAGAAAGAGAGCCCTTTTTTCGCTATAGGAGGAAAGTCACTTTTGAGGGACCTAGACTTTAAAAAACACTTCCCACAAAAAATTACAATTTTCTGATAAGGGATGAATTAATTATAATTTTTTCAAGTACAGAACATATTGAAAATATAATTAAAAAATATTAAAAAAATTTAAAAAATTAATTTTGAGGAAAATTTATTATGGGACTTGCATCATAAAACACATATCATGGACATCAAATTTTCTTTGAAAACAAAATTTGGATTTGGTTACAAAGTGACTAAGTGTTGGCTAAGTGACTAGTGCTGGATGGTCTGGTGACTAGTGCTGGCTGGCCTGGTGACTAGTGTTGGCTGGCCTGGTGACTAGTGTTGGCTAGTCAGGTGACTAGTGCTGGCTGGCTTAGGTGACTAGTGCTGCCTGGTCAGGTGACTAGTGCCGGCAGGTCAGGTGACTAGTGCTGGCTGGCCTGGGTGACTAGTGCTGGCTGGCCTGGGTGACTAGTGCTGGCTGGTCAGGAGACTAGTGCTGGCAGGCCTGGTGACTAGTGCTGGTTGGCCTGGTGACTAGTGCTGGCTGGTCAGGTGACTAGTGCTGGCTGGCTGATTCTGTCCGAGAGCTGGATGAGAGCTGGCCGAGAGCTGGCCGAGTGACTAGTGCTGGCCAGCCAGCCAGCCTGCTGCATTGGTGACTAGTGCTGGCCAGTCAGCCAGCCTGCTGCCCTGGTGACTAGTGCTGGCCAGCCAGCTGCCTTGGTGACTAGTGCTTGCCAGCCAGCCAGCCTGCTGCACTGGTGACTAGTGCTGGCCAGCCACTGGTGACTTGATTACAAAAGACTCAATACTAATCTCTATTTATAGAGAAACATAGACTTAATCCTAAATCAAGAACAAATCGTAATAATAATGAGAGATATTCTAAGATATCTCTATGATTATAAATTGATCATATGAAATAACTCAAGATATTATAAATATAATATAAAAGATATTATAAGATATTTTCTAATATTCTAACAGATATCTAGCAAGAATTAGAAGTTTGGGAGAGAGACACAACCAACCTTATATAGCCAAAGTAAGTGAATTGTAATTTTTGAAAAATTTATATTGTGCATTCATTCTTCTATACATCATAAAGAAAACTTGTTCACTGCTCGAGCAAATTAGCGCCTGCAAATCATCGTGCAGATGACTCAAAATAAATATTAATTAGTATTAATGAATCAAAATAAGAGAGACAAAGGTATCTCTTCAGATAAAAAATAGATTTTCTTTCTCTCATGTAACAAAAAAAAAGATAAAACATAGATTATAGCTATTTACAATTGCAAAGTAAGACCATAAAAAAAATACTATTTACATATTATATTATGACTCGTGGATTTATTAAGTCGCCTATTAATGTAAAAGCAGATAAAAACTAGAAAATAGATAGCAGATTGTTGTTCGTAGTTGAAAATCATCTAAACATGGTATATGTCAAAATGTAGTCACCTTTGAAATCATTCATGCAAATAGTAATCCATAGTTGCAAATAACATAAATATAGAGTGTATTGAAGGAACAAATATGTATGTCAAACTATATTCATCTATAAAATCATTTATGAACAAAAAAAACATAGTCATAATTTACTATAGTAATAAATGTTGTGAATAAAAAAATTAAATTTCTAAACTCACTGTTTCTTTTCAAGAATCTTCTTCACCTTTTTTCTTTCTTGATAAAGGTACTTTGAACAAAAGACTAATGATCTCTCACCGTAAATCAAGAAACAGTAATCATAATTAGTATCAGATTTTTAGTTGCATGAATATTGAAACTAAAAGTTAGAAAACATAATTGTAAATACTCAAATCATCAAGAAAAATATAAACGAATATTGAAACTAAAACTTAGAAACAAGATATATCCACGAAACAAATAAAACAATTTCAACCAAATTGTCCAATAAAGCACACCAAACACATGTAAGTCTTGTACCCATCTTTGCCAATATACAATTTAGTGTTGACAATAAAAACCAAAAATCAGTTTTAATATAATACCACTGACGTATTTGGTTATTTAATAACACCGGTGTAGTTCTAGTATTATACCTAATGGATTCCAAATCTATCATGTCATAATTCTGCTATCAACACCCAAGTTTATTAGTAGCTAACTTTTTATCTTACCATGATTATGTTATTGGGTTGATCAGTCCCTATAGCCATAATCAAAGAAGATAAAAGTTGGAGTAATATACTAACTTAGACAAAAAGAATCAAAATCCAAAAACTACAAATAGAGTGATAAGCAAACCATTGTTTAGATAATCCCTATTTGATGAAGTCTGGTTATCAGGTAGAAACAACAAGGCTTTGACGCCAAAATTTTACACTCAACCTAATTTGTATAATATATAAATATATTATAGAAATTGAATATATATATTGTAGATTTTAATTTACCAAAAAGTTATGTGTCTCGTTATAAAATAAGTTTTTTTTTATAAATTAAAAGATGAAATTATTGGCTTTCTTTAAATCATGAAAATTTTATAGTTTCTTTAGGAAATAAAAGTATCGATATAGATTTCAATTTCTCTTTTAAAACATGGCAAATTCATTAGTGAAATATCGTTACCCTCAAAGTTAATTTATTAACATATTTAATACTCTCCAATAGAAAGATTCTTCATAAAACACATTACATAACCCAAGATAATATAAAAAGTTACGACGAATTGGAAATTTTGAAACAAGAAATATCCAAGAAACAAAAACCTTTCAAAGTCATATTATCCAATAAAATAAACCAAGAAAATTATCCATGAAAACAATTTATATAAACAATATTCAAGATTGAAAAGCTTTACCATCAAAACTCTTCAACAGTGGCAAAAGTATAGGTTGGTCAAATACAGCTTCTCCAAGCAACTTGTTTGGATTTCACAGAAGGGTTATCAAACTATCAGGTCCAAGAATCATTGGCTAGATTGTATTCATAGCTACACTCATAGATGTAGTCTTTTTAAATCATATGAACCAATGAACTTAATTCATTTTTGTTGATCAGTCACTACAAAAAAGGACTTAAACTAAAAACTATTAATGTTCGTAAATACTTTTACTTACAACCCAAAATTGACATCAACTATGCAAGATACAAAATGTCATGAAATAATGGAATAACACAGAAAACTATAGGAAATAAGTACAGTGAATTACAAATTCAATCTAGCGATTAATATTACCAAATGACAATTTAATAGATTTTGACTTACTTTCCTCCCAATCGAACTCCAAATTACAAGCGCACTTTTCCCAAGAAATCTAGAAAGTTGACACAAAAAAAAGACAAATAAAATTTGAAAACATAAATGCTCGTCAAAACTTAATTAGAAGAATTAGAAGTTTGGGAGAATACACAACCAACCTTAAATAGTCAAAGTAAATTATTTGTAATTTTTGAAAAATTTATATTGTGCATTGATTCTTCGATAATGGGGCGACGACAGAAGAAAAAACATAACAATCTATTAGAAGAATTAGAAGAAATTAAGACAAACAAAACTGTATCATAAAAATAGAATTGTTGATAAATTACAAAAACAAAACTACAAGATCAACAGAAGCATGTCAGTGATCAAGTTATGCTATATACATTTTAATAGACATATAAATATACTAAGGAGTCATGAATTGGGTGTGAGTACTAACTTCTCACTTTAGAGGAAGCCAATTCTAGGAGTGATATATTGATAAGTACCATATGTAGAAGTTATAAATTATAACTCCATAATTTCTCCTCTCTTTAAAGTTACCTGCAACAAACAAATAAAAACAAAAATAAAAAGTGGCCACATTTTCTCTTATTTTAATTTTTCTGAGATACATGCACATTGCATAATGGTATCCTTAAATTGACTGAGTGGCAGCCAAACAAGAGTCCAAACAAGAGTAGTAGCCACACCATCGTCCGCAAAAGGATTATTAATAGAAATCGATTTAATTAATCTTATATATCCACTACCACATAGTAATTTTAGGCAACAATTAAGACAACATATATTTCTTTAGTGGGGTTAAAATAGACATAGATAGACACATATATATAAATGCAATACAATCGTGTGAATATATTTTTAACAGTAAAAGACGATAAAAATATTTGATATGTTGAGTGCAAATTTTATTCCGTATTATTTACTATTTTTCTATATTTAAAGTGAGTTTGAATTTCATTATTAGATTGTTTGAAAAAAGAATCGTTCTTGTGGCTGTTCTTATTCATTCTGATGATCCATAAAGTTGCTTGGCTAGCAGCCTAGAAGCTTAAGATATGTAGGGGATGGGACCCATTATTATTTCTAGATTGGAATATATTTCACTGAATATAACAAGATTTTGAATTGAGGGTCTACTTATGCGTATCGCGGAAAGTATGAAAGCTAAAGGTGACGCCATGTTCAATCCATCCTATTTAACATACCTTTAAAATTAAATTGGCTATCTGCTCTGTGTTTTTTGGTATGAGTAACCATATCATCATTTTCTTTAGAACTAACAATGGTAACACGCTCTTCATGTCTCTGCCAATAAGGAAATCATGAGATTGCATTCAATGACCAATTAGTTTGAATTTATTAAATAATAAATTGATACATACATTACCTTAAATTACTAAACTGATATAAACTACAATGCCAATTTGTGCACTTCAATTCAAACATCAACTTCTATTTATAATATATGATAATGATATAAAACAGACATTTTAGTTAGGAAGATGAGAACAGTGTAGGATTTGTACTGTTTTACTAAAAATGAAACATATATGATATTAAGATAACAAAGAAAAAACATGATTCATTTATTTTATTCATAACAAAGAATATCCAAATCAATCTCTTCATCACAGAGACATAACATAAAATGAAGAGTGGTTAAAAGAAAGTAAAAAAAGAAAAATATGCTTACATGACGAAATGATAGGGTTTCAAGAGGTTAAGATGGAACCTCAAAATAAGAAAAGATTAAAAATGGAATTTTGTAAAAGAAAAGTGACAAAAAATAGTAAAGAATTTCAGCAAGAATTGAAAGGGAAGAGAGATACATACATTAATATGTTTATTGTGAACCAGCCACCCTTGCTTTCTGCTTTAAACTTTGGTTTTGTTGTTGGTGTTCTCATATCTCATTGAAGGGAATGACATCTCGTCGTTGAAGAACAGAGGCCACGTTCGTAAACAACCAATTTCAATTAAATAAAACAACAAAATTATTATCCAATAAAATACATAGAAAATTATCCATGAAAACAATTTATAAACTAGAAAAAATATTCAAGAAGTTTTATAAACTAGAAAAACAATTTATAAAAGAATGTGTTTACCAAGAAAGTCACATATCACATCATAGATGTGCACATTTTATACTTTTTTCATCTTCACATTTACAAGGATTTGATAACTTATCATAAATTAAAGGTTCCTTCTTCATTCAATTCCATCTTGCTTCTCCAACATACTAAATGCACATGCATAAAAGTAACCTTACACCAGCACCAAACTATATGCACATCAGTCATACATAAGCAAATATTAAGTTAAAACAAGGCTTATACAGGAATCTCAACAAAGTTAACCAAAAGTCCAATTCTACAACAAATTCGTATAGAGATAGGTAAAAATCTATATCTTTTAAGCAACAAGTGGGTAATGGAATAGCACACCGAGTATAATGTGCTATTCTATTCACACCTTAAGAATTGTTGAGTGGAGATATTTGTAATGAGTAACTGAGTATAGTAATGATCTATTTACCATTAACTAAACAATCAATTCATTAAGATTTTCGAGAAAAAAGAGCCCAGACACGTTTTACATTTACTCAACTCAACAAAGTTTTCATCCTACGACCCAAAGTAAATTATCAAGGTTATCAACATGATCTTTGTGCAGTCTAATTTGTTGCTACTATCGACTGGAATTAGAGCGGACACACTAGCAAAAAACCAAAAAAATTGGTGAAAACCAGCTAATGTCCGATCAGTCAATTGTATTGACAAATTAGACTGGAAGAAGTTCCAAATTCCTAATTTAACAAGCCAAACTACTCAATCCGAATTAAATAACCTTAGTAGTTAGAACCAATCAAACCAACAAAAAACCAGAAAAATGATGAAATCCGATTTTTTCAACTATTTATATTTCAAAATTAACCCTAAAACATGTAGGTATGCATATAAAGAAAACATAATGAACATTTGACCCCACGACTTAGAGTAATTACATTGTTATTCAAACCTAACCGGCCAGTTGAACCTGTTAAACCGGGAACCAAACATTTGTTTAGTTCAGTTAGTCGTTACGATCGGCTGGTATTAGAACGGACAAACCGGCAAAAACCGAAAAAAATCGGTGAAAACCAGCTGATGTCCGATCAGTCGATTGTAGTGACAAATTAGACCAAACAAAGGTCTGATTTCTGGTTTAACCCGTCGAACCTTTCAGTTCAGTTGTAATAACCTTGGTAATTAGAACCGAACAAAACAGCAAAAAACCAGAAAAATCGGTGAAAACTAGGTTTTTCATCTATTCAATTTTCCAAATTAAGTCAAAAACGCGTAGGTATGTATATAGGACATCTTAATGAACATTTGATTACAATGACTTAAAAGTAATTACCAACGTTATCCAAACCAAACTGGCCGGTTAGACCGGTTACATCTGGAACCAAAACTTTGTTTGGTCCAATTGGTCGCTACTATCGGCTGAGATTAGAATAGACAAACCAACAAAAAAATCGGAAAAACCAGTGAAAGCCAGTTGATGACCGAGCAGTCGATTGTAGTGACATATTGGACTAGACAAATGTATGATTTCCAGTTTAACTGGTTAAACCGACCAGTTTGATATTAATAACTTCGGTGATTAGAATCGGACAAACCAGCAACAAAACAAAGAAAATCGGTTTTTTCATTTATTCAATTTTCCTAATTAACCAGAAACATGTAAGTATGTATATAAGACAACTTAATGAAACTTTTTATCCTACTACCTAAAGTAATTACCAAGTTTATTCAAGTCAGACCGACCGGTTCCACTAATTAAACCAGCAACTGGACCTATGTCCAGTACAATTGGTCACAACGATCGGCTGGTGTTAGACGGAAAAGCCGGCAAAAAAACCGAGAAATCGGTGAAAACCAGCAATCACCCGATCAGTCGATTGTAGTGACAAATTGGACCACAGAAAGATCCAGTTCCCAATTTAACTGGTAGAACCAGTCGGTCCGGCTTAATAACTTCGGAAATTATTACCAAACAAAACAACAATAAATTAGGGAAAATCAATCACTGTCTATATAATAAGTAAACATAATTTAAATCTGTTTAACAACCTATGTAAAATCGTTTCAAAAAAACAACCTATGTAAAATCTGTGTCTTTATAAACTGGTTATTTATTTCAATAGATTTAAAAAGTCAATTTAAAAACAACACAATACATTTTAAGCACGACTCAACCTTTTTTGGCAGAACCTTTGTTTGAGGCCACCAATTATAACTTCATCCCTTTTGAGTTACTTTTTTTACATAGTTATTTCTTTGTTAGTGTGCAACTAAATCAGCTTAATTTATTAGTTATTATAGTATCACTAACTTAATCCATTAAATTCCAAGAAATGTAACATAATAAGCATAATAAGAACAACTTGATTATGAAATTTGGCTTCTTCTTCTTGGAATTAATCCATTTAACCCTTTTGATTACTAAAAATGAAACATATATGATATTAAGATGACAGAAAAAACATGATTAATTTATTTTATTCGTAACAAAGAATATCAAATCAATCTCTTCATCACAGAGACATAACATAAAATGAAGAGTGGTTAAAAGAAAGTAAAAAAAGAAAAGTATGCTTACATGACAAAATGATAGGGTTTCATGAAAACAATTTATAAACTAGAAAAAATATTCAAGAAGCTTTATAAACTAGAAAAACAATTTATAAAAGAATGTGTTTTTGGGACCCCTAAAGGGAAAATATT
>JBBPBQ010020323.1:59651022-59747494 GCA_037974755.1 Cicer yamashitae
AACCCTTTTGATTACTAAAAATGAAACATATATGATATTAAGATGACAGAAAAAACATGATTAATTTATTTTATTCGTAACAAAGAATATCAAATCAATCTCTTCATCACAGAGACATAACATAAAATGAAGAGTGGTTAAAAGAAAGTAAAAAAAGAAAAGTATGCTTACATGACAAAATGATAGGGTTTCATGAAAACAATTTATAAACTAGAAAAAATATTCAAGAAGCTTTATAAACTAGAAAAACAATTTATAAAAGAATGTGTTTTTGGGACCCCTAAAGGGAAAATATTGAAGCTTTACCACGAAAGTCACATATCACATCATAGATGTGCACATTTTATACTTTTTTCTTCTTCTTCACATTTACAAGGATTTGATAACTTATCATAAATTAAAGGTTCCTTCTTCATTCAATTCCATGTTGATTCTCCAACATACTAAATGCACATGCATAAAAGTAACCTTACAGCAGCACCAAACTATATGCACATCAGTCATACATAAGCAAATATTAAGTTAAAACAAGGCTTATACAGGAATCTCAACAAAGTTAACCAAAAGTCCAATCCTACAACAAATTCGAATAGAGACGGGTAAAAATCTATATCTTTTAAGCAACAAGTGGGTAATGGAATAGCACACCGAGTATAATGTGCTATTCTATTCACACCTTAAGAATTGTTGAGTGGAGATATTTGTAATGAGTAACTGAGTATAGTAATGATCTATTTACCATTAACTAAACAATCAATTCATTAAGATTTTCAAGAAAAAAGAGCCCAGACACATGTTTTACATTTACTCAACTCAACAAAGTTTTCATCCTACGACCCAAAGTAAATTATCAAGGTTATTAAAACAAGACCAACTATTTCTAATAGTTAAATTGAGAACCAGATATTTGTTCAGTCAAAATTGTTGGTACTATCGACTGGAATTAGAGCGGACACACAGGCAAAAAACCAAAAAAATTGGTGAAAACCAGCTAATGTCCAATCAGTCAATTGTATTGACAAATTAGACTGGAAGAAGTTCCGATTCCTAGTTTCACAAGTCGAACTATACAATCCGAATTTAATAACCTTAGTAGTTAGAACCAATCAAACAAACAAAAAACCAGAAAAATGATGAAATCCGATTTTTTAAGCTATTTATATTTCCAAATTAACCCTAAAACATGTAGGTATGCATACAAAGACAACTTAATGAACATTTGACTCAACGACTTAGACAAAAAACCAGAAACATGTAAGTATGTATATAAGACAACTGAATGAAACTTTTAAAGCATTACCTTTCTTATTGTATTTGATATTATGAATTAAGTTTGTCCAATGACAAAATAAAAGTACAGAACCTGAAATATTTGGGATATCCGAGAGAGAATACGTGACCTTAAAGATCCAGTTGTTGGGTGGATTGCTAGAGCTGAGAGATTCTTTGAGGAAGAAGAAGTTCATCCATGTGATAAATAACCTGCAGTGGGCTTTCATGAGCATGGAAGGTGAAGAATCAATGCTTTGGTTCTATTCTTGGTGCCAAGAATACCAAGATTCAGATTGGGAGTCATTTACCATGACTCTAATGAGAAGATTCAGGGGTAACATAAATAGTGGCAGTAGTCAAGAAGAATGAGGGAGGTTTTTTGTACCTGGAGTAGGGCGAGAGTGATGAACTAGAAGAATACTAGCATACATGAGTCTTGTGGTGGACTCGATTTCCGAAACGACGGTACGAATTCGGTCGCGTAAGGTTCCTGACTCCTCGAGGTGAGTTCTGAACTCGCCGAATTGCTTTTCTAGTGACGGAGCAGGAGCAGGAGCAGAAGAGCCGTCGGTGGTTGCCATTGAGGAAGAGAACCGCGAAATGGGGCGAAACGGTGAAGCGAAGATGAAGGGGTTAGGGTTTAAGGTGAATAATAAGAAGGAGCGAGACACGGTGTAGCAGTGGAAGCCGTTTCGAAACGCCGGTTTCATAAATTGCATTTTTATTACTATTTTGATTTTTATTAAGTATTCCGTTCTAGTTCTAGTAGTAGCGGTGTAGCATGTTATTAAGATGTAAACGGCTACTTGGCGTATTCACACACCCTCATCATGACAGTTATTTTTTTAATTTACACTTTCAATCCATGCAACTATTATGAGTGTAATGTTGGCAAAAAAATTATCGTAAAAATCTAGATGTTTTTAATAATTTTCCACGTTATAATTTATTTTTACGCGGGCAGCTGTGTATATAAATCAAAATTATTTTTTTTTACAATAAATCAACATTTTAATCTTTAAAACTGTAATTGTAATCAATTTAGTTTCTCAAAATACGTGAAATAGTAATTTAATCTTCTAAATTAAAAAATCATTTAATTTAATCATTTTTTTACCACATTTTTAAATTTATCTGTTTATGATAAACCAAGAAATTATTTAAGTCAATATAGAAGTATTTCATTGATTTTAATAAATATTTACTAAAGAATTAAATTGATTGACTTTTACTATTTCATAAATAAATTTGAGATAAAACAACTATATCAATAGCAACAAGTACAAATTCAAGTTGAAACCTTCATAATTTGTCTTTAATTCTAGTAGTAGTCATTTGTTTTAGCCAAAACATTTCGAACTAATTGTGAACTAATTGTGAATACCGGGGACCTTAACACTCAAGTTTCACGGAAGTTACACTAATTTTTTTATTTTAAAATTTAATTCATTATTATTTTATAACTAATTGTGATTTATTTCTTTTTAATTTTTCAGTGGGCGCACGAGGAAGAGACGGGAAAATCATACGAATTACGCGTGACATTGATGCTTCTACATCATCCGCGATGAATCCTCCAGAGAGGATTCGACCGACAGCTTCAAGGAGAAGAAGACGGATGATAATTGAAGACGATGATGAGGGAGATCATGATCACCGATTTATTCCAGATGTGACTATGTATCAGCAGGAGCAGCCTCCTATAGTGCATGAGGAGGAGCCTCCTATAGTACATGAGCAGGTGGATGTACATGAGCAGGAGGAGGCTGCACTTGCTCATGAGGGAGAGCATATGGAGGAGGGGCATGATGGAGCTCAGGGACCTGGTGAGGTCACACAGTATCCTGGAGGACCTTATGATTTATCCGTCCTTACACGGTATTGTCATCATGTTTCAGCTAGACTGTGGTTTGGTGAGGTATGTTAAAATAATCATTATTTATAGTTCATTAAAAATATTTAAATTAATTATTATTCTATATTTAATTATAATGTTATTTATTTTTTTTGTATACAGGAGCGACCATTGCGGAAAATTATTGCGCATGGAAAGAAAATGCAGCAATTTACTCCGCCGGTACTTCCGCGACCCATAGAGAACTGGGTGAATTTGTCAGGACTGAACCCATTACAGAGGGGTAGTTTGAAGATGACTGACAACAACCTGATTTCTGCGTTTGTGGAAAGATGGAATTCTGAGACATCGTCATTTCACATGCCATTTGGTGAAATGACGATTACTCTAGATGATGTTGCCAATCTTCTGGGATTGCCTATTAGAGGTGAGTTCTACAGTCCACCCGATGTAGATAGAGTAATGGCATGTAATCTTGCCATGACGTTATTAGAGGTGATGGCGGAAGAGATCTGGGAGGAGACCAAGAAGACCAGAGGTGCGCACTATAGATTGGATTGGTTGAAAGAGGTCTTCACAAGGCAGTGTGGAGCAAAGATATCTGACTGTGCTCCTAGGGCGTATCTGTTGAATTTAGTAGGGAGTACTATTTTCGCTGATAAGAGTCATACTCCAGTTGATGCGAAGCACCTTCCTCTATTCAGAGATTTAGACGGTACAGATAAATACTCATGGGGTACTGCTGCACTCGTAGTCCTATATGACTACCTCTCTAATGTCTGCTGTTATGACACCAAACAGCTAACTGGATATATGACGCTACTTCAGGTATCATTTATTTATTTATTTTTATGTTTATTTATTTGTTTATCATTTATTTATTTATTTTTATGTTTATTTATTTGTATATCATTTATTTATTTTTATGTTTAATTAGTTGTATTTCATTTATTTATTTAAGTTTATGTTTAATTAGTTGTATATCATTTATTTATTTATTGTTATGTTTAATTAGTTGTATATCATTTATTTATTTATTTTTATGTTTAATTAGTTGTATATCATTTATTTATTTATTTTTATGTTTAATTAGTTGTATATCATTTATTTCTTTATTTTTATGTTTAATTATTTATATTATTTATTGTTAATTATAATATTATTGATTATCATTAATTTATTTATTTTTTTGCAACAGTGTTGGATTTACGAATATTTTCCAAATATTTGTAATAAAGGTGACCAGAGTGCTGATGTTGAATGTTATGCCCGAATGAATAAATGATGCTACAAACAGGGCAAGCATAAGCTCCATGAGTACAGACG
Source organism: Cicer yamashitae (assembly GCA_037974755.1). NCBI lineage: Eukaryota > Viridiplantae > Streptophyta > Magnoliopsida > Fabales > Fabaceae > Cicer > Cicer yamashitae. Next base: position 59,655,476 of record JBBPBQ010020323.1, read on the forward strand.
TATCATTGACGAATTGACACCTGCAGATGTTATATGGAGACCATGGGAGAATCACATGGGTGTCATTCCGTTTGATGATATCATGCTCTATACTAGTCACCTCAGATTATGCAACACTGTAGTGAAATATCTGGCAGAGAGGTGTTTGAGGTAATTTGGATATATCCAATATATTCCATCACTGCCACCTCCAAATCCTCCTAGATTATTTGATGTAGATGTAGAATGGTTGGGATATGTGACGCCAGTCACAGAGATATTGCATAAGATTCGTCCAACTACGTATCCATCTGAGTGTGACGAGGGATATTTGGAGTGGTTCTATCATGTGTCTCACCCACTGCTGGTGCGACCAGATGGTGCGCCCCAGGTCCCAGATGGTGTGCCCCAAGTCCTAGATTATGGTGTCCCGACCACTGCTGCAGATGGTTCTACTTCACAGCCGCCATCTATTCTACAACAGGTCGGTGATCTAATACAGCAGGGGTTGAATGAAGTTGAAGCTACTCTAGATGATGAGTTTTATAAGTCTTTTTACAAAGCTTTGTATTTAACGCGTCTTCGTGGATGACATATAGGTTGTTGACATTGTGCTTTTGAACATCTATGGGTTGTTATGTCGTTTAATTTATTTTGAACTTCTGTTATAAACATTTTATGTTAGTTTGTTTTCATATCCATCTATTTTGAGCATTATTGTTATGTCGTTTACTTTCTATTATTTGGGATGAACTATAATGATAAATAAATAATAACAATATGAAATAGAGCGACAGTAACGTAAAATATAAAATTAAATAATAACAAGTGATTTTGTAACAGTTTTAAAGCATTAAGCTTCATCTAATGACATTGCATCTACGGATTATGTAGGTGGATTTTGTGTAACACTTGGCAAATGACTTAATAAATAGCTCCAATGTTGTAGACGCCCTGTATATGCTATTGCCCAAGAAGTTGCTTCATCAGTGCGATAATTCTTCCAACCTGGTGCAATATATGGCATTGGAAATCCATCTTTCATCTTTAACCGCAAAATAAGATCATATGATTATTTTAAAATTAATACATAAAAAAATTAACTCTAATGAATACATAAAAAAGTTAGACAATTTTACCGGAACCCAATGATTTCCATTAACAAAACCAATACATATGATACGATCATTTGTTGTCGATCCTGAGTGTGAACCCCTCATAGGAAAGAAAGTCATTGAAAATGTTTGACCAAACGTGACGAGAATAATATTATATGTTGTCGCTATCACGTAACCCATATCAGGTATGGACAACCATTTATCTACGGGTTGAACACCTAAGCTTGATATCTTCAACGAATCTCTTACTTCTCTAATGCGTCCTGTGAGTAGTCTATCATATGGAGTTACATGCGAAGCAATCTCCTGGTCCAAACTATTGCGGACCAAAGACCAAGACTCCTCACCATATCCAAGCAATAATGCAATAGCGCGAAAACCATAATTTACATCCGCTGCCACATCAAATATGTCATCAATGTATGGCAGAATAATTTCGGGAAATTGTTTCCACAACTTATACTTTGAGGATTGAGAAGATTGAGAGGGTTGTCTCTTCTTTGATGACTGAGATGCTTGTGAAGCAGGATCTTCACAATATGTTACATTAACATGCTCAAAGTAAGAAGGGTCTCAATATACATCATATCCATCCGGCTTCTTACTCTTACTCTTCTTCACTCGACCTTTTGTTTTAACTTTTTCAGGTGGTGGACACATTGAACTTATAGTTGGAAAAGCAAGTTCACGCACCTTACTCTTCAACACTCATTTTCCTATAACATCGAGTGATCGAAAGCGTTTCCATAATGCATTCATCTCCGTAGACATATCCAACTCTGATCCATATTCTGTGTCTTGGGTGAGTTCATATTCCATGCTTAATTTTCTCCATTGAATATCCACAGAATCTAGAGGAATTGGTTCACCCATCAATTTATATTGTGCCAATTCACAAGGTAACCCGTATGTCCTTCTGAGAGAGCACCCACATACAGATGAATCAGTACCCACCCACTCAACTTTCTCGTATTCTACAGCAATACGTCTTTGAGCTTTTCTTGATACAAATGTATTCAATCTCTGATAAAATGGATTGTTGTGTTCATGATCTTCGTCATAGAAACTTTTTTGAAATGAGCCTCTGATTTTTTTATGTTGCAATCTTATCATATTGTTCATAGCTTTCCAACATTTGCACATGTCACCCATGTTGTGTTCCAACATTAACTTGAGTTTCCAATGAGCTGACTCAACCCTATCATTACATGTAAATTGTCACAATTGAGCAATCCAACAATATATAATATAATTACAAAATCAAATTTTTAGAGTCACATAACATACCTGTTACTCGTTGTGTTCCCCATATGCATTAATCGATTTGTCCATGCTTCAACAAACCTTTTCTTATGAGGAGTCAACCAAGTGTCTTTCACGTAGTCAACAAACACAATATTATCGACACATGATTGCTCAAACATTTGCAAGTGCATTATATACTCTTTTTCATCACTGCAATACATAATGTCTTTCCACATATTCAATACTAACTCTTGTCTATCCTTTAAGACATATTGCTTGCATTTTGCTCCAACATTTTTGTCGATATGAAATCGACAAAGCAAATTAACAGCATGTGGAAATACAATACCAACTGCATTCATTAACGCAAGATCTCTGTCTGTCACAACTACTTGAGGAAATTTGTATTGTGTGACAAACAGTTCTTTTAGCCTCTCTAATGCCCAACAAAAGTTTTCTTCCCGCTCACATTCCAAATAAGCAAATCCAACTACAAATGTCATCTCTGTTGATGTCATACCAACAATTTCAAGTAATGGCATCCTGTATTTATTGATTTTGTAGGTATTGTCCATAATCAACACAATCAGAAACAAATTCAACAACTTCACTGAATCTGGATGCGCCCAAAATATATCTCTCATAACATCTGAGTCTTCACGTTTTCTATTCCAACACACATATTTTGCATCTTCAATTAACTTGAATAAATGTTGCATCTCTGTTCTATTACCTCACACATGCAATCGAATCATACTCCTCTGCTTATAAATTTGTGAGATCTTAGTAACATTGTTCTTATCTCGGTCTTGCAATGAGAGTAATATGTGTCTTGGTGCGACATTATATTTTGTTAAGTCATGAACATGTTTTTTTCCTTCTTCATCTAAACGTCCAACAAATGCATGCCCTTCCAAAGTATCAGGTAATTCATGGTTGTGAACTCCACAAATTACTTTAATTGTCCATCCTGAACCATCTTTTAATGGTTTTGATCTAAGTTTGAAAGAACAATCACACTTTTTTGTTGAACTTCGAGTTGAACTAGCAGCATACTTGTATTTTCCTCCTTTGTCGCAACCTAATATTAATTTATTTCTCCTTCCTTTCTCTCCTGTCTCTATATCTGATCTTCTGATAATAACAGTAACTTTATTTTTGATACCGATTTCTTTAGCCCAATTCACAACAGTGTTTCTTGTAAGAAATATCTGAAATAAAATTAATTATAAATAATAACAATAATATATTTTTACAATATTAATATCAATTAAAATTATTCATACCTGATCCGTCTAAAAAATATTTGTAGTATCGACGCATGTTTTATCCAATAATGGTAGCATTTGATCCATATCTGTTAACATTTAAAAAAATTAATAAAATTCAAAAAACTTAAAAAAAAAATAAAAAAAATAGTTGTGTACCGGAAACCTTGTAAATGAAGTTTCCCGGAACACTATTTTTTCTTTCTGTACCGGAGACCTTTGAAAATAGGTTTCCGGAACCTTGTTGTGTACCGGAAATCTTCAAATAAGTTTTCCGGAAGACTCTTGTGTACCGAAAATCTTCAAAAAAGTTTTCCGGAAGACTGTTGTGTACTGGAAATCTTCTTAAAAGGTTTCCAGAAGTTACCGGAAATCTTGGACCTACCGGAATTCTTTTTTACGGCACCGAAATTGATGAAATGGTGAAAAAAAAAATTTACTCTGATTTTAGTGAAATAGTAGAAAATATTTAGAGGGTAATTTTGGCATTTTGAAATTTTTTTGGGGGTACGGGTCAAATTATGAGGGTAGAGGGTAAATTTTTCTTCATTAATTCCATCCCAAAGGTGAAAGGTTATTCTCGTTTGAAGGAGGTCCGTAATAATATTAGCCACAATATTTCATCATCTTAAGTCTTGTTTCAATCATGGATAGCTAAGGCATTATGGAAGGGTCAGATTGAGGCCTTAGTTATGGAAGATAGGAATATCCAAATTGAAGATGATTTGGTAAGGTATTACATAGAGGAGGTTGAAATTATTTTCAGTGAATATTTTCTCTTTAATAAATTACTTGAACTCATACCAAGTCTTGAAGACCTGGTTGCACCTAGGAATAGTCTCATATTCTTGAATAGACTCATAATTCTTGCTATGAATGAAAGAATGAGAAAAGGGAAAAGTAGTATCAACATTGTTATCTGCCAATGTTGCTAACAATGTTGCTAGCATATTGCTGAAGCCGCAACATTAAATATTAGACATTCATTCTATAAACAAAACTCGTTTCTGCTCGAGAATGTAGCCTCCTGCTAATTATTGTGCAAAAAAATATATATATATCAAATTATATTCATCTATGAAATCATATAGAGTGTATTGACAAAAACAATATGTATGTCAAATTATATTCATCTATGAAATCATTTATGAACAAAAGAATATAGTCATAATTTACTATAGTAATAAATATTATTAATAAGAAATTAAATTTATAAACTCACTGTTTATTTTCAAGAATACTCTTCACCTCTTTTCTTTCTTGATAAAGGTACTTTGAACAAACAACAGTAATCATAATTAGTATCCGATTTTTAATTGCATGAATATTAAAACTAAAAGTTAGAAAACATAATTGTAAATTGTAACACCCCAAATTTTATAACAAATTATTTTATTAATGAAATATGATTTTAAATAATTAATTTGGTGTTAAAATTATTTTAGAATATATGTTGATTAATTTTAGGATTAATTTTTTGTGTTTTCTATGATGTTCTAACCATGTACATATTAAGACTAAACGAGTGATATAAATAACAAATATTATATTTTATTATTTTATATTTTTTTCTCTAAAAATAATAGTATTTTAGTGTACATATTTTAAAAGAATAAGATTTTAGGCGAATTTACGTGTACATATTAGACTATCGTTTGACATCGGTAATCGATAATTGTTCCAGAAAACTTTCTCCGTTTTCGACCAAATTTTATTATGTCGTTGTACTCATTTAGTTAGTCAATTAGACATACTTTCTCAAAATTTTAACCATCTCAATTTCTCTATAAAATACTTGACCTCTCCGTTTATGGAATTCCTTATTTTGCACTGTTCTTCTTCACCGTAACTCCAATTTGAGTTAAACCAACGCCAAAATGACTGTGTGAAGAGTGACTATATTATCCAATGATTATTTTCCAATTTGGAGTAAGCTTATTTGACTCGATTTTGAAATTTACCATTTTAGAGTATGTTCTCATATTTTATCTATCATAAAAGTGTCGAATTGGATCGATTAAGGACAAAGAGTCAAATGAATGGAGGTCTTTCTCTGGTGGACTCGGATTAGTGTATGAAAACGTCGAAATAAGGTAAGGGGTGAGAGATCGTTTGAATTCACGAGTATAATATATTGTGAGATGAACGGGAAAATTGTATTTCCCAATGATTCATCTAAGGCTCGCTACGTACGACAGTATCCCTTTGAGAGATAAATTAATTAATGTGAAAAATATGAGGATTGTGAGATGAAAATGTGTAATAGAAATTTTTATAAGGTGTTGATTGATTTAATTTTTGATAATTGTGTGGTATTTGATATTATTGTGATGTTGGATGTCGAATGAAATTATGTGCATATGTTTGATTAGACAAGTTTATGTGATGTGATAATAAAAGATGGATCCATTGTATGACATATGTTTATGTGATGATAATAATGACGTTTGATTAATGATGTTATAAATTTGTGATGAGAATATTGAAGTAATCCCATAATTGATGAAAGAGTGATGGCTAAAGATAATGCTCTTAATGGAGTAGTTTAGGCTAACGAGGGGTGAAAATAGATGTTGAGAATATTTGAAGTTGATGTGAATTTTTGAAGTGGAAATTATTTTGTCATCATATAGGTAGGGCCTGACAAGCCTAGTGATTTCGGGGAAGTACAACTGAATGAGCCTGATCGTGGCGGTCTACTATTGAGCCTTAAGACAAGATTGTTAGACCTTGGAGGTATTCGGGTGCGGAATTCCTAGGTGACTTGGGGGTAGCACTCCAAATGTCGGGAGCTACCATGCAACACACGTTTACCTCGACTGTCGCGTATATGCGTCTCGGGTTGAGTTGAGGGAATCTATGAGGATAGAGCCAATTTGAATTGTCCGTCCACTCGGGTGGTGGCATAGTATCAAGACCTCTAACCAAGTGCTTCAGAGTTAGAATGGTACCACATTGTGAAGTAAAGTCTAAGCTCATGAATATCATTGCATTTTCTTGTGATTGTTTTGTTGTGATTAATATGTATTGTGTGCAATAATAATTTCTTAGATGATTGATGTTATAGTGAAATGTATTGATTTTCCTTGAGTGATTTTGACATTATAATGTGATTTTTTTCCTTGAAGAATGTTTGTGTAATTATACAGTCTATTTATGATTAATTGGGTGTTCTTCTTACTTATATTATAATATCAACATTATTTCGAAACTTACCTCCTTCGTTGTTTGTGTTTGATTGGCTTGACCCTACACTTGCGAAATCGTAGTTATTACAGGTTAATGAGTCTTAAAGTTTAAGTTTGAGAGAAACTCCGCTTTGATAGGTGATACCGGGAATAAGAGTTGTAATTTGTATTTTACTTTTACTTATTTAATTAGAAACGACTTTTTGTATGAAAACCTTATAAGTACTAATATGTTTTTGGAATTAAATTAAGAAATTATAGTTAAGTCAAATTCATTGAGATTGCACTGTTTTAATTGAGGAATAAAGTTGCAACTGAAAACTTAATCTACTCAAAAATATCGTGCAAACCGATGTAAATATAGATACCTAGTAAGAATTGGTAGTTTGGGAGGGAGACACACCCCACCTTAAATAGCCAAAATAAATTCTATGTAACTTTTGAAGAATTTATATTGTGCATTCATTCTTCTATGCTCCATAAAGAAACCCCGTTTCTGCTCGAGCATGTTGGCTCCTGCAAATTATTGACAAAATTAATCAATATGAAAAATCATTAGCATGAATAATGTGAGCGACGGTGGTATAGTCTCAGATAATAAATTAATGATAGCTATTTACCACCGCAACATAACACCATACGAAATTATCATTTACACAAATAGTATTATGTCCCGTAGGTGCATTATGTCTCCTATTAGTGTAAAATCATATTGAAAGCAACAAACAATTTGCAAATAGCAATCGTAGTTTCAAATCAACTAAATATAATGTATTTCAAAATGTAAAAATCTCCGAAATCAATCACGCGCATAAAAACATAGTCATAATTTAACTATGTTAATACATATGGCAGATAACAAAAGAAATTTCAAAAACTCGTCTTTTATTTTCAAGAATACTTTTCACCTCTTTTCCTTTCTTGATAAAGATACTATGAACAAGACACCAAGTATGTTTCACCACAAATAAAGCTACGGTAATTGTAATGAGTATCAGATTGCTAATTGCAAAATAAATAATTCAGATAATATAAAACAGAACAAAATAATGAAATTTGGAGTTAAATATTTAACGAGACTTTGGGATATAAAAAAGTTTACCAATAAAGAGGAGAAAGTTAATTTAGGTGGCTTCCAAGGAATGGCAGTGCAAGTTATCTCTATTTTCATTTTCAATATATGTAAGAAATACATTTATTACTATTTACATATAAAGAATAAAAGAAAAAAAATTTCAACAAAGTATGAAAGAGATAATATGACGAAAAAAATAGAGTTGGTGTATATAATTCCTGTGTTCCTTTTTTCATGTAGTATTCGTATAAGATAGAACCTGCTAGCAAATGACCACAAATAAGTTGTCATCGAACAGCTAAAAAATGACGTATCCATTAAAAGAAATAAAAAATTGTCATGCAAAGGTCTTTAAAATAGAAATATATGAAAACAGAGCAGATACTTCCATAATCTAAAAAATTTCGGGTACAAAGTTGAATAGATGTGTAGTTTGTTCTGTTCAGAAACATTAACGACCTTAAAAACCTTCAATCATATTATATTCAACCTATATAATTTTTCACCTGTCGGTTAATAATCAACAAACTATTATTCCGTGCATGTGTGTCTTGCCCTATACTCTGATCAGAAATCTATAACAAATTAGAAGTTTGATTAAACCTTTCACTCAAATTTTTTTACAACAACCCTTTGGTTTCTAACTTAAGAGTGAAGTCATTCATAGTGATAGAAACCATATTATTGTAATTGGTGTTCAATTTTTTAATGTCATCTCACCTTTTGACGACAATTGAAACACGAGTAACGAAACCACACTAGTTAATAGGAGTGGTGGCAACAGTTGTTGTGGCTATTTTGGCATAGCAGATACCCGATGCTACACAAAACATTGCGGTGGAGAGTATTAGTGTTCCTCCCAAACCGTTGCGTGCGGTAGCAGAATCGCTGAGCAATTGGGGAGGATAGTGCAACATAAGGCAAGTAGACAGGAAAAAAAAGCCCCTCATTAGTATCACTTATCAGAGCGGGGTTTCTACCAAACTTGAACTTCAAGACTCATTAATCTATAGTAACTGCGATTTCGCAAATGCAAGGCCAAGCCAGTCAAACACAAACAACGTAGGAGGTGAGTTTCGAAATCATGTTGATAGTATAATATAAGTAAGGAGAACACACAATTAATCATAAATAAACCGTATCATTACACAAACATTCTTCAAGAAAAAACATCACATTATAAAGTCAAAATCACTCAAGGAATATCAATACATTTCACTATAACATTAAATCATCTAAGAGAAATTATTATCGCACATGATACATATTAATCACAACAAAACAATCACAAGAAAATGCAATGTTATGCATGAGCTTAGACTCTACTTCACAATGTGGTACCATTCTAACTCTGAAGTACTTGGTTATGAGGCTTGATACTGTGCCACCATCCCAGTGGACGAACAATTCAAATTGGCCATGTTCTCATAGATCCCTTCAATTCAACCCGAGACACATATTCGCGACAGTCAAGGTAAATGTGTGTTGCATGGTAGCTCTCGACATTTGGAGTGCTACCTCCAAGTCACCTAGGAATTCCCCACCCGAATACCTCCAAGGTCTAACAATCTTTCCCTAAGGCTCAACAGCAGACCGTCACGATCAGGCTCATTCAGTTGTACTTCCCCAGAATCACTAGGCTTATCAGGCCCTACCTATATGATGACAAAATAATCTCCACTTCAAAAATTAACATCAACTTCAAATATTCCCAACATCTATTTTCTCCCTTCATTAGCCTAGACTACTCCATTAAGAGCATCATCTTTAGCAAAAGTTGGAATCATCACTATTTCATCAACTATGAGATTACTTCAAAATTCTCATCACAAATTTATAACATCATTATCATCATCATCACATAAACTTATCACAAATTTATAACATCACTATCATCTATCATAAATCATCATCATCACATACACTTATCACAAATTTATAACATCACTATCAAAAATCATACATCATTATCATCAAATAAACTCATATCACACAATGCATCCACATTTTATTAATACCTTACACAAACTCATCTAATCAAACATATACACCAAATTTATTCGACATCCAATATCACAATAATATCAAATACCACACATTTAACGTAATTAAATCAAATATCACAATAATATCACACACAACACACTTAACGAAATTAAATCAAATATCACAATAATATCAAATACCACACATTTAACGAATCAATCAACACCTTATAAATATTTCTATTCCACATTTTAATCTCACAATTTCCATTTTGCACATTAATTAATTTATCACTCAAATGGCTACTACCGTACATAGCGAGCCTTGCATGAACCGTTGGGAAATACGGTTTTCACGTTCATCTCACAATATATTATATTCATGAATACAAACGCTCTCTCACCCCTTACCTTATTTCGACGCTTTCACACACGAATATGATTTCACGAGCAAACATCCTTTGTCCTTTGACTCTTTTTCCTTCAATTGATCTAACTCGATAGTTTATGGGTGAACGTCAAAATAAATTATGAGAAGACACTCTAAAAACTAAATTTCGAAATTCGATCCAGGAAACTTACCATAAATGAGAAAACCAATCAGTGGATAATATAGCCACTATTCACACGGTCGTTTTGGTGTTGGTTTCACTCAAATCGGACTTACGGTGAAGAAGAACAGTGCAAAATAACGAATTCCATAAACGGAAAAGTCGGGTATTTTAGAGAGAAATTGGGATGGTTAAAAATTTGAGAAAGTGTGTTTAATTGACTAACTAAATGTATGAAACAACACACTGAAATTTGGACGAAAACGGAGAAAGTTGTCTAGAACAATTATCGATCACCGGTGCCAAACGATAGACTAGTTGTTGTGTTACTTTTACGGCGGCGACTGAAATTCATCTCCCTTTCTTATTCTTTTATTTTATTAACACAATTAGGGTTCACACACTTGGGCCAAACCCATTTGTTCCCTTTTTTATTTTATGTTTTACTATTATTATTTTTATTTTGCTAAAACAAATTTAATAGTTACTTAATCTCATTTTTAATACTCCTCCAAACTTCATTTAATTTTCAAAACATTACTAATATTTCATAACTATTATATGATAAATTAAAGTAATTATAATAATTAACCTTTAAAAAAAATACATATTACTATCAATTGAAACTCTCATATTCAAAATAATCACTATAATTATACCTATTTTTCAAAACACTCAAATACTACCATCATTAGAGAATACTCAAAATCACAAAATAAATAATATAACATCAACACTTTATATTAATTACTAAATCATAATAAAATTATATAAAATCACAATGCCATAACAAGTATATCAAAATAAAGGGAATCAAACCCAATATTACCACTATCCCAAAATAATTATTTATAAAATAAATAACTAAAAATAGAAAATAGTTAGAAATAATTAAAATATAATTATGTGCACACTTAAAATCAGTCAAACCCACATGAAAACATCACATGAATTACTTATGCGCATATACACGTAAAATCGCCTAAAATCTTATTCTTTAAAATATTACACTAAAATACTATTATTTTTAGAAAAATATATAAAATATAATATTTGTTATTTAGATTACTTATTTAGTCCATGTAACACCCCGATTTTTAAAAGCGCGAGTGTATTTTGTTTTTTTTTTCAAAATAAAGTGATAAAAATCCCAAGTTAAATCCATAAATAAAGAAAATACTCCTAGATAAAATATTTGAGTCGTGACACCACGACAAAGGTTATAATTAATTACAACAGCAGAAATGGTTTTGAACAAAAATCCAAAGTATCCAAGTAAAATATACACTGACTAAAATGCTTTGTTTCGAATACACAAGTTCCCTTTTTACAACAACGACTTTGAAATACGAAAGGGAAAATAAATAAAATTCTTGATTACAACCCTAAGCTGATCATTAATCTATCTGAGGGTGACTGGGTGCTGAGAATCCACGAGTGGCAACAAGCCCCACTACTTCCGATTACAAAACCAACCCATCGTTGTGCTGCGCCTTAGATCGACCTTGTTTCTCATCTGAGGGCAAAGCCCAGATTTCCACAAATTGTAAAGGGTCACCAATCCGAAACTAACAAATACCACATAGCATTCATTTTAAATGCATAAAATCACCTTTCAACTTAGCATGCATCTAGAAAGGGTTTACATATGTTAAACATGCATAAACGAGGTTGAAAAATGAAGTTTTTGACCAAACAACACTGTTGTACTCGAATACACCCTATGTGTAGTCGAATACACTTGCGAAAACAGCAGAAAAACAGCAAAAACAGCACTGACAGCACTACTGTATTCGAATACAGCCTGTCTGTATTCGAATACAGCATTCAATTCAACTGTATTCGAATACACTTCAAAAAAATCAAGTCAGTAGCTAATTTAATCATCTGTATTCGACTACAACACAGGTGTAGTCGAATACACCTGTCAAAACAGCAGAAAATCAGTTTTTAACCCTTTTCAAAAACATTCCAACACTTCCAAATTCATTCCAACACTTTCAACACCAATTCAATCAATCACAAACACCAACACAACACAAATCACACATCACAATCAAATACGCATATACAAACATCATAACATGTCAAACATGACTCGCGTGCCAAGCACCCTAATGCAATGCGTATATGTCAATGCACATGATTTCGGAATATCATCAACTCCTCCTCGAAAGGCGTAAATCATAATTGTACAACCTCTCACAGACTAGTACTAATTACCAAGGTGCAGTCTCTCACAGGCTAACACGATTTACTAATGTGCAACCTCTCACAGGTTAGCACGACGCGATAATCCATGTAAGGGTGAGATGAACCATCCAATCACGTGGAATCATCCCCCATACGGATAAGATGAACCATCCAATCACGTGGAATCATCCCGTGGCCCATCCGGTCACCACTATCACCGACGCGATAATCCCCGTAAGGATAAGATGAATCATCCAATCACGTGGAATCATCTCGTGGCCCATCCGGTCACCACTATCACTACTATGAAATGCATGAGCATACTGACTCTCGACACCACAATCATTAAGTAAATGCAGCTATTAAAAGATTCCCCATTTTTAATGCTCATTTAACACTAATGATTCTCAAATTTAACACAGAGCATACTCAATGCATACAATCCTCAAATCACATGAAATTGAATTCACAAATCATATTGAATTCAAATCACCACATACACAATCTCATCAATTCATACCAAATCAAAATACACACATAATTTGCATTTATTCAAATTCCCAAATCTTGAAACATAAAGCAAATATCCACATTCATAAAGTTACCCATAAACACATCAACCATACTAAGTAAAAATCACCACCACCCACACCTTCAAAACTCATTAAATTCAATTTCACCATTTCACCCATAAAATGCATTCAATTCATTTCCCACAACATTACACCTTAAACCCATCAAATTCGTTTTCCAAAATTTTCAACCATAATACACCAAATCAAAACTCAAAATCTTTAAACACAAACCACCAATTTCTTTTCCACAACACACATAAAACACAATAAATTCCTTTTCCCCAAATTCACACATAAACCCCATCAAAATCAAACCCCACAAATACACATATAGAGTCCTATATGCAAGCTAAAAATTTGGAAGGAGCCCTTACCTCGACGGTAGCTCGAACGGCCGATTACGGCACCGCGATAAAATTCTGGTAAAATTCCCGCTTCGCATAGAGCTGCGAAAATTAGTTCCCAAGCACCGCAACGTGATCACGATCAACTTTCTCTTCAGTTGCGTCGCGAGATAAAGCCTAGATCTAGGTGATATGTGAGGTTTTGTATGTGGGTTTTTGAAAAAAAAAAAGAAAAGAGGAAGATGGAGGTAGGCACGCGAACAGAGGGAAAATGTTGCTTACTTTTTCCTTTCCTTCCTTTTCTTTCATATATATCTATATATATACTAATAAATATATAAATATATAAATATATAAATATCCCAAACCAACCAAAACAAACACTCTCACACACACCCCAACAATTTTGATAAAAATATCCATTCTCATTGCAACTCAATTGACAGGTAAAATTTTCTGCAACTATAGATATTTTCTGCAACTCAATTGACAGGTAAAAATATCCACTTTCCTTCTCATTTTCTTATGCTAGTTTGAATCACCATGGGAGATGGGTAAACTTCCAACTTTATTCTTTAGAAATCAATTGATCTCCATGATTTTGATATATTCAAAGGGGGGTTATGTGTTCATCTATTTTGGTGTTTGTGTTGGATAGAAATGAAAAGATTTTTTTTGGAGTGTTTTGTTGCAAATTTCTTGTCCATAAATAAGTGATTTTCCTTCTTGTGTTATTAATCCTTCTTCAAGCTTGTGTTGTGGTTTTTATTGGTGTTTTGAAAATGAATTTTTTTTAATCCTTGTTATTGATGTTGTTAGTAGTGGTTAAAAAAAATTGATTTTTGATGTGTTTGAGTTATGTAATGACTAAGTCAAATACTGTTTGAGTTAATATTGACGTGATTATGCATTCATGATTGATAATATGGGTTGCTACATGTTATGAATTTTATTGATAAGAATATGTCTTGAGTATGATTTGTGAAAAGTATGAAAAATTATTAATGTGTAATGAGTATTAAAAGGGGAGTTTTTTAATAACTACATTTACATAATGATTGTTGTGAAAGAGTTAGAGTATGCTCATGCATTTCATAGTTAATGGTGACCGTGATGGGCCAAGGTGTTACTGGTGACCGCGATGAGACACGGGATAGTTCCATGAGTTGATTGGTCCATCTTATCCTTATGAGGATTTTTAGTCGTGTAGGTCTGTGATAGACTACACTGGTAAATCGTGCTTATCAGTGATAGGTGGCACCTCAATAATTAGTATTGGTCTGTGAGAGGCAGTACATTTATGATTTATGCCCCTCGAGAAGGGTTTGGGAATTCTGGAGTCATGTGCACAGGCATATAAGCATTGCATTAGGGTGCTTGGCACGCGAGTCATGTTTGTTATGATATGATATATGTATATACATGCTCTGTTAATTGTCTGTTATCATGTCATAACTGCTAAGTGTTTATTGTTTGTCTTAATGACATAATTGTTAAATGGTAATTGTTAATTTCGATTGGTGACCCTTTACATTATTGTGGAAATTGGGTTTGCCCTTAGATGATTCCCGAGTTCGTTCTACCAACTGTTACCCTAACGACGGAAACATCGTTAGACTTACCTGACCTCTGAGGAGGCTGATGCCTCTATGGTTGATGAGGAGGAGGAAGTTACTTCGAGGAGAAAAATTGCGTCAGAAGGAACTTGTGTAGTGTGTGGAGGTCACCCTTGTTACTGTAGTTGTTAGTGGATGATCATATTAGTTTTTCTTTTGTTGTTGTATAAGGCCTTAGTGTTTTTCTTTTGGTGGTTGTACTTATTTTGTTTTGGGATGACTGTATCTATGACATACTTGACAATTGACTTTTTGGTGGGTCCATGTTCCATTTTTTTGACGTGACCATGGGGGATTGCATTCTTGATGCAATACTTTTGTGCAGGTGTCTGCCGAGAATACCCCAGGGGTATGAGTGATGTTTGATAGGTCTCATAGCCCCGGTGTATTTTCTATTTGTATACTTTGGATTATTGTCCCAAAAACTATCTTAGCTTGTATGTATATATGATGTAATTATTTGAAAAAATAAAGAGAAGTGTTTAGGGAAAATAAAGGTACAATGGATATTTGAGAAAAAATAAAGGGCAGTGTTCAGAGAAATTAAGGATAAAATGGGTAACCACATGCATATGCTGGCGGGTCTTAAACGAAAACATTGGAGTGACCAAAATTTTAAAATTTTAATATATAAATAAAAAGTATAATATTGTATTGGATATAAGAATTTTAAGTTGTAAATTTACAAAAATATATTGGAGAGAGGTAGTAGATCAAATTTTGGTTTACATTTTTAATAATTAAAATTTAGTTGAAATTTACGTTGGAAATTTTATTTTAGTTTATAATTATAATAGTTGTTTTTGTAATTTTTTTTTATAAATTATTCCCTCCAATTTTTTTATAATAGACATCTGGATTATAATTTGGTCTACAAAAATTTGTGTATTTGGTTCATCTTAAAGATTGTGGAGACCATGTTCTAATCTTAAAAATTGAGCCTAATAAAAAAAAAATACAATTTTAATAATTAAAAAAATTGGTAAAATAAATTTTAGTCATATAAACATACCAATCTATATTATACAATGAGGATCTACACATACCAATCTATATAATACAATCTATTCATGTCAATTGATTAGGTTAATTCGTGTAACAAGAAAAGAGGCACATGTAGCATATCATCTTAACATATTAGACACAAATATAAACGATAACCCAACAACCACTATTCAACTCATAAAAACAATTTTACTCATAAAAATACACCGATCATAGATCCCAAAATTACAACAACATACATCACAATATCTATATTAATTAGCATATTTATTAACGTATGTCATGTCTAGTCGAAATTCATCACCGATTAGCATATATTAAACCACAATTATTCTATAGACTTATATAATTTGGTTGTCACAACTTTGTCACAATTAATAATTATTTATTTTTCAATTTTTTTAACATAAGCGGTGCAAAACACGAAAGCGCTCGTTTTAGCTGGGTTCGTAGGTCGTGGGTCGTGTGTTTCTCAGGGTGTAGAATCGTGAATGTGTTTTTTCAAGAAAAACCAAGATTGCCCTTAAATTTTTAAAAGGTATTTTAGGTTTTTCGCTCTTAACCCTAATTTCGTTGTCATTCTCTCTCCTTCGAACACTACCTTCCACTCAGTTTTTTGCAAACACTTCCTCTTTTCCTGCAAGATCCAACAACTCCGGCAACCGCCCACCTCCCTGCCACCTTCGTCCATCACCCGAGCTATTCTTTCTTTCTCTCCTTTGTTTCCTTCCTTCTTTGTTTTCTTTCTACTTTCGTACACCTTCCTCTATCTTTTTTTTCCTTTAGTTCTTTCTTTTTTTTATTTATTCCTTCTTTCTTTTCTTACTTATTCCTTCATTCTTTTCTTACTTATTCCTTCTTTCTTTTCTTTCTATTCCTTTTTTCTTTTCTTTTTTTACTTATTCCTGCTTTCTTTCTTTTTTTCTAAGTTCTTTTGCCTCTGTTTTTATATTCATCTTTATTTCCTTAACTTTTTTAGTATTTAAATGTCTTTTTTGATTAAAACTTGTGGGTTTTTATTGGTATTTATGAATATTTCAGAGTTTGAGTCATTGTTTAATTTTTCATAACATATATATTTATATAGTATTATTCATATAAGTTTTCCAAAAAAATAGTGGCCATCCCAATATCCGCAACCCACTATCTCGCTAACCTAGTTTTTTGGGTTGGTCGCGCCGCGTCGCTATTTGGGATTAACTACCTAGATATGCGCCAAAATAAAATACCTAGGAATCCATATTGGAATTCAATCCACTTATGAGCGAGGTTCTGACATATTCA
Organism: Cicer yamashitae; assembly: GCA_037974755.1. Lineage (NCBI taxonomy): Eukaryota > Viridiplantae > Streptophyta > Magnoliopsida > Fabales > Fabaceae > Cicer > Cicer yamashitae. The sequence goes on from JBBPBQ010020323.1 coordinate 59,672,902, forward strand.
GGGGCGACAATTTCAAATCAAATTCGTAATGAATAAATTCTTGAACTCAACAATAATGAAGGACTGCCTGAAATGCCACAACATAATGACTTAGATAAAGAGACACAAAGCAAATTTACTACCATTTACCCTAATTGGAAGGAAAATGTCTTTGAAAGAAGAAACTATAAACAAAAAAATGAAGGTAATCCAACACATCATCCTGATACAGGTAAGTCTTCTTCTGTTGCCTACTTCATTTGCTACATTTACCTCTAAGTTGTCTGCCGTAGAAATTCCAAAAAATGTACAAGAAGCTCTAAAAATTCCAAAGTGGAAGGAAGCTGTTCTTGAGGAGATGAAAGCTCTTGAAAAGAATCAAACTTGGAGAGTCATGACGTTATCTATAAAAAAAATTGATGTTACTTATAGATTTCTCCTAGTTCACCACTAACTTGGCTACATCCAGTCCCATCATTCAGAAGGCTTTTAATCCACTAACTCAAATACCATGAATTACAAAGCACCTGACCCTCCAAGCCAATCTTCCCAAACAGCCTGAAAACCCCAGACTTTTGAGGAACTAACCAGCTTAACCCTACAAGCCAAGTCTTCTCCTAACAACCTGACAACCCCATATTGAAGAAGGAACTAAACCACTATCGGGTTGGATACAAAAGATTGGAACTTGAGTAGTTGCTTCTAACAAAGCTGATAATAATAATAACTCTCATACTCTAAGAAAAGAACACTCAAAATAATATATCTAACTTGAAAAAGTGTTTTTCTCTTTGAACTATAAGACTACTCGTTTCTTCTTTTCGATGATTTTCTTCTTCAGCCTTGAGTATCTATTTATTGTTAAAATTTGGGCTTCAATTTAGTCCTTGTTTAATTTTGAATTGTATTTTGTTCAGATTGGGTTTTTAAATTCTTCAGCTTGATTTTGTTCCTATTTTGTTTAGATTGAGATTGTAAATTCTTCAGATTGATTCTGTTCGTATTTTGTTCACATTGCGTTTGTAAATTCTTCAGATTGATTTTGTTCATATTTTGTTGTAGATAAATCTTGATCAAATATTCTTCAAATCTTGACCATATCTTATTTCATACTCTTTGAAGTCAAATATATTGTTCTCATAAAATACTTTTGTTATCAGCAAAATTCTAAGTATCAAATCAAATTGGTCCCAACAATCTCCCCCTTTTTGATGAAGACAAAACTTGTATTTTTTATAACAACTTTTCTTTACATTTCTTTGACTCCCTCTAACTTAGGGCTCCCCCCAAACTCTAAGTATCATCTTCTCGCCCACTTTATCGAATATTTTCTCCCTATTTTGTCATCAGACAAAAAGACTTGAAAGCGAGACTTTTTTTTTTAATAACATGAATATAACATATTACAAGAAAATATAAAAACTAATGTAAAAGATAAACTACTTTGAAGTTATCACAACATCTGTCAGGTATGAAGGTAAGGTTTAGGTTTTTATTGATAAAGTCAAACCTATCTTCAGGTAGTGGTTTAGTGAATATGTCAGCCCATTGGAGTTGAGTGTTTAAAAAATGAATGTTTAGTACCCCATTTTGAACAAAGTCCCTAATGAAGTGGTGTTTGATCTCTATGTGTTTGGCTCAATTGGTAGTGGGATTGTGTGGAGGCGGTACTTATCCCCTATGTACCGGGCACGAATACCACGGAAGGCAAAAACTCGTTATTTCCACTGGGTGGTGAGGGGGGACGAGAAGGTCGTGAGGTAGCATCGCCGGTAACGGTAATGGTCGGGGTGTTAACATCCTCTAAATTATTATTTAAAAAAAATTAGAACCTATCAATATTATTCAATATTAAATTATGTGCGATAATTATTTCCCTTGTTCGATTTTTGTAGTTGATAAAGTTATTAGTAAGAATTATTTAATCAATGGGGAGTTTAAATATAATATATATATATATATATATATATATATATATATATATATATATTTAAGTAGGGATATATTATATGTAGATGTGTTTTCCTAGTGCAAGAAGAATTTGGGCTTAGTGTGACCCCACCCACTTGAATGAGTATAAATTTGGGCTATGTGTTTGTGGCTTGGTTTTATGATCAAGGTTAAAAAGAAAGTGACATTTTATCCCTCTTATTCTTCATTTAGGCCCAACATTATCTAACCAACAATTTCCAATTTAAATTTTCCTAAGTCCACAATTTCTGTATACTCACTAATAACAAAAAAAAAAAAGAATTCCGAAACCCTAGCCACCATCACCTTCACACCTCATTTCTTTGTGTATCCAAGTTTTGAACTTCTTTTCCTTGTGAACAACTCCGTGGGGCTTAAGGCTTTCTACTAGGAAGAAAAGCGGCCAAGGTAAAGGATTTTCCCCACACAAATTAGAGTTAGGCCGTTGGTTGGACGACATGAAATAAATAATCGTGAATTACTTCTATTTTAAAATGAATAAATGTAGACTAATGGATTAGAATAATAAAACCCCAATTTTTGTTGACATTGAATTGTAATATATGACTTCTATGGAGTAAAGTATGAAATTTTATGCTATGTGTGATAAAATTGTAGTTTTACGATGAATATGAAATAAAGTTTGAATTTGTACCTTATATGTGATAAAGTTTTAACTTTTATTATGTATATGAGTTGGAGTTTGAATTTTCTTGTTATATATGTGAAAGTGTAATTTTTATGACCTATATGATATAAAGTTTCTATTTTTATGTGTATGTGGTGAAAGTCATAATTTTTATGATTATTTGTCTATGAATATGTGATAATCATGATAAGGATGTGTGGTATGTGTTCTTAGTGATATGTGAATAAGTGATGATTTTAAAAAGTAATTTTGAATGTATATGACATGATTCTTAGTGGACTGTGTGGGAATATATCTCTTGATACTATATCATAATGTCACGGCATATGCATCTTCGTGGGAGTTGCTTAGTGGCAGGTTCGTTTTCCCCATTGGTATAGGTGACCTTTCAGTGTGGAAGTTGCCTTAGTGGCAGGTTTATATCCGGATCATATAGTTTTAGGAGCATGCATTATGCATATGTTTTGATATACAATTTACCGGTGTGCGCATTTTTTCTTTTAAATTGGAAGTTTTTACTTTTATATGTTTTGTGTTATTCTTCTATATGTTTAGCTTTGATTTGATGTGGATGATGGAAAAAAACTAACCCTTACAACAACATTTTAGGTACTAATGAGTTCAAGGAGATTCAAGATTAGTTAATGAGTATTGACGTGTGGCGAACGTGGGGTAAACATGGGTTTTCAAGACAATTTTGTAATAATAGAATTGTCCAATATTTCTAAGTTCTTTTTAATCGTTTGTCACAAACTTTTAATATGTACTAGAATTGTAGAAATACAGAAGTGGTTCCATTCCGTTAGGAATAATTGCCTTTACTTTGTTTTAAATTTTAAATAAATATTTTCTTAATGATATTAAATAACGTGGTTGTTACTAATTATTTAAATGAATAAATGCTAAGTATTAAAAAAAAATCGTAAACTTTTCTAAACAATAAGTACTTTTTTTAAGTAACGTTTTGGATTAAAAATCCGGGGTGTTACACTCGTGAGACTTTTTCTAACTTCGCTTGCAGCTCTTTGTTCTCCTCTTCAGATTTTAACAATGATACTTTGAGTTCTTCTATTTCTTCATTTGTGACAAGGGTAGGTTCAGGTATTTCCTGATCACTTGAGGGGGTACTGTGGAAAGGCAACTTGATTTCTTGGACTCTTTTCTTTACCCATTATTGATAGGATTCTTTTGTGCTGCAACTTCTACAGCCGAGTACTCTTCCTTTTCTAATAATCTACTATACCCATATTGTGCAAAACAAAAGCTTCTAACGACTTATCATCTGGTTTCTCCAACATAGGGTAGCCAAGCTGTCTTAGAGCTACTATTGGATTGTAATTAATACATCCTTTGGTTCCCATGAGAGGTACATTTGGAAAATCTCTGCATTGGCATATTACTTCTTCCACTCCTTGTTCTCTATGATACCATGAGATTATGTCCCTGGTAAAGCTAGCTATATTATGAGCCAATTCACGATTACTTTTATCTCCAAATTTTATCTGGCACATTAGCAGACCCAAACCTAGAGAGTTTGTTGCTGGACACCATTGGTGCTTGCATTCTCTTTGCAATCCCCATATGTACCTTGGCTAGTAAGTCACATATATATTTGGATTGGGAAAAAAATTAAAGATCAATTAGGCAAGTGAGTCACCATAATTCCAAGGAAATAGTTAACATGATAATTCCAAGGAAATAGTTAACACCATAATTCCAAGGAAAAAAATTAAAGATCAATTAGGCAAGTGAGTCACCATAATTAGGCAAGTGAGTCACCATAATTCCAAGGAAAACACAATTCAGCTTGTTATAAGTTGTTGAATCCGGGTTGGGGAACTCTTAGTAAAGATGATATCATTAACATAAATAAGAGCTATTAATGTAAACGAGGTGGATCGTAGAATGAAGAGGCTAAGGTCATATTTATTGGCATTGAAGCCATATTGAATGAATGCTCATTTGAGTCTATCAAACCAGGCCCTTGGGGCAAGTTTTAGTCCATATAAAGCTCTGTTGATCTTGCACATCAAACTTTTGTCTTGAGCCTCAAAACCTGGAGGTTGCACCATGTATACTTCTTCTTCTAAAACACCATTCAAAAAGGCATTATTCACATCAATATGCTGAATAGGCAAATGGTTGGAGACTGTTATGGTGAACACAATACGCACAATGACTGGTTTCCATGTGATGTATATATTCTCTAATAGATTACGTCAGATTAATCAATTAGACTAAGACCAATTCATTGGCTCAAAATCTCTTTTTAATAACAAACCATATTTCCTTAGGTTATCAGACTTGTCATTGCTTCTACTCCAAGTAAATCATCAAGTCTGAACTAGCTTAATCAAAGATTGAAAAAGTTATCAACTTAGTCAAACATAATTCAACCCCTTCTTGTGTTTGCACCTTCAATTGGCATCAGAACTCAGTCTCAAGGCTGAGCACTTTACAGTGTTTAATGAAAGATTCAAGGGTTCAACATGCCTAGATTCAATGAATAAGCTGCTGGAGGAAACATCAAAAGACCACCTCGGTTTGAGGGAGAACGTTTTGAGTACTAGAAGGACAGACTGAGAAGTTTCTTTATTTCACAATATCCTGAACTTTGGGTTTTGGTGGAAGATGGTTATACTGCTCCAAAGAATACTGATGGTATTGAGATAGTTTTTAACTCTATAAATACTAAAGTTCCATATTGGATAGTTAACATATGTGGGTTTGCTTCCATCACTATATAAAGAGTGTCAAACTATTGTGAAAAGTACACCAAAGTTAGATGCAATTCCCAACTTTCTCTTTTCTCCATCTTATGCTCAATGCATTTCGAGCCACTTCTCCCATTTTTTTTCTGTCCCTTTGATTTTTGAGTGGTCCTAATATCAATGTCATTTTAAAGTAGTTTATGTGTCGTAGTTCATTCAAGGTTTTAGTGGTCCTAATACCAATGTCATTTTAGAGCGGTTTTTGTGTCATAGTCCCTTCAATTTTTGAGTGTTCCTAATACCACTATTCTTTTAGAGCGGTTTTTGTGTCATAATTCATTTAATTTATGAGTGGTTTAAGTACCATATTTTTAAAATGGCCATTATAGCCATATTGAGGGTGTAATTCTAGAACCGTTTTCTACGGTCCAGTTGAACTCTGATAAAGTTTTTCTGGGCTGTTTTATCCTAGGGACGTGGTTGATAGTCTGCCTTGAACAATTTGGACAGTGCCATGAAACATCTTAAAGAGAGCGACGTAGTCTACACTCAACCTAGTAATATCTTCGATGGATGAAATTTATTTGGAAACAGATCTTTTTTCGAAACTCAAAAACAACAATTTTAAGAGGTTTCTTTATGCCATGTCAGCTGAAGAGATTACTGGTTCTAGTACTGCTGCTTTTGATTTCAATAAATTGTTTCAGTTTGAGGGATGTCACTTCAAACGATGGCAACAAAAGATGTCATTTTTCTTAACTGTGAAAAAGGTTACCAATGTTATGAAAAATGACATTCCAGTGATCATAAAAACAATTGAGCAAACACAAAAGGATAAGAAAGCTACAAAATTAACCAAATGGAAGGATAATGGTTACCTCTGTAAGAATTATATTCTTAATGGACTTGTTGATGATCTGTATGACTACTACAGTTCCATCAATACTGCTAGAGATGTTTGGGATGCCATGAAGAAGAAATATGATACCGAGGAAGTTTGGGCTAAAAAGTATTTTGTGAGTGCTACCTCAAGTATCAGAATATCATATGACTGATGATAGATCCATGGAGGCTCACTCCCATGAAATTCAGAAGACAATTAATGAGATCATCTCTGAATGTATGACTTTAGATGAACAATTTCAAACTTAAGAAACTTAGGTTTAATTTCAGTAATTAAAGAATCTGAGCCATTAGATTTAATACACTCTGATAAATATGAACTTGATGGGACTTTAACAAGAAATGAAAAATGTTATTTTATCACTTTTATTGACGATTGTTCTAACTATACTTTTATATATCTAATGAAAAATAAAAGTGAAGCACTTGACATGTTTAGAATCTTTGTAACTGAAATTGAAAATTAATTTCATTGAAAGATTAATAGGTTTCATAATGATAGAGGAACCGAGTATGATTCTAGTTTGTTATGAGTTTTATAAATTGCATGGAATTATACATGAAATAGCTGCACCATATTCGCCTAAAACGAATGGTAAAACTAAAAGAAAGAATATAACTCTTACTGAACTAGTTGTTGCTATTATGCTTAACACTAGTGTTGTATCTCATTGATGGGGGGAATTTTTATTGATTGTTTGCTATGTTTTGAATAGAGTTCCTTATCTAAAAACAAAACATCTCCTTACGAGATTTAAAATAAAAGACAATCGAACTTGTCTTATTTTCGAACTTAGGGTTGTTTGGCTTATGTCAGAATCTCCAATCCCAAGCGAGTTAAACTCACCAGTAGAGCCTATGAAAGTGTATTCATTGGGTGTGCAGTAAACAACAAAGCGTGTATGTTTTATGACCTAAATGTGAAATTGATCATAGAGTCAAATGATGTTGACTTCTATTAAAATAAATTCCTATCAAATTGAGAAATAGTGGGGGCAGTGAACCAAGTCACGTTCTAGTGATGAGGAGCACTGAAAGCAAAAAAACAAGGCGAAATTGAACCTCGAAGAAGTAACAGAGATAGAGTTGCTAAAGATTACATACCTGATTATACAGCCTATACCTTAGAAGAGGATGCTGCAAATGTTCAACAAGCTTTGTCATCTTTGGATGTAGACTTATGGCAAGAAACTATAAACGATAAGATGAACTCTCTAGAGTGTAACAAGACCTAGCATTTAGTAGACTTGTCTCCTGGTTGCAAACCCATAGGTTGTAAATGGATATTGAAAAAGAAACTAAAACCCCTGAACTATTGATAGATACAAGACTCTCCTTGTAGCCAAAGGTTTTAGACAAAGAGAAAATATATGTTTCTTCGACATTTTTTCACCGGACACTTGAATTACATCCATTAGGGTACTCATGTCACTTGTTGTTATTCATAACTTGGTGGTACACTAAATGGATGTCAAAACAGTTTTTTTTTTTTAAATGGTGACATGGAAGAAGAAATCTATCTAGAACAATCTAACAGTTTTGTGATTCATGGACAAGAAAATAAGGTCTGTAAGTTAGATAATTATATGTATGGTCTTAAAAAAGCTCCTAAGAAATGGCATAAAAAAGTTTGATAAACTGATTATATCGAATGAGTTTAAAGTGAATGAAAGTGATAAATGTAGTTATTACAAATCTGAAAATGGTATTTGCATTATCATATGTCTCTATGTAGACAACCTACTCATATTTGGTTCAAACATTCATCCTGTAAATATTGTGAAATCATTGTTGTGTAACAACTTTGATATAAAAGACCACCGATAAGCGAGTGTAATCTATTGGAACCAAGTTTATTTTATACTTAGAGTTTTGATGATAACAAAAGTATTTGATGAGAACAATATATTTGACTTCAAAGAGTATGAAAGAAGGTATGGTCAAGATTTGAAGAAGATTTGATCAAGATTTATCTACAACAAAATATGAACAGAATCAATCTGAAGAATTTACAAACGCAATCTGAACATAATCAATCTGAAGAATTTATAATCTCAATCTAAATAAAATATGAACAAAATCAATCTGAAGAATTTACAAACCCAATCTGAACAAAATAAAATTAAGAATTAAACAATGACTGAATTAAAGCCTAAATTTGAAATATAAATAGATACTCAAGGCTGAAGAACAAAATCATCGAAAATAAGAAAAGTGTAGTCTCGGAGTTTAAAGAGAAAAACACTTGTTCGAATGAGAAATATTCTCTAAGTGTTTTTTTTCTTAGAATGTGAGAGTTATTATAATTATCAACTTTGTTAGAAGCAAACACTTAAAGTTCGAATCGTTTGTATCCAACCTGATAGTGATTTAGTTCCTTCTTCAATCTGAGGTTGTCAGGTTGTTAGGAGAAGACTTGGCTTATAGAGTCAAGGTGGTTAGTTCCTCAAAAGTTATTGTTGTCAGGCTATTTGGGAAGATTGGCTTGGAGGGTCAAGTGCTTTCTAATTCAAGGTATTTGAATTAGTGGATTAAAGCCTTCTAAATGAGGGGACTGGATGTAGCCATGTTGGTGGTGAACTAGGATAAATCTATGTGTCAAATTATTTAAGCTTTCATTGCGTGCTGCCTATGAATCTGATTGCTTTTACTCCAAGTAAGTCACCACAACCGAACTAGTTTTTATTTATTTATAAATTATCAAAAAGTAATTAACTTCGGCAAACACAATTCAACCCCCTTCTCTGTTTGTTGGAGAACGTTTTAAATACTGGAAGGATAGGTTGAGAAGTTTCTATATTTCACAAGATCTTGAACTTTGGGACTTGGTGGAAGATGGTTATATTGCTCCGAAGAATATTGATGCTATTGAAATTCCAAGAAACGAGATAAATGTTGATCAGAAGAAGATGTACAAGATGCATCATATGTGTAGAACATTCATGATAAATGCAATCACCTTCAGGGAGTTTGACAAGTGCACCAACAAGGAGTATTTATGATAGTCTAATTCTGACCCATGAAGGAAGCAAGCAAGTTCAAGAAGCAAAGACCAACCTCCTAGTCAAAAAGTATGAGTTGTTTGTTAAGACAAAATCTCAATTTAATGTTTTGATGAAAACAAACAAAAAGTTAATTAAGAATGTTAATTATGATTCTAAATGTTACGTTAATTTAACTTGGGCTTTTGAGTGGATTAATTCAAAGATAGGACTCAAGCAAAACAAAGAAATCAACAATAAAAGATAAAAACTAAACAGATAAGAAAGGAGAACATTATGGACAAAATCATTAAAAATGGGGAATGTTCTCCAGGACCAAGACTGATTATCACAGCCCCAAGATCAATCAATCTCCACTAGTTAAAAGAAGTTTTAGCCTCTTGATTTTACATCTATATCATCAGCACTTGGCAATGAACAAACTAAGATGATCAGATTCAAAGAAACTACTTGAATCACAAAGAGAGAAGATCACGAATTAGCAAGACCAAACAGGTCTGAATCTTCTCCAGCTTAAACTGTCAAAGAAAGATAAATGATCTTGAAATTTACAAGACATCCAGATTAATCATGAAGACATCCAAAATGATCAAGAATGAACCTCCAGATTGATTATCAATCTCCAGAATTTACATTAACATTCTGTAGCAGTTCATCATCATTCTCCAAGTTGTTTTGATAGAATCAAAACTCCAAATCAAATCAAAGACATTAACAAGCATATCTAAAGTACAAAGGATCATCAAACTCAAAGGAAATTTGATCAAAAATTGAAGAACTCAGCCTAGTCAACAGAATTCAAAAGTGTTCAAAGGTTGGAATATTTTTATTCATATAAATTGGTCTTTGATCAAAACTGACAGAGTACTACCCATAGCTCTTTTGACCATTATTAAATGCTCTAAAACACCTATAAAAGGAAGGCAAATGCTCAGGTAAAATGCAGAAGTTCAAGTGCTAACAAGTCTCATAAAATCATTCACATTCACATACTTGAAACTCTCTCATTACTCAAAGAAGAATCAGTCTGATCACTTTTCATTACTCTGTTATTTTTGTACTAAATTCTTTGTAAAGAATCGAATCTTAAACAAGAGCTGAGAAATATCAGATTCTAACAAAACAATCTCATCATTATTGTAAAACTCGAACTACAATAGTCTAGTATAGTTTGGGTAGATTGTAAGAAATCCTATCAAGGTTGATAGGTGACCTGATTAATCTCTTTCTAGGTGGAAAGGATTGAAGTTTGTAATAGATCAAGGTTGATTTGAGCTAGGTGCTGTAAAACCAAATAGGTTTTTTGTTTTGAACACTTAGTGGAAAATCTCACAGTTGTGAGGACTAGACGTAGCCCGTGTTAGGTGAACTAGGATACATCCGTGTGTGGTATTCCTTTTCTTATCTCCTTATTTATTAAGTCTGATTAATCATTTAAGTTAAAAAGATAAACTGAATTTCTGATTTTGAGCTAACCAAGAACGTTCTCCATTTTCTGGTAAAAACCAAGAATGTTCTCCGTTTTCTGTTTTCTTAACCAAGATCATTCTTGAGTTGAATTTCTAAGTATTTTCAGGTAATTTTTAAATAGGGAGATTTACAATTCAAACCCCCATTTCCTTGTAAATTGACATTGCTACTTCACTGTTCAAGATGTAAAAAGATGAAGACATTGAAACAATGTTTTCCAGATTCCATATCCTAGTCTCAAGACTAAAGGTACTTGAGAAGAGTTACTACTGCTGATCATATGAATAAAATCCTTAAGAGTCTGACAAGTAAGTGGAGACCCAAGATCACTGTCATTCAGGAAACAAAAGATCTGAATACTCTTAAGCTAGAAAAATTAATCAGCTATCTCAGATCACATGAAATTGAGCTAGAAGAAGATGAACCCAAGAAGAAGAACAAGACTCTGGCCTTGAAATCCAAGAAGAAGAAGGTTCTAAAGGCAACATCAGAATCAGAGGATAGTGATTCAGATGATCAGAATCTGAACTAAGAGGAAGAGGAGATTGCCTTCATATCTAGAAGAATTTAAAGGATGTGGCACAGCAAGAGGATATCTTTCCCTCAGAAAGATTCCAAGCAGTCCAATAGAGGAAGGAATGAAAATTTTGACAAGAAAAGAATTATCTGCTATGGATGCTATGAACCCAGACATATCAAGTCAGACTATCCAAATCTAGAGAAAGGGAAACACCAGAGGAAAGATTCTAGACCCAAGAAGAAGAGCCTGAGGGCTACATGGGATGATTCTGATAAATCCTCTGACGATGAACAAGTAGATTTTGCTCTGATGGCTCATACCAACTCCCCCCTGGATCTAACACAGATTCTGACTCTGGAATTCAATCAACAGATGAAGAAATTGAGGTATTTTTTGACTTTACTCGATCTGATTTAATTACTACTATAAATGATTTTTAAATAAGAATCACAAGTTGTCTTTAAAACTGAAAACACTTAGAAAAGAAAATGAAAACTTAACTGAAAAAGTTAATGTGTTAAAGAATCAAAGTGTTGAATTTAAAACAACAAATGCAACTCTGAAAATTGATATTACTGAACTTAAAATAGAAAATGCAACTATGAAAACTGATATTGCTGAGCTTAAGACTGAAAATCTAACTATGAAAAGTAATCATAGTTCAACATCAATTTAAAATACCACAGGTAACTCTGACAAGCATGAAGAAGTATTTCTTGCTAATGGTATGGAAGGAAGAAAATATGCTTCTATGATTTATGGAGTTAGTAGAAATGGTAAAAGAGATATAGAATTTGAAGAAACTGTAACTGAACCTAAACATATTCCCTTTGATATCTTGTGTATTGTTTGCTCTAAGAAAGGTCACTCCAAATTATCTTGTCTTATGATAAATACAAAGAAACACAAGAAACCTTTCAAGACTAACAAACAAAGACCCAACCAAATTTGGGAACCTAAGAACAAAACTGTCTATGTTGCAGATGTCCTCAACAATCAAGTTAAAACACCAATCATAGTACCTGGACAGTCGATGCTCGCTCCATATGACGGGAGAAAAGTTTATGTTCCAAGAACTATCACTGAGCAAATGAGGCACAATGACTTTTGGAGGAAAGGAAAAAGGCCAATTCATTGGTCAAGGTACAATTGGTAATGGTGCTTCCCATTCTATTAAAGATGTCTTGTTTGTTAAAGGTCTTAAGCATAATTTATTAAGTATTAGTCAGTTAAGTGATAATAATTATGATATTATATTTAATCAAAAAACATGCAAGGCAATTAGTCAGAAAGGTGGATCTGTACTCTTTACAGGTCAAAGGCAAAACAACATTTATAAGATAAATTTGTTTAGTCTAGAGATACAAGAGGTTAAGTGTCTTATATCAGTAAATGAAAAGAAACTAATTTGGCACAAAAGATTAGGTCATGCAAACCATAGATTAATTTCAAAACTGAATAAACATCAACTAGTCAGAGGTCTACCTAAGTTTAGTTACAAACTTAAATTATGTGTGAAGCTTGTCAAAAAGGAAAACAAACAAAGAACTCCTTTACTCCTAAGAACTCAGTCTCTACCTTAAATCCCCTTAAGCTCTTACATATAGATCTCTTTAGGCCAGTGAAAACAACCTCTCTAAGTGGAAAGAAATATGGTTTTGTTATAGTAAATGATTACACTAGAAGGACATGGGTAAAATTCTTAAGAAGTAAGGATGAATCCCACAAAGTGTTTATCACATTTTGCAAACAAATAATGAATGAAAATAGTCTTAAGATTGTAACAATTAGATATGATCATGGAGGAGAATTTGAAAACAAGTTCTTTGAAAGTTTTTATGATGAGAATGGAATCTCTCACAACTTCTCCTCTCCTAGAACACCCCAACAAAATGGAGTTGTAGAAAGAAAGAATAGATCACTCCAAGAAATGGCCAGAACTATGTTAAATGATATGAATGTTGAAAAAGAATTTTGGGCTGAAGCAATTAATACTGCATGTTATATTCAAAATAGAGTCTTAATTAGATCTATATTGAATAAAACACCATATGAATTGTGGAAAGGTAAAAAGCCTAACATCTCTTATTTTAAACAATTTAATTGTACTTGTTATATGTTGAACACTAAAGGTAACCTTGGTAAATTTGATTCTAGATCTCAAAAGTGTACATTCATTGGATATTCTGAATGATCTAAGGCTTATAGAGTGTTTAATAGGGAAACTCAGATTATGGAATCCATACATGTTAAATTTGATGACAAACATCTTGAACTTGAAAAGACAAATCAAGATGATGATAGTGCAGGTTTATCGGAACCAGAGGAAGTAGATGCAGACAAACTTGAAAAATCATAGCATACAAGCAAATCAGAAGAATCTGATAAATCTTCAAAGGATGAATCTGATCACGTAAAAAAAATCATGATAATCAGAAGGAAGATCTAGATGGAAGTACAAGTCATCTCATCCTGAAACTCTAATCATTGGAAGTGCAAGTGATCCTTTGAGGACCAGATCATCACTAAAAGATACCACTTTGTTTGGCTTACTCTCATCAATTGAGCCTACCTTTATTGATGAAGCATTGGCAAATGATGGATGGATTATTCCAATGCAAGAAGAGTTAAATGAATTTAAGAGGAATGATGTTTGGGATCTAGTACCTAAACCAAAGAAGAATATTATTGGAACCAAGTGGGTTTTCAGAAACAAGCTAAATGAAAAAGGTGAAGTGGTTAGAAATAAGGCAATACTTTCCGCACAAGGCTACAGTCAACAAGAGGGCATTGTTTACATTAAGACATTTGCTCTAGTAGCCAGGTTAGAAGCTATTCGTATCCTACTTTCTTTTGTTGCAAATAATAACATTACATTATTTCAAATGGATGTTAAAAGTTCTTTTCTAAATGGTTATATAAGTGAAGAAGTCTATGTTAAACAACCCCTGGGTTTTGAAAGTTCTGAATTTCCAAATCACGTTTCAGCAGCTGGCTGCAGTTCTCAACTACTTTGGGATGAAGCATTAACTTGAAGACTACAAAATCCTATAATCCAACATTCACATTTATTGTGATAACACTTCTGCCATTTGTCTAACCAAAAACCATATCTTACATTCTAGAACTAAACACATACATATCAAACACCACTTCATTAGGGACTTTGTTCAAAAAGGGGTCCTAAACATTCAGATTGTAGACACTCAACACCAATGGGCTGACATATTCTAAACCAAAATTTGAACAGAATCAATCTGAAAAATTTACAAACCTAAATCAGAACAAAATACAATTTAGAATTAAACAAGGACTAAAGAGAATCCCAAATTTTAACTATAAATAGATACTCAAAGCTGATGAACAAAATTATCGAAAAGCAGAAAAGAGTAGTCTTATAGTTCAAAGAAAGAAACACTTGTTCAAGTTAGAAATATTTTATGAGTGTTCTTTTCTTAGAGTGTGAAAGTTATTATTATTATTATCAGCTTTGTTAGAAGCAAATACTTAACGTTCCAATCATTTGTATCCAACCCGATAGTGGTTTAGTTCCTTTTTCAATATGGGGTTGTCAAATTGTTAGGATAAGATTTGGCTTGTAGGGTCGAGGTGGTTAGTTCCTCAAAAGTCTTGGGTTACCAATTTGTTTGGGAAGACTGGCTTGGAGGGTTGAGTGCTTTGTAATTCATGGTATTTGAATTAGTGGATTAAAGCCTTCTAAATGAGGGAACTAGATGTAGTCAAGTTAGTGGTGAACCAGGATAAATCTATGTGTCAAATTATTTATGCTTTCATTACTTGCTGCCTCTGAATTTGATTGTTTCTACTCCTAGTAAGTCACCAAAAGCGAACTAGTTTTTATTTAGTTATAAATTATCAAAAAGTTATCAACTTTGGCAAACACAATTCAACCCCCCTTCTCGTGTTTGCACCTTCATAATCCTTAGAATCAAGATTACTAGGTTAGAAAATGTAATTTCTTTTGATCAATCTCACTATGTTGAAAAGACTTTAAAGAAAGACAAATACTTTGAATGTAAACCTGCTTGCACACCATATGATCCAAGTGTGAAACTTTTCAAAATCAATGGCGAAATTGTTAGACAAACTAAATATGCGAGCATCATTGGTAGCCTCATGTATGCCACTGATTGTACTAGACCCGATATTGCCTATGTTGTGGGACTATTGTGCAGGTTCACTAGTAGACCTATTATTGAGCATTGACACGCTATCAAAATAGTCATGAGATACCTTAAAAAGACCATGAGTCTCGGATTACATTATCAAAGATTTCCTATTGTTCTTGAAGGATACAGTGATGTCGATTGGAACATTTTATCTTATGACTCCAAAGCAACGAGTGGCTATATATTTAGCATAGCTTATGAAATTGTATCTTGGAAATCAAAGAAACAAATGATATTGCTCAGTCCACCATGGAATCTGAAATGATAACATTAGCTACCGGTAGTGAAAAAGCGAGCTGGTTGAAATGTTTGCTAGCTGAGATCCCTTTATGGGAAAAATCAATGTCAGCTGTGTTGATTCACTGCGATAGTACTACGATTATTGCAAAAATTGAGAATCGTTATTACAATGGTAAGAGATGACAAATACGTTGTAAGCACAACACAATTAGAGAGTTACTTTCTAAAGGAGTTGTTATAGTGGATCATGTACGCATTGATGAAAATAGCAGATCCTTTAACGAAAGGATTAGCTAGAGAGAAAGTCTTAAATACATCCAAAAGGATGAGACTATTGTATATCGATCAATGAGTCACTCATGATGGTAACCCGGCCTAAAAGCCCAGAGATCCCAAGAATTAGGTTCAATGGGTAATAACAAGCCGTGAAATGATATGAGATGAACATGCTATTATAAATCAGAGAGACATGATTTCTGAAGTGATGATAGGATGAGATAATAGAAACTCTTAATGAGATCTATACTCTATGTGGAGTGGAGTACCTAGCTACAAGAGTACTCTTGATAGACTCATCTACATAAATGTAGAAGTGGGGTCGCTTCCTATGAAATTTTGAGGGAGAATTCCTAGAGCATTCACTATACTAGGATATTTGTGTAGTGCCATTAATGCTCGACCTTTTGAGAATACACCATATGAAAATATTGTGTGTGGGTTTGATGTCAAAGATAGAGTTCAAGACTACGAGTCACTCTTGTTGAATCTGAATCTTACTTACTATGCAAAGGTTCAAATCGGAAGATACCTATATTTATGCACAATCTTATAGAAGCGTTTGACTCTACTTCGAAAACATTTTTTTTAATTCAAGTGAGGGATGGTTGGAACATAGAGAGTAGGTTATTGTGTGAATTTAAAACTTTCTATTTTCTTCCTCTTCTACTCGATGCACTTCTGAGTCACGTCTCCCCTTTCTTTTTGTCCCTTCGATTTTTGAGTGGTCCTAATACCACTGTCATTTTAGAGCGGTTTTTATGCCGTAATCATTTCAAAATTTGAGTGGTCCTAAGACCACTGTCATTTTAGAGCGGTTTTTGTGTCGTAATCCCTTCGATTTTTTAGTGGTCCAAATACCATTGTCCTTTTAGAGCGGTTTTTGTGCCGTAATCCCTTTGATATATAAGTGGTCTTAAGTACCATATTTTTAGAGTGACCATTATAGTTATATTGATAGTGTAATTCTAGAACGGTTTTGTATGATCTAGTAAAACTCTGATACAATGTTTATGAGTTTTTTTATCTTGGGGACTTCGTGGTTGATAGTTTGTCTTGCACAATTTGGGCAGTCTCGCGAAATGTCTTAAAGAAAGCCACTTAATCCGCGATCCGCAACTTAATCCAGTAATATCTTCGGTGGTTGAAATTTATTTTAAAACATTTTTTTTCGAAACTCAAAAACAACGGAAAGAATAATAGCCAAATTCATGTGATTAAAACTTGCTGTGGACAGAGAGATGGCGGTAACAACGACCTGGCCAATAGCTGCATTTTAATCTCTCACTACACCATCATCATCCAAGCCAACTAACCTGGTTGCGGCGAACAACACTGGCAAGCAACACCAGCAGCAGAAAACAGTTTCTGGCAAGCGGCGGGTTGACAAAAAGAACCTCAAAGGGAGCGGGTTTCGTGCGATGAAAGCTAGACACGTGGCTTGATTTGGTGCATTCGATTGATTTGAATGACAAGATTTATTGAAAGGCATAGTGCCTTTCCCGCCTTAAAGGCAGACGTTTCAAATCCCTTAATTTATTGTTATTAATCACTCTACTTAATTCTTGTGAAATGAAACAATACAAAATTGATGGACATTATGGACAAGTCTCCCAATTATTCTTCTATGCTACCTCACTCTACCTATCAAGATGTTAGGTGAGGGCTATCAGGCTATGTGTGCTCCCTTACAATGCAAGAGTTTGCATAATGCTTTCGGACAGCAAAAAAATTTTGTTAGCTTCTCTCTGTTAAATTTAGTAATCCATGTTCACATATTGTTTAATTTGCAATAAACTCCCTAATCAATTAGCAAGGCTAATAAAAGTTCCAGTGTAATATCTTATAATCAATACTTACTCAGACAAAATCAGTTTGCAGTTAGATGAATGGATAATCAATTTCTGCCTCAGAACCCATCACAACTTGAATAAAAACAGTTAACCAAGATTCACACCTTTTTTTCTGAATAAATATCATTGCAGCACAAGTAGGTGGAATTAAGGGACAAAAATAAAGAGCATGAAGGTAAGAAACTTGAAAATGAAT
The DNA here is from genome assembly GCA_037974755.1 of Cicer yamashitae. NCBI lineage: Eukaryota > Viridiplantae > Streptophyta > Magnoliopsida > Fabales > Fabaceae > Cicer > Cicer yamashitae. The sequence goes on from JBBPBQ010020323.1 coordinate 59,690,862, forward strand.
ACTTTTATCATTGGCAACTTGGCATTATTATTCAGCAAATAAAGAATCCAATCCAATCTAATCTATTCAATCAAAAGTTAGGGGATCCAAAAAAATCATTACAAATCCACCCCCAAAGCATTTGTTTACAAATCCATTCTATACAGTATATACAATGTGGGTTTATTTTACTTTTGACTATACATCAAAAATCCAAATTGAACATCAACAATGATTACACTGTAATACAAAAAATTAAAAAACCCAAAGTAATCCTATATATGTAAGAACAACAAAAACAGAATTGCAGGGTTACAAATCATTTGAATATCCTTCCCTTTCTCTAATCATCTTTAGCCCAAAATACCTGCCAAAATAGTAAAATCACAAACATAATTACTAATTATTTCACATTAATCAAACATATAACTATAGAAACTGAATTAAACTCACCTTCCCAACATCATTAATGTAGCTTGAGGATTAGTTCCAGGTGAAACACTAAAAACAGAACCATCAACAATCCGAAGAGAATCAATTCCAATGACTTTCAAATGTGAATCAACAACCCTACCAACAACACAACCACCATGATAATGCCAAATAGTACTAACCGTCCTTCTACAAAACTCAGCCATTTCAATATAATCACTTTCATCATTAGGCAAAGCAGGTCCAATAAACCTAAAATCCCTAACACCTAACCAATTCACAAACTTAAAATCATTCATAGCTCTACTCCTAAGTACTTCCCCTAATTTCCTTGTTCCATTAACACACCTTTCAACATCAACACCATTGTTAAAGTAATTAAACCTAACAATTGGATTAAACCTAACATCAGTTGAAGCTAATCTTAGAAAACCAGCAGAAACAGGTCCTGAAATCTTCGAAATCAACGTCGCAACGGTTAGATAAAGCGGCGAATTAGATTCACGGATGAAGAAATTCCGAACCGGTGATGAAAACGGAACAACATTAGAAGCTGCTTCTATGTAAGCACCTGAATTCGTTATACCTACAACTTGTATAAGCGAATGTTCAAGTGGAATTGAAGGTAGAAAAGTGATTCCGTTACGTGGATTATCGTATAGAAAATGACCTACGTATGGTAAATGATGTGTCACTGGTATTCCCCATGAAGAAAGATAAGGTCTAGGTCCAATTCCACTTAATAGAAGAAGTTGTGGACTTCCAATTGCACCTGCTGCAAGAATCACTTCTCCGCGTTCTCTCAAAATCGCGTGATGATATTTTCCGTTTTGATCGCGATAAAGAACTCCAATCGCAGAAGTTGCTGCAGAAGAAGAAGTTTCAGAACTCGTTGTTGTTGAAGATGATGAAGAAAACGATGAAAATGATGAAGAAGCGAGAAGGATTCGTTCGACGCTAGCGTAAACGGCAATGCGAAGATTGGAGTGTCGTGCATAGCGTAAAAGATCTGCGGAACTATGTCGTTTACCTGAAGTATCAAAAGTGGACCCACCAATTTTGGTACCAGTAGCGTGATCTAAGGTAAAACCGTTATAGGGACCCACACGAGCTTCTAGAAGACCATCACGAAAAGCGGATTGCCACGTTTTAAGTTGAGGACGAAAAACGATTTCTCTTTCAACCCATTCGTAAGATTCGTTCACAAGTTTTGAGTCCCAAACAAGACCGGAGCGTGTAAAAAATTCGTGATCGGCTCGGCTGTAAAAGCCGGCGTTAATTGCGCTACTACCGCCGAGAACGCGGCCACGTGCGTTGAGTACGCCGTCTTCTGAAATGAATGATTGAGCCGGTGAGTCTTCGTTGTTGGCGTTGTTTACGTTTGCGTTTAATAGTGTGTTCAAGAAACCTTCTTGGTTCATTAAGTTGGATTTACCGTGGGTAACTCCACCACGTTCGAGGATTAATACGCGGTAATTTTGGGAGAGTGTGGCGGCTAATGGACAGCCGGCTGTTCCGCCGCCTACTATTATGTAATCGTAGTAATCTTCTAAGGGAAACTCGCTTGCGTTAGCCACCATCTTTAAGTAACTCGGCGGCTTATCTGCAGTTCAGTACATACAGTTATAAATTACTAAAAGATAATAGAAATGTTTATTTCTTGTAATTAAATTAATTAGTGAATTATTATTTTACCTTGTTGTTCTTGAGAGTGAGATTCTTGATTTTGTGTTGGAGAAGCGAAGGCAGAGCCGAAGAATATTGTGATGAAAAATGTGAGAAACAGAAACTCTGTGGTAACGGTTATGGCTGATTTCTCCATTTTATTTTTGTTCTGTTTTCTTCTTCAACTTTCTGAAGTGAAAAAGTTGTATTTTTTGTTTTGTGGTTTGAATGGTTCTTTCTTGCTTCTTGGAGAATAGAGAAGCTGAATGAGTGTGAAGAGTGAAGAGAGTGGATTTGGAGGAGTAATGTTATTATGACGCAAAACCGTTTTGTATAATTTGTAATTTGTAAGTTGGGGTTTACCGTTTTGGGTTTCTCAAAAGCGATAGAAAGTCTTAAACGCAGCGTATTGGTAATTCATCTTATCTTATTGGTTAATCTTTGTTTTAGTATGTTCTTTTACAGTTTTACTTCATGTGTGTTTTAGTAATTGAAGTGTTGCTCAATGTTTCTTCTCATGAACGGTATTCATCATTGGCATTGAGTTTCGGATTTATGCTAAAGTGTCTTGTATATGGTTTATCATTTTTCTGCAACAATGCAAGTATTAAGGCATTTTGGAGAAATTTGTTATTTTTTAATTCTATCAACAAAGTTAAATGACATACACTGTTTTTTTTTCGGAAACAAATTTAACTCATTTGACTATAATACAAGATAGAATATAATCAAAAATGAAGTTTACTAACAAATGACATTAATGTCCATTCGTCTAAAAAAATAAAACTAAACCCCTAACCAATAAATGAGCTATATTGATTGCTTAAATTTATCTTAAAGTTTGGTGAACTAATGTAGGAAAATTTACAAGTTTGCAAAAAACCCATGATCCCATTTACCACTGTCTTAATCAGCATAAATATGTTTTTTTTATACTTACATTTAAAACCGTGTCTAATTAATATATATATATATATGTATGTATGTATATATATATATGGTTTGCTTTAGTGTTGAAAATTTATAGAGCTAGTGACATAGGAAAATTGGATAGTTACAAGAATGGAAATTTTATAAGGCGGTTGATTGTGTCTAAAAATATAATGACTTTCTGTGTCAACCATCGATTTATAAATGATTAAACTATGTGTGTTTAGTTTCAAATTGTCAACTTTAATTATTCGTTTAATTGTTTTTTTTACCGCAAATTATAAAATTTCTAAAACTAAATTTTAGCGGCAACATGAATTTTCACTGTGATTTGAGTAAAAGTATCACATAACCAAAGATATGCTACACTCTAAAACATAATTTAAACATCACATTAAACTCCAAAACTAAACTTTTGCGACAACATAATTTTTTATTGTGATTTAGATAAATGTGCCACATAATCAAACAAGTGATACATTCTAAAACATAAATTACACAACACATTATTGGACTTGTCTTATCAGCTAACATTTTACACTATTTGCTTTATGTACTTCCTTAGTAACTTAGGCTGAGAAAAGTTTGCCCCTTATTATTGTGTTATAGTGCACATCAATTATCTATGTGTAATTTATACAGATTCATATTGTCTAAAACTTTTGTGCATAATCTGGGTCATTAAAATTGTGATGGACTGATATTGGACCATGAAGTAAGTCCAGCCCATGGGCATGGTGTCTTCAAATATATGTAATAGCCCCATAAATATATCCTTTAATTATCAAAGAAGTTAAATACCGAGTTACCCACTCACAAACAACAAAATGGGGATAATCTCCCTCCTTTTTTATTTATTTAGAGAATTTAATAGTGAAATTCACAAGTACTAATTATAAAGAAACAGAGGATCATATATTTGAATTCGCACTCCAATATATTTCGTCCTTTATTCTATTAAAAAAAAAAAAGTCAGGCTAATCTCTTCTAACATAATATAATAATATGTATAATTCCGATATTGCAAAGCAATGAGGCTCATATGTTGAGATTGGAACTCCTTCCTATGTGGAGAAATATTCAAATATTGTAGTTCATTTTGTGTCTCATTTATTCGAGTAGAGAAAGGTCTTACTAAGGTTGAGAAATATAATATTATTAAGAAAAAGCAGCCGCCAAAAAGAGAGAAAGAAGAGAGAAAAGTCTTTTCTGATTTTCTCACAGCAGTCTCGATAAAACTTTCATTGCGCATTTGTCGACTGTTAGATCGACCTGAGTTTTGGACATCAGGTTCGCGAAAAGAGGTATGTGCAGATAGCTATTGCGTTCGCATTGCTACTACAATTTTTGGCTATTTTGTTCATCTTTCGCTTGTAAGCTTTTGTGATTTGTTGTCCTAGCTAGTTGTTGACATAATTTGTGAATCATTTTAAGACTTTCTTGTACCTTTATTTGCTTATAGTGGATCTATTTTTGTGGTTTTGACGACCTATGGTATTTACCCTTGTATGGAGAAGTTTTCCATGTTAAAATATCGATGTTTTTATGTACTTTTATTTGATCAATTTGTTGTTGCTCCTCGCGAGTTCTTGCAAGTTGATAGAATTTTATATCCATTATATGTTATTTGTTATTGTGTTTATTTGTTAGTTCCCCATCATCATGATCCCGTGCACTTAAAGATCACCGGGACCTATCAATTGTCTATCTTGTTTAATTAGATTCAACTCTTTTTTTTTTTTTTTGGATAAATAAATCAGGTCATATTTAATTGATTAACTCCTCGTTTATTTCATATATATATATATATATATATTGGCCTCATATATCGATTATGTTTGATAAAATTTAGGTGATAGTTTATAGTTTGTTGACGATAGTTGTCAATTTAATTGAACTGTTTGATAAAATTAGCGATTTAACCAGTTTCAAAATATAAAATGAAATATAAAGACATTCTTAAATAAAACTAAATTTATAATAATTAATACTTAAAATATTTTTCAACAATATTAATTATATTTTTACTAACTTACCATTTAATTATGTTGCATCTTTCTATAATTTATAATAAATACTATAATAAAATCATAAACTGACCCTCTCAGTTCAAGAATAAACTAGTAAAGCAATTCCAATTGTCCACAATTATTACTACAATTAATTTTTTTAATTATGTAATTTAGAGTATGTTTGTCAAGATAAAAAAAATGAACATATAACTTATAAGCTATAAGACCTGTTTGATAATATTCATTTATGAGCTTATAACTTATAGCATATTTTAATAAACTTATCATTTTTTCTTTCAATTTTACTCTTATTTTTGTAACTAAAATCCTTTATTACCCTTTATAATTTAAAATAAATAATTTTAAAATTAAAAATAATTAGATTAATTATTTATTTATAAATAATTTATATAATTTAAAATATAAAATAATTTTAATAAATAATATTTTTAAGTAAATAATTTAAAATAATTTATTTATCATAATTTAAAATAAATAAACTAGCTAAAAAAATATTATATTAATAATTAATTAATTTATTATCATTTAAAATAATTAATATGTTAAAGAAAATAATTTATTTATTCTATTTTAAAATAAATAAAATAGATAAATAAAAAATATATCATATTGATAAATTTTAAACTACTACTTTTAAATATTTTAAACATTAATTAATAAATTTTATTTTTAATTAAGAATGTCTTTTTATTTTTTTAAGATATTTTTTACATCCAAAATTTTGAAATTTAAAGTCCTAATTAACTTGAGTTGCTTGGCCATTGAATTGGCCCTTAAGTCTCATTTGGCTTTGACATTTTTTTGTTAATTTCCTTTATTTTATTTTTTGAGGGGTTGTGTTTGTTTAGGGATGAGGACTTACTTTTGCTTATATGATGGGCAATGCTTATATGGGTCAATTGGTCATGCATGAGTCATGACCCGTAGGTACCAGGAAATTACATAGTTATTAGTTCATATGAGACACAAATTGATTAGGGATGATAGCATCAATTGGGTTAAAGACAAAAACATAAAAACATAGGATGGTTCAAAATTTCAAATGCCATCAATTGACTTGTTAGTTTGGTTGACTTTAAAACAAGTATGAATTTCAACGTCAACCCTAAAAAAAAAGTTGTTTGGTATTTTGTAAGGAAAAGATAAAGTCTACACTTTCAGCAAAGCAACAAAAAAGTTAAATGGATTTTATTGAAAGGGAACAAGAGTAAAATAAAGTGATATGTTCCATCCATTAATTAAAGATGTGAATATACTAATTCAGCCGTTGTAATTTGAGTAATCAATATAAGTAATTTTTAATTATATGTCTCAATAACTGTCTGTAAAAATCAAGTGAAATTATGAACAATAAAACTAAATTATGATTAATTAAATTTGGTAGTTTTTATTTCACTTGTATCACTTAAAACTCAAATTTTTGTGATCAGTACTTTAATTTTTTTTGAAACTGCACTTTTAGTTCTCTAAGATATTTTTATGTTTTACTTTTATCTTTTAAGTTTTGTTTGTTTTATTTTGTTCCATTAAATTTCACTCTTAGATACTTTGGATCTTTAAATTATTTTTGTTCCACTTTAGTTTCTTATGTTATAAACATTAAACATTTTAATCTCTTAAGTTACAAATATTATACACTTTAGTCCTTTATAATAGTGTATAACATTGTAACTAAAGGAATCAAAGTTTCTAATTTTTGTAACTTAGTGGACCAAAATGTTTTATGTTTATAATTTTAAAATTTTTTTTGAAGGAATAAAATGTCTAACATTTATAACTTAAAGAAACAAAATGAAATGACCAAAAAGAAACCTAAAAATAACATAAGAGACCCAAAGTGTAAGGGCCTCAAAGAAGAGAACGTGTGCATTGTCTTCATAAGCTTATATGACATGCTAGTAGTGATAAGATTCACCTCAAAATAACAATCTAACCACTATATAACTAATTGAGAGACCAATAAAGGTCAATTAGTTTGACCAAAAATAAGAAGCAGCCGATGTGGATCTAGAGATTTAAAAGCACTCGTATTAAATATATCATTTATAATTGTGACAATTGAGAATAATATTTGAATACAAGTAGCTTCCTCCTTATAGAGCTCATCAAGATGTTTGTCGACATCTATCTTAGAGTTTGTTGGTCAAGAATCAAATAACAATCATTATCCATCTTATAAGAGTATACGAAAAAAAATTGGTGTTACAATCATGAACTTAAAATGATAATATATTGTAAAGAAAATATAATTAAAGTTTTGAAAGAATAGAAGTGCACGTAAACCCCCGAAGAAGTTGCTTAGCAAAATTCAATAAAATATGAATGCAATAGAGAGCTTGGTAAGAATACACCAATGTGCTCATATCATTTATCTTTGCTGGAAAGACGTACATGAGTCTTATATTACCAAAATGGTTGATTTAAATATAATTATAAAAGTTCTATATCACTTTAGTTATTTTAAGATTTAATTGTTTAACAATATCTCCAATTGATTTTTAATTTTATAATGATTCCTATTATAGAGTAACTTTTGGTTTCTTTCTAAATTGATCAAGCAAACAACACAAGTACTGAAGGATAACATGATGAGTGGTAAGTGGAGGCAATTTATACATTATTTGAAATCAAAAGAGTATGAATCTTATGATGAATGTAAGACCAAGAAGGAAATGGATGTTAGCGTCCTTGACACAATGGTTGATCCCTTCTAAAATCGCACTTTAGTACATCATTGGTATTCCAAGAAAGGATAAGTATGTGTATAATGTCATTAATCTTTAGATAAAATAACAATTATGTATTATATGTTTATTTTTATTGACTTTTGTATACATTAGTTATAGGAAATAAGTCAAATCAACATAGGAATAACTCAAAATATGAGGGTTTACATTGCATGGGAATCAAGAATCTTCTGAAACTAACTCATGAGATAGTATGCATATTTATATCACTCGTATTAGTATTTTCAACTTATATAGTTTATTACATATAGAATGTTTGGCATTCTTATTATTACTTTTAGACAACAATGGCTAAAAGAGTGCAACCTTAGCGAGCTCAAATTTACATTGATATCCCAACTCAAAAATATGGGAGTATTGTGACTCAAAAGGTAGCTGCTACAATTCTATATTTTTTATTTTCAAGCATAAACTAAAGTTTTATGACTATAATTATTGTTGGTAAGAAATATATCAAATGCACTAATATTTTGTGACTGAAATTGAAGTTTTAAATTGAATTTTTGTGACTTCAATTTTATTTTCAAGCATAATAAGAAAGATGCTATTATTATATGTTCTTAATGTTTTTCATGTAGGCAGATTTAAGGAATCATATAAAGAGGTAGAAAATTCACACATTCTTAGGTCGCTCAAGAACCTACAAATTATAAGAGTGTATTTGCTTTGTCTTGGCAAGTTTGCTAGACATGCAAGTTGAATTGTTTTATCTCAACGCAATAATTCAAAAAATAGACTTCAAAATATAGAGAATCTACTAGGAAATCTTGTTGTTAGTCTTCAAATGCAATTGTCTGAAAACCCACAATTTAATGTTGTTTTACATGTTATAGCTCAAGAGATATGAAATTTTATTTTCAACTTCAAGAATGTTTTATAAGAAAATAATATACACTTTATTCATTTAGGTGTCTGATGTAGTAAGTGATTCAAATGGTTCAATAGGTAACAATCAACAAACTACAAGTGACACTAATTCCTACACTTTTAAGGTACAAAACTAGCTTATATATGATCACAAGCACATTATATATCAAGAGTAGAGAATTTAGAGAAAATGTCCAATGTAGTAATTCAATTATGATTTCTTCTCTATATTTGGCTATCTATAATGTGCTCAAGTGTCCCAAATATTATTAAATGTTAGCTACAATAGTTTGCTTTAGTTAATGCGACACCTAATCACGTTATTGTTCAATTTGAAATAACTTGTAATACTTGTTGGTGACTTTCTGTTTAATGTTACTAGTAACAAAATGTTATCGCATATTTAAGAGTAGATAATTAGAGAAAATGTTTGTTTGTTGTATTAACACGAGTGAGGACTTTCATTTTTTAAGGTACTATGTTCTAGCTTACCTTTTTGTTGGTTATATCTACTTAAACAATAGATAGTTTTTCTCAATTGGTGACACTTTTGGTACATTTAACATAAACAATCAAATCTCTTGTCGAATGTTGATGTTATGGATGCAATGCATATTCATAGAACTTAACAACAATTATTTCATACATAATAGAAACTAAGAAGACATCCTTATCATAGAAACATAGTTTACATACATAGATGTTATGGTGTGAGAATGTTCTAATGTGAATGACTTTATGTTACAGTTCTTTTAAATGATTGTAAACAATACAGTGAATCTTGTCCACACGCTATTGTCATTACATTTTTACTTGTGGAACTAAGATGAATATTTTGAGTACATGATACTAGTACTTTTGTAATTTCATGTAAAAAGTAACTTATGTTATTGAAAGACTTGTGAATCTATTAGGAAATGGTATTTCCATTTTCAGTTTAATAAAATTAGAATTTAAATTTCATAAATTAAAGATTATTTTCCTAATTTGTAACATATTAATAAGGATAATTGTAATGATTACTTTTTTGATTGATTGTGATTATCATGTCAACAAAATTTTATCTTTGTTATGGTTCAAATATAATGTTAATGTAATTAGTTAAAATTATGACAAAATAAAATAGGCCAAGAAATTGTAAATGAAAAAAATGGTAAATATTTATATTATTTATTTATTTAATGACTATTTATTTAATACTTTTTAATATTAATTAAGAAAATTTTGACAAAATATAATGGTTTTAATAATGTATTAACTAATTTTTATGTATAAAGAAAAATATAATATAATACAACGCAACAATATTAAATGATAAATAAATTTTGTGGATATAATTTTTTTTTGAAGGTATCTGACATTTACTAACAACCAGATAATTAAAGCTAAAAGTGAATATCTTTACGACTAAAATATAGTGATATACGTAAAATTTTGTAGATAAAGATATTGGACCGTAGGTAAAAGATATACCTACAAAAAAAATGTTGCTATTGTTTGAATATTTCATTATAGTACATGAGCATTGCGCCCGACGATCAATGTCTTCGTGACATTTATCTAGAAAATTCAGTTTTTAGTGACAGAATTTGTCTATTACTATAAGTCAAATATCTTGTATTGTTATGGCTCTTATTATATCAAATACGAATTATTTTAAAACTTCCCTTCTCCTCTTTTCTCTATTAAAATCCCTTTTTACATGTTATTTGTTGAACCAAATATACCTTTTATGTATGGATGTGTGATATCATAATTAAATGTATGTACATATGTTTGTCCACAAAGTATACATAGTAATTTATTTATTTTTGTAAAATGTTTAAAAATCATATATCTTTCTTCCCTATAATGAGGTGGTGCCAACCAATCTCCACTGTATTTTTCTAATAAAAAAATCTACAGTATTTAATATAAAAGATGGTTGTAATATAAATAATTAATTTGATAACAATTTAATAAATTACTATATAAATCTATACTAAAATACATTATACATATTCTATATGCATGCATAAATAATTTATAAATCCGTCGGAAAAAACTTTTTTTAATAATATCTTTTATAAAGCAAAATAATCATTTTAAAAAGATATTGATTTTTCGTTTACAACATTATCAAATATTCTTCTTTATATATTCTATATTAGTCTTAAATCAAATAATATCCAAATTAAGAAAATTAAAATCTAAAGGAGAAAATTATTTTAATATATTTTTTTTTTAATTTTCAACTAGTTTCTTTTTCAATAGAAAAACTAATTCATATTCTTAATAATTAAATTTTAGTATAAATGATAAATTTAAAATATAGTAATAAATGTAAAGAGTTCATCAATGGAAGCATTTATATTCTTAATAATTAAATCGTAGTACAAAAAATTTTCTTTGACATAAGAAAAACTATATTAATTTTCTTATTAGTAAATTGTACCAATGAGTTGGAAAAAGATAAAAGACTCTTACAAATAATTCTCTTAATATATTTTCATTGAGAGAGTGCTAAAGTGCATGGGCTTAAATTTTAGCGGTTTGAGAGAGTTGAAGCAATAAAAAGGTCATAAATTTAATTTATTTTTTTAATAAAATTAATAATTAATTATTAATATTGATTATTTAAAAAAAATCACCCACCAATGTCAAAAATCATGTTAAAGCACACTAAATTTCTTGATGAATAATATATAATATTCACTGTAGTTGTCGCTGAAACTACCATTTACAACCACAACTGCACTAGTTGTAGTCACAGTTACATCCATAATTTTAAAGTTTTCTTTTTTTATGATTAAATAAATTTTTAGTCTCTATAAATTTTACTATTTTATTTTTAGTACTTATAAAACTTTTCGTCAACTTTGAATCTCTTAAAATTTTTTGTTTTCATTATTGGCCCCTAATTTTAATTTAACTATTGTGTCTTTTTGAATTTTTGAAAAAAAAATTGTAATATCTAGGACATGTTTAAAAACTTTCTTGCAAAAATTTAGAATTATTTATCGAATGATGAATTAAATATAAATTTTTAAGCTTTTCATACTTCAAAATTAATATTTAATGTATCGCTTGTTAAACAATTCTAAATTTTTTATGGAAAATTTTGTATAATGTTTTAAACATTAGTACAAAAAATTATTCAAAAATTTGAATGATACACAATAGTTAAATTAAAATTAATGACTAAAAATGAAAGCGAAAATTTTTAAAGGACTAAAAGTTGACAAAATTTTTAAAAATGACTAAAAATAAAGTTGTGAGATTTTATAGAGACTAAAAATTTATGTGACCATTTTTTTTAATTACCATTACCAAGGGCATATCCTATGTCATTGTATCGACCACATAACCTAGTCATTTTCGACAGCCACAAATACTCGATAATTGTCTGGGGCCAAAAACCGCAAAAATTTACCACGTGTCTTTTAAATAAGAAGTCTAAAATAGTTTCCAATTACCTATAATTGAGGGTCACATGATCCTCAAATAGATAACATAAAAGTGGCATCACAGATTAACGGTTTTTAAACTTTTACGAGGGTTTTAGAAATCCAATAATACAATATTTTCTTATAGTATATTGAAAACATGAAAACCAAGCTCGTAATAATAAGTCAAAGAATCAAGATAATTTTCTGCATCGTTTAAGAAAATATAAACATATGTGAGATTTTATTGTTTTAATTGATTATTGCATTGACATACTTTCTTCTTTTCCATTTTTAATATAATATCTTTTATATGTTAAGCGAATAGTGTGACTGATTCCCTTGCGATGGAAGCAATATCTATATATAGTTTGTTTCCAATTTATTTATTTATTATTATGTTTTGCTTTTATATTGAATTTTTTATTATTAATGAAATGTATTGAGTTCTGTTGGATAAAAAACGAGAGGTAATATTTGATACTTCACGTGATGGAAGACAAATGGCTACTAAGATGATTCAATCTCCTAAATAAATATGTTGAGAAAATTATGCACACGTCAAAATTCTACGATACTCTCTTTCTCTAAGAGTTACAAAGAATTATAACATTCACATCTCACACAATATATAATCTCTCACAATTTTCTCTCTATAATTTAGTTGAAGATCCATCAAACACTTACCATGATCACCAAAAACTGAGCATGCCATAACTATCCATCTCATCACCAAGGTAGGGATGTCTTATACCTAAACTCTTCCCAAGTCCACTTATTTATAAAATTGGGAAATAGTTACCATTTATGAACATAACTTAGTGGAAATTAATTGTCCCATCTTTCGAAATTCGAAGTAGCCTCACTTTATTTCTCCAATAATATTTATTTTATAAACAAATGTTAGTATATTATGTTTACATTTTTCCAAGAATACATATATATTCCTTTGTCTCTTGAAATGTATCTCTTAAACTTTCACTCATTTTTATTTATTGAAATTTCGAATTTATTTTCCAATGAATGAAATAAAGAGAAAGAAAATATCCATGGTAATTCTCCTAGTCAAATTAAATTTCTCTATCGGCACACCATTAAAAAAACACTAACATATTAGCAAAATAAATAGAAGATAAAATCAAATTTTAAAAGTGATCATAAAAAGACACTGTCTTATCAAGACACTGTCTTATCAAGACACTGTCTTATCAGTCTCATGAAGAACTCTCAACTGAGTCTATCTTAAACCTTCTCCCGTTGCACTTTGGTGGACATAAAGCCTTTCTAACATCTCTTCTTACGCACCATGTAAAAAAACTCTTGAGTATTGACAATATGACTCATGTCGTGTTTGTTTGGGACAAAGCTACGCTAATTTGGATTAACCATAATAGTATTGATGCAAAAATCTTTGAAAGGATTTTGTTGATAACTTTACAAAGACTTATATGACAATATTGATTAAATTCATATGTATGTCACAGTTTGAATTAGAACCAAATTAGTCTCATCATTATTCTTCATAAGATTCGGGTCAAAGTAACACATAACCACTATATAACAAATTGAGGGACCAACTAAAGGTCAATTAGTTTGACAAAATATAAAAAGTAACCTAAGTAAATTTAGAGCTTTGAAAGCACTTGTATTAAACACACCATCTATGATTTCGACAATTGAAGATAATATTTGAATACAAACACCTTCCTCCTTATAGAGCTCATCAAGACGTGTGTCGTGACATCCATCTTAGAGTTGGTTGGTCAATAATTAAATAACTATCGTTATCCTTCTTATAAGAATATATGAAGAAAAAATTTTGAGTGTTATGATCTCCACATCAAAACCAATCACAGTAAATTAAAAGTATTCCAAGTACTCTATAATATATTAATGTTTGAAAATCATTAAAATTTTAAACGACAATGAATATCTCTAACTGCATATTCAAAATTGAGTCAAATTAAAAAATTACATATTCAATATCCTTTATATCTTTATAGCCGAAACAATGAATTGATATTTTTTCGACAAAGTAAAGACAAACAAATATAAATTAAATTTTAAGTGAATTATTTGTATTAGCTTTTGTGGAATCAATATCAATTATATTGATTTCTAGGTTAAGTAATATTACCACTATTAAATTAATTCATTTTTCTGTTGTATAAGGTTTTCTGGGTACAATTTATTATGGTATAAGGCTAATCCATTGTTGTTAGAATTTCATTTTTTTTTAAGAATTAATCAATCCTAAATTATATATAAGACAAAATACTACTTCATCACCTTAACATAGTTTAAATAATAATAAAAAATACAAGTTACACTACATCTTTTCTGTTTTTTTAATTAAATTAATCTATGTATAGTCCGTAGATGTGTGGTGTCATCCAAGGATAGAATAGATATAGGCTACGTCTCCACACTCACCCCAATCGGAGTAAATTCAAGAGCACAAATTTAAATTAAAAATGTCTGGATACACATTCTCAAATCAAAGATTAATTAAAAATTAATTTAATCATACCACTAAATTAATTTGTGTGTTCAAATATCGTGCCAAAATAAGTATTTTTCTTTATCTCATCTATTTTCGATACGAAAACCCAATTGGTCCATGTTGTTCACGCTCCCTGGAGGCGCGTGGACCCCATATCTTTTAAATCTGGATTCCCTCTTTTGATAGCTACCTCTCTCTTCCACCTCTCAATCTCACCTCTAATTACTTTTCTTTTTTCATTTTCTTTTCCTTCTCAAATCAAATCAAATTATTAAATTATTAATATTTTTATTCTAGACAACCCAACCAAACCAATCTATTCTTTTTTCTTTCTCTCTCAATATTAATCATCAAATCAAGGAAAAAGAAAATCAAATCTCTCTTCAATTTTCCTTTCTCTTCTCACACTTCCCGGAACCTTCTTTTCTCTTCACTCTTATTCCATGGATTCCATCCTTTCATTTTCATCTATTTCATAAATAATATTCATATTCATATATTATACGATCTATAAAGTTTCCCTTTCCCCCTTTTTATATTTATTTTTAATAATCTCTTACCCAACTCATCTAGTTATATTAATTATATTTTGATTTCGATATACTAGAGAGAGAAATGAGATGAGGCCGATTCAACTTCCACCTCCAACCGCCACCGGTTCAGCTTCCGCCACCGGTTCTCCAAACAACAATAGCCGTCCTCAGCGCCGCCGTAGAGACCTAACCCTTCCTCTTCCACAACGCGACACAAATCTAGCTGTTCCGCTTCCCCTGCCTCCTTCCGGCAGCGGAAGCGGCGGTAGCGGCAGCGGAGGAAGCGGAAACGGAAACAACAACAACAACGCTGGAGGAGGACAAGGATCGAGTCAACAACTAGTGATTCCGTTTTCGGAACTCGAACGGTTGAACCGGATCGGAAGCGGTTCCGGCGGAACGGTTTACAAAGTAGTTCACCGAACAACCGCTCGCGTTTACGCGCTTAAGGTGATATACGGACATCACGAGGAATCGGTTCGCCGTCAGATCCACAGAGAAATCCAGATCTTGCGAGACGTAGACGATCCAAACGTGGTGAAGTGTCACGAGATGTACGATCACAACGCCGAGATTCAAGTTCTGTTAGAACACATGGACGGTGGTTCACTCGAAGGAAAACACATCCCTCAAGAAAATCAACTTGCTGACGTGGCACGTCAGATCCTCCGTGGACTCGCTTATCTCCACCGCCGTCACATCGTTCACCGTGATATCAAACCGTCGAATCTGTTGATAAATTCGCGTAAACAGGTGAAGATCGCTGATTTCGGTGTAGGTAGGATTCTGAATCAAACGATGGATCCGTGCAATTCATCGGTTGGAACGATTGCGTATATGAGTCCGGAGAGGATTAACACCGATATCAACGACGGACAATACGATGCTTACGCCGGTGATATATGGAGTTTGGGTGTGAGTATATTGGAGTTTTATATGGGAAGGTTTCCGTTTGCGGTTGGTAGACAAGGTGATTGGGCGAGTTTGATGTGTGCGATTTGTATGTCGCAACCACCAGAAGCTCCAACGAGTGCTTCGATTGAGTTTAGGGATTTCGTTTCGAGGTGTTTGCAGAGAGATCCGTCGAGGCGATGGACTGCTTCCAGGTTGCTTTCGCATCCTTTTCTTGTTAGGACGGTTTCAAATCATAATCAGATTCCTCCAAATCTTCATCAACTACTTCCACCTCCACCAAGGCCTCTTTCTTCTTAATTATTATCTATGAAGCATGGATAGTGACAAGGACACCAGATACGACAATGATAATCGGTAATAATTGAGAAAATGAATTAATTGAATGTAATCAGGTGTCGGTCACATGACAGAAATCACGACCTATCTTCGATCAGAAGTATCTGTGCTACATGGATTGTTATTATTAGTAGCTGTAATTTTTATTTTTTAATTATTACTACTTTGAAAAAAAGAAGAACTGAATTGGTGAGATTAGATGTTGATTTGATCTTTTCTTCATCACCATAACATGAATCTCTAGCATTGGCTTGCACTTGCTATGGCCATGGCCAACTCTTTTATTTTTATTTTTCCTATTTTTAATTATCTTTTATAAATGTTATGTATCAAAAATGTAATCCAATCCAATCCTTTCCTTTATTTGCTTAAAATTGTGTTAGTGCTTTTCATTTATTTTGTTTTGTTGTTATTTTTTTATATGATTGTGCACGGTTGGTTGGTTGGTTAAAGGGAATGGGAACAGAATGATGCATTGAGGAGTTGTAGGTTAGTGTGTTCTGTTATTCTTTTCTATTTATCATTATTACTAATAATGAGAATAAGGCACATTAGGAAAACGGTATATGCATTTTGTTGAGATTGACAGATTTATTAACGAGTAAACTATCAAATTCGTCGTTGACTTTGCACCACACTCTTCTTGACTCTGTCAAAATTACTTGCATGTTTTTTTTGTTAAAATTTTATATACTTGATCAGTCAATCTGGTTGTTATAAGTAATCATTGACAATCAATTTGATCACCAAGTGAAATGGCGTTAACAGAGAGATTTTGACAAAAAGGTTTATGTGAGTAATTTTTGACAGAGTCATGCACGTATATGGACAAATATGTTGGTTTACTCATTTATTAGTTATGGTAATGGTTGTGATTAGTGGTTGTGGAACTTAAAACTGATGTTATTCTCTTTAATAGGTAAAGTAGGTAAATTAATATGGTGATGATGATATGCTTTGTTGAGTTGGGGATATTTCTTTTTGGGGTCCCCATTTTGGTTCATTGTGTTTGTTATTACACATTTGCATTTGTTTTTTCTTTTTGCTCGGTGTACATTATGGCAAACTTTTGGTGCTCATAAAACGGATATACTAATTTCTGAAAATGAAAAAAAGAGTATCATCATTAATATTTGCATTATTGTATATCTTTATCCGTTTTTGTTTTTCACTTTGCATAGAAAGAATGAAAGAAGGAAAACTTAAGAAAACAGTTATTTGATTTTGCATATTTGGTTATGCTTTTTATGTTTCAAAAGAAGGAAAACTAGTTATTTAGGATCTAGTTTTTGTAAAGACATAAATGATTTTTTTTTTGTTTGTATCAAAACCCATATTTTATCATTTTGTTCTGCAAATTTGCTTATTCCAATCATGATTGGGGAACTTCGACCCCGTAAGTCTCATTGCTATAAAAAGTTACACACTGCCAAATTGGGCGCAAATGACTCTGTAATCCAAATCCATGATTTGGGTTGTGCACTTGTTTTTCATCTCATTCAATTTGCATTTTGTTTTAGTTACACTAATTCGACTAGAAAAACATTGCAGAATTTTTAAATTTGGTAATTGCTCGAAATGGATGTACTTTTGAGGCTACTACCACCGGTGGGTGGGTGGTTGGAGTGGTCGAAGATGAAGAAAAGACTTGAGTTGATGGGTGGTGCTATTATTTATTAGTAAATTGAAAGTTTAAAGGAAATGATATGTATATATGCATGTTATTCCTACAAATGTTTTTTATATTAGGTTCATACTCTTTTCCTCTTTACTCTTTGTTAATTGTGAATTCTTTTAGTTTAAGATTGTGAGCTAGTAGTAGTGTGTGAATTGTATTTGTGACTTGTGAATTGTGAACGATTTTAGTATGAGAATTGGGATTGTGAACTTTAGTGTGTGAATTGTGAGGGATTATGAATTTATGAACTGTTTTATTTTGTGAATGCGAGTTGTAACCTTGAGAATTGTGAAATATGAATGTATTTTGTATTAATTTGTGTTTTTATTAAGAGTGATAGACATTTAAACATAAGAAAATTGATACATTTTTCAAAAAGAAAGTTTTCGACAAAGATGAATATTGCAAAACAGATATATTTTATTTGATTGAATTGTGTGTTAAGTTCTAAAAACTTGTGGGAATTGTGTGACTTGTGAAAATTGTAAAACTTGTGTGAATTGAAGTTTTAACTTTTCCAACTTATTTACTGTATATGAATTGTGTGAAACTCTTAAAAAACAGGAAGATGGATACACATTATTAGATTGATCGGTTAATCTGTCTTATCTTAACTCTTCCGGTTTATACAGCTACTACAGAAATATCATTTTCAATAATGAAGATTATCAAGACAAGAATGCGTAATAAGATGGATGATGAATTTTTCGCTGACAATATGATGGTTTATATTGAAAAACAAATAACTGAAAGTTTTAGTTATGATTCAATTATCGAGGATTTTAAGGTTTTAGGAGAGCGAATGACACAACTTTAATTTGATGTAAATGTCTTTTTTCATAAATTATATTTTTATTTTGTATTGACGTTATGTTCAATCTTTGATAAACTATATGACTTTTATAAATTTCACTTATAATGTTTTATTTAATACTTGTTGCTCCTTACTATTGCCGTCGAATTACAATATATTATGACATTGGAAGCAAAATCATTCGAAGACATTATTAGTTATGTATTTAGATTGCTTGTTATAGTATAAGTATGCATTAAATGATATATATTAATTTGAAATCAGACAATTGAAATATAAAACTGTGTCACGTAGATCAGGCAGGTGTGGGAATGTAGCTATTGAGAAGTTGGTTACTTGAACACTAAGTCAATTTCTAAACTTACGTAGAAGGCCCTAAAAACATTTTTTTTTGCCAAAACGAAAAAAATTCTACTTGGAACTATGGTCTTTATTAAAGTAAAACCCATAGGTCATAGAGTTGAATATTAGGAGCAATACTCTTTGCAAAGTCCCATGTTTCACATTTTCATTCATTCATAAAATGAAGATGAGCTGAAAGTAGACACATGGGTAAGATAGTTGACTATTAGAATTAACAAGTGCAATTAGAGAAAGAGTGCAGCAACTTCATTCACAACTTCACCAACTAAACTAGAGTCAAAAAGTGCACGTGTGAACATGAGTTTGGATCGTTAAATAATAGAATACTACTATATAGTATAGTATATACTTAATCTGGATATTTAATTTCATGGACTTAAAACTAAGTCCAGATGATATTCCTAGCGTTCACACATGTTCGTGCCCATTTGGTGACCATTGGCGTTGAAAATAATTAAATTTAAGAGTTGAAAATTGTTTTTTTTTTCCTTAAATAGAATGATAAAAAAATTTGCATACAACATCAAAATTTTGATTTCAAATTTGAGAGATGATATTCCGTCTGATAATTTTGACATTTGAAATAAATCTTATAAATTAAAAATTATTTTTATTTGATAGAAAACTATTAAATTTTCTGATTTTAATATTACCCGTGTTGTGGGTTGAATTAATCTAAAGATAAGAGTTTTTAATTTTTTTTTGTCGATAATAATTTATTTTAAGTGTAAAGACTCATAAAACACCCTACATTTAAATCTTAACAATGATATTATTTTACTATCAATATAAATTCTATTCTTCTACATATATATTTTGGTATAATTACAATAACAAAGATACATATATATCCCTTAATTTTTCTATGTTCGATCAAGAAATCATTCTTTATGTATTTCTCTCTTCCTATCATAACATTAATACATATTACATGTATTATATTACTATATTTATCCTCTTTACCTCTTTATTTCTCAAACTGTATACACCTTAAAAATGCACAATCATGTAGGCTATAGACAAGTGTACAGAATATAAAATCAGCACAACATTTAACTACAACAGCCAATTCATTTTAAAACAAAAATCAATTTTTCAATCTCATTACTTTTAAATTAATTTGTTTCAATATTAATTCTTTCAAAAATAAATTTACTAAAATTTAAATTTAATTCAGACTATTTTTTATTGTTAGAAGACGGATAATTCAATTCATGCGTAGCTGACACTTCGTTGTAAAGGATTCTAATAAGGCATCTTGTTAACAATAGAGATTTACAGAAAAAGAGACGAGGAAAGACGAGCTTATGCTTCTAATATAATATAGTGTTAGATCCGTAAATCAATCGATAAAATGTCGATATTAATGTTCAATATACTATGTTCTGGTTTCAAATTTGAGATCTTAAAATTATTTGCGAATTTCTTTATCATTTTCTCTATAGAACAAAAAAAAAATCAAAGTTATTCGTATATAGGAGATATGTAAACTCAAATTTAAATAATAATAATAATAATAATAATAATAATAATAATAATAATAATAAATGTACAGATACTATTAAAAATTTAATCAATAATTGAGGCGGTTTCTTCATAATTTATCTACGTCAGTATTTATATAGTGTATATTAAAGATTAATTAAATCAACATTACTGGTACATTTATCTATTGATTTTATTGATTTTAATCCTCAACAATTTTATAAATTATTTTCATAATTAAATTTTTTAATTAAAAATCATGACAAATCACAAGAGATCTAAAGTGAAAAACTTAAAAGTTTTGGTGATGTTAAAGCTATAATCTAGTCACACTGATTTATTAAAGTCATTCATTCAACTATTGATCAATTAATTTGATAATACCAAAAATATCAATTTGCAAGTGTACTGTAGAAGTACCCGTAATAATAATAATAGTAAATCTATTTCTAAGAGATACTTTTAGATTATAAATTGTTCTAGAAAATAACTTTAAAATACTATAATATAATATAAAATATATTAAAAAATATTTTTTTAATAATCTTAGAGATTGATAAGGAATATATCTGTTTAAAGTCGTGATACAATGAAAAAAATCAACTTTAGAAATAATCAGATATTTGACTTGATAATTAATTCATTGAATATTTTTTATTAATACTAACAATTCATTAAACTTAATTCATGAACCAAATACATTGAATTTGAATTATAAAAAACTTGACTTATTTAAATCATGAACTGACTACAACTCTATTGTGTATTGGAAAACAAAACTCAACCTCTATCATAGTAACAAAATATGTTACAAGTTTAAAGAGTGATTAGTGCATTTGTTGCTTAGTTTAACTATTTCTAGAAAATTATACCTTATATCAATATTTTATGTAAGATATCTATTTTATCTTTTTCTTTTAAAAAAAAAACAATTTTTTATACTCCAATAAATTCAATTTGAGTTTCACAAAATTTTAAAAAAAAATTTGAATCACAAACGTGTTTTCAAAATTTCGAATTTTATATACTAGAAAATTTGAAAATTTTTTTTCATAATACAAACTTTTTTAGAAAACTCAAACTGTGTTCCGAAAAATTTTTTTAAAATTTTTCGAACACATTTTGTGTATCATAAAACTTTTTTCAAGTTTTTCGGAACACAAATATGTAGCACAAAACAGAAAGTGTTATTTTTTTTTAAAAAAAAGAGTAAAATGGAATTTTTAATTAAAATGTAGGTGTATAGTGCAAAAAATTTCTATTTCTAGTGACAATATATTGAGTTATAAATATCTTTTCCAAATAAAACTTCTAATATTTGAAAACTAGTAAAAGTGTCTAAAATTCTTGTGAAGATGGGGAAAGTACAAAAAATTGTTTTAGATGTAATATTATTGTTCAACCATGGATAGTTTACTTGGTACAATAGTTAAAACTACCACACTTAAAAAACTCACTTCAATTTTATCTTTGAAACCCATCTTCTCATTTATAAGGAGTGCACCATTAAACATAGAGTAATAAGAAATTTTGTGATTGAAGAAAATTGATCATTGAACCTGGTTTAAATTTTATGACTTATTAATTATTTTATGAAATTTAAGCCAAAGGGATACATGAGACATTTTAAGATATATATATTTTTTTTGTATTATGCTTTATTTTATACGAGCTATTTAGTTGAATCAAACTATTCGTGTTTTTGAATTAAATTTAATTCAAGTTGAAAAAAAAATTCATTACAATCTCACCTCGTAATTTAAATTAATTATTTTTGTAATTTAAATTAATTATTTTTGTAATTTAAACTAATTATTTTTAAGTTGAGTCAATTCAAGTCAAGTTCGACTCAATTATACTTATTTTCAAGCATAGATAATCTCTATGTACTTTTATAATCAATGATTTTTAAGCCTTGATTTTTGTCTTGAAGCTTTGGAGATTTATGTTACCTACTTTTTTTAAATGAAAAAGAGATGATTCTAATAGGTTTATACTGCAACCTTTTGAGAATCCCTATTGTATTCTACTCTTGTTCATGAAATTTTGTTTTAGTAGCTAGTTGTTGTTTGTGGATATAATACTTTATAGAAAAGTGGATTTGATTCATATTATTGTCTACATGCTTTTCCGGATCTTATGCATTCCGTACAGAATATTTGGACGGGCTTTTTAGCTTTTTTAATTAAATGTTATTTAGCTGATTGCCGTATTTGAGAAGTTCACGCATTTAGATATAATATTGATAACCGTTTAATTTTAACAAAACGGTCTAAAAATATTAATTTAATTTTATAATTTAAAATTCAAAGTGAAATTTAAATCATCTAATCTTAATCAAATAATCACTTATGTTTCAAATATGTGTTTTGAGAGAGTTTTGGCCAACTAAACTATTATTTTTGCCTGTTACTGGTCTATTTTTAGGTGCATAGGGTTTAATGTTTTTTTTAGAGTAGGGTTTAATCTTTTTAAGTACTATTGTACTAGTAAATACAATACTAATCTATATCAATCAGGATTCACTCAATAATCGAATCAACTCCAAAGCATGCATTGCATTCCCAATTCAGTAACTGAATTGTAGATTTAAATTAATAGAAATATTATAAAATCTATATTTCAATATTCAATAACTATTTTAGCAAAAAAATTTATTGGTCAACTATATAATTTCTTTTCATATGTAAAAATTGCGTTATGATTAAGTAAATTGTAGAGTTTTTTTTTTTTTTTTTTTATGTCAAAAAAAATTGTATAGATTTAAAGTAACCAATTCTTAAATAGTGTATAAATTATAAATATACTACAAGAATATTAGAGACTATATATTTGGTTTAAGTAATTTTCTGTTGTTGCCATGTTTTTCTAAGAAGCAAATATAATTTTTTTTATATACAAGAAGCTAATATCATTGTTGATCCGAACATAACCACGGGAGACAATCGAGGTATGGAGATGACGACGACAAACGATGGAGAATGACTGTTTAGCTCCTAGATGGGGTATCTGCAAGTACTCTGACGCCCAAATCAGTATAAGTTAGGGGAGGAAGAGGTAGATGAGTAATGCGTACCAAATTATGGGTGCAAGACCCTATTTATAGGAATCTATCAAGGATTGATGACGTGAAGGAAGATTATTCCATTGCGGGGAGTTCAACGCGAAATGCAGGGAACAATGGCCTTGATTGGTGGGGTGCGAATATGGCGCTTGGATCGAAGCTAGCATAAAAATGCCTCGAGTTCAGCCATTATTGAACTAGGCTAAGGACCAACGACTGCAGCAGGTTGGGCCTAAGCCCGACACGGAACAATTGTCATACAAATTTATAATTTTAATAAATATGTGATAATATCTTATTGGTTAGAAATATTATTGTATAAGGAATTATATGATTTACTTGCTCCATAATGAATAATAAGAAAAAATAAGGTAAGTTAAGCATAATAAGAAAGCTAGTTGATCATATTTAGTTTATGCAATTCCAAAAAATGTAAGTCTATTGTATAAATTACCCTCTACAAACAATAAATTGAATAATTAAAATAGAAAAATTAAATAGGAGAAAATTTGTTTATTTTTATTTTTATATTTCATTCTAAAAATATAAACTAGTTTTATTAATATTTGATTTCAGCGGGAGGGAGTGTAACTCATAACAACTGACACACTAGCTCAGAGAGAAACTTGAGAAGAATTAGGAGTATCATAGGAGTCGGGATAATGACATGTGTGCTTTAATAATAACCTTGTATTTTGTGGGCACATGTACAAAGTATTAGATAAAGTCCTAGTTAATAGGTCGAGAGGTGTGATTAGAAATTTAGTTTCGGAGAATTATTCTGCCTTTATCAAGGGTAGACAAATTTTGGATGGCATCTTGATAGCGAACGAAGTGGTTCACGAAGCGAGGAAGAGGAAACGGGAGTTAATTATGTTTAAGGCTGGTTTTGAAGAAGCTTATAATTCGGTGGAGTGGAATTTTTTAGACATGATGCCGACATTGATGAATTTTCTATTAAAATGGAGGTGTTGGATTCTTGAATGGCTGAGTTCGAATTATGCATCTATGTTGGTCAACCAATGTCCTACAAAGGAATTTCCTTTGAGACGTGGTTTGAGGCAGGGGGACCCTTTGTCTCATTTCCTTTTTTTTTTTTTTTGCTGGCATTAGAAGAGCTGAGTTCCTTGTTGAGATCTTCAATGAATGTTGGGTTGTTGTCTGGATATGTTGTGCGCGACGACTCAAGTTTGAAATTTTCACATTTACACTTTGCTAATGACATGATTATTATGGGAAAGAAAAGTTTGTCAAATATTAGGGTGATCAAAGCCTATTTACTCCTGTTTTTAGTTGGCTTATAGTTTGAAAGTTAATTTTCACAAGAGTGTTTTGGTAGGTGTAAATGTTTTTGTGTCTTGGTTGGATGAGACTGCAAAGTTGTTGAATTGCAAGGTGAAGACAATTTCATATAAGTACCTTGGTTTACCTATCGGCGACAATTCGAGGAGACTCACTTTTTGGAACCGTGTTATTGAGAAAATTCGAAGAAGGTCATCTGGGTGGAGAAATAGGAACTTGTCTATGGGAGGTTATTTGGTTCTCATTAAAGTCGTCTTGTATGCATTATCGGTGTATTTTATTTCATTCTTCAAGGCTCCTTCAGGTACTATATCTAAGATTGAATCCCTTTTTAAATATTTTTTGTGGGGTGGTAGTGAGGAGGCCCATAAAATTCATTGGGTCAAATGAGATAGGGCATGTCTTTAGCATGACAAAGGTGGGTTAGGAGTCTGAAAATTGTGTGTATTTAATGTTTTATTATTGAGTAAATGGTTGTGGAGGCTATGATGGTTATGGTTTAATATCATTTCTAGTAAGTATGGGTGTTTTAATGGAGACGTCTGTTATGTTTATCGTCATGCGTATTTGTGGTGGAAAGATATTAAAAGTGTGGGGTTGATGGGGGAAATTGGTTCTTAGAGCACTTAATGAGGAGGATAGGTAATGGGGAAAATGCATTGTTTGGCATGATCCGTGGGTGGATGGGGGGCTTTAAAGACTAGGTTTAGTAGATTGTTCGGTGTGATTCGTGATAAAAATACAACAGTGGCAAATATGTATAGGATGGGGTAGCAAGTTGACGGGCTAGAGTGGAATTGGCAGCATAACTTGTGTGATTGGGAGGCACAGTTACTGGTGAATTGTGTTGCGTTGTTTTCGTCTGTTCACTTATTTCTTAGGTGAAAGAATGTGAAGAGTCAACAAAATCTAAACAAATTAAAGGACGTGAATAATTAAAAAAATCAATTGAAATTTTTTAATAAAAATAATTAATTTACAGATTTTAATAAAAATAATCAATTTATTAATTTACCCATGATTTGAGAGAAAAATATTTCTTTTAGTTTCTAACCAACTTATATATAAGGATATTAATGATAAAAATAAAAAAACGTACAAATAATGTTAATACAAACAGGACAGACGATGATTTTTCAAAGATTTGAATTTGTACCATGAAAGTTTTATGATAAAAATAGTTTAGAGAAATATAACAAAGAAGAACACGAGTAACAAAGAGAACGAAAAATTAGAGGAGAAAGTAGTATAAAAAAAGAAGGATCAACTTCTATATGTGCTCTATCTTTTCTATTGACTTTGAAAATATTATAGCAAATATAAATGCAAAACAAAACAAAAAACTCAGTTTGCACTCAGAAATGATATTCAAATGTCTTGTAACGTGGTCGAAACAATGATTCAAACTTAGGATTCAAAGGATCTCTTGGAGTGAATTTCATGGATCTTTTTTAAGTGAATAGACAATTTGGTCATTTATATTGTAAGTGTCAGTCAAATTAATCCCTGAATTTTGTAAATTGACAAATATATCCTTAAAATTGTAAAATATTAATATTATTATTTCTAAAATTTATGTTATGTTGACATCCATACCCGCTTATTTTTTTGTAGATAATTGTCTGTGTTCACACCCACATCTAAAATGTGGATTTTTATAACCCTATCCATAGTAAGTATTTTTTGCAAATACCCAATAAATATGGTCCAATTATCATCCTTGTTAGTCTCTCAACTCATCTTATATAATGGATCTTAGTTCTGTGGATGACTTCATTGGTATTCAAGTGACCAAGAGAGATAATGGGGGAATTCATCTTTCCCAAACAAAGTCAGCATGCTCTAAAAATGCATTAACTTGCAAGCAGCAAAGAGAATATTGTGTGGAATAACCACTTATCACTTGTGTACCTATTATCTACTATATGAACTACAAGCTTGTTCCTCAACCTCACCTACTATTCATATATTGTGACAACTTAATTGTCTAATTATCTTAGCAACAAATCCTGTTTTTCACTCCATAACAATACATTTTGAGCTTGATATTTACTTTGTGCATGACAAGGTTCAAGACAAATAACTAATGAATCAAATGGTTGCACTAGCTACATATATTGTTCCAAAATAAAACAACATCAATATCACACGAGTTATTACTTATTATATATCAAAGTTTCGACTCTTCAAAATTGTTCAATTTTATTTTGTCAAATAGTTTAGTACCTTAGACTTACACATTTTAAGTGTGGAAAGATGAAAAATCTCGAATTCAAATCTGAGTCTCTACATATTAATGTCCTTGAACTATCAACTGAATTGTACTTACAAGACAATTTAAATCTCTTATAGCATAAGCAAGCATCACATGATATGACATATGTTTTCTTAATTAATATATATATGAAATAAGCTATCAAATTGAGTTGTTCAATTTGGAACACCCTATATGAATACATGCTTTTTTTTAAGGGATGAATACATGCTATATATGATTAAATGTAAATTGATTGATTATTCAATTTGGAACACCAGCTGCAAGCTTAGCCCTTAGGTCCTTTCGTAATATTTTGCCTGAGGGTGACTTAGGAATTGCATCAATGAAGAATACTCTGTTTATTCTTTTGTAAAACACCACCTGCATACCACAAAATACACATAATTACATTTTAGATGCATTGCTATAGAGTTTGAAATTTCTAAAATATTTTTACGTTATGAAAAACTCAAACGTTGAATTTACTGAAACATAAACATCGATTTGAATTTTCTCAAACACAAATCTGTTTTAAAAAATTTAATTTAAAATTTCCAAAATAGATATAGTATCTATAAAAATTGACTAAATTAATAGTTTTGAAAACTATGAACTTTTTTATCGATAATTTTCTTTAATTTATTCACGCATGCATTGTTATAGTATCTATTAAAATTGACTAAATTAAGAGTTTTCGTACATAGATGACATATCATTAAATTATTGGTAATTTAATTTTAATAATATCAAAACATATTAATTTTTTAATGTACGGAAGAAATCCCTTTATTTATTTTAAGTTTCACAGAAACGTTTCTCAATTAAGTTTTTTATTCAACAAAAAGTGGTAAAATGTATTCTTTGAAAACTCAAAAATTGAATAGTTTCTATTTCGAATTTTGAGGTTTTTAGAATACAAATGTGTTGTTTTGAGTTTTCCAGAACATTTCATAAAGTTTGCAGATAACACCATTTCTTTTTGGGTCATATTTGTTTAATTTTCGAAAAAAATAGTAAAATGGATAGTTTGATAAAAATATAGGGTAGAATAAGAGGGGTATGAAGGAAAACTTAAGGACTTTTTTTTATGAACCTAAAGCAATAGTTTAAGTAGCAATGCTATTGGGCTCGTCCTGATTATCTATTATTTTTATATTTTTATAATTGAAAATTGAATTTTGTACCCATAATTGAACTTTTACTCCTTCATTTAAAAAATTTATCCCTTAACTTATTAAAATATCTTTAAGAATACAGCAAGAGTAATTTCTGGAAAAAATAATTTTTTTCTTTGAAATTTCTGGTAGTTATTTTTTAATACCAGAAATTTTATTTTTCTGAGAGTTAGTCTCTTCCAGAAATTTAAAAATCTAGTAAATGTTCTCAACCGAAAATTTCATTTTTAAAATTTCCGGTCAAAACTCTTGAAAATTTCCGGTATTATATATCACGTTATTTAAAGCATGTCATATCGTCATTTTTTAGTCAAAAAATCATAATAAAAAACTAAAACTATCTTATTTTAAAATAACTTTTTTTTTAAATTAATAAAACTGCAATTAAACCTAATTTTTTTTACCTGTTTGGAGACGAACTGCTTAATTTCATCTTCAGTAGTGTCTATTTGACCATTTGATTTCACCACAAATGCAACTGGGACCTCACCGGCTGCTTCATCCTGCATACTAAAAAAACAAAATATACATTTTTTTTATTAATTTATAATATAAAATATTTGTATACTTTCTTTTAATCAAAATTTATTATCTTGATTTAATACATTAATTATTCATATGTCATTAAAGAAAATGTGGAGTACTCACGGAACGACAGCAACATCAGAGATTTGAGGATGTGAGAGAATAATAGCTTCAAGTTCAGCTGGAGCAACTTGAAATCCTTTGTATTTAATCAATTCTTTGAGTCTATCAACAATGAATAATTCATCATCATCATCGATGTATCCAATATCACCTGTATGTAACCATCCTTCTTTGTCTATTGTTCTCTCCGTTGCTTCCGGGTCATTTAGATAACCTAAATTAAAATTCAACATGTCACATAAACACTTTATTAAAAAATACTTTAATTTTAACTTTCTCGTAAAAAAAATACTTTAAGTTTAGTTTGCCAAAAAAATTATTTAGTCATTTATTTTACAATAAAATCGGTTTTAAAATATTTACGCGTGTCTTTAAAATATTTGTTAAAAAATAAAAAGTACAAATTTTCTTTTATATATATATATATATATTTTTAATTTTCACAATCCTAGTGGTCTACTAAAGTGGACTTATCAAATAGTATTATAAAAGTGGACTTTCTCAATATTGGTAGGTGAAAATATGTGTTTGTGCTTTGACATGCAATACTATGATTCATATTTCATGACTTTTCTTTGTTTAAGCTTTGAAAAATTACTACTACTATGAGGCCTAAACTTAGGGTAATTCACCGTATTTGGACATACATATCTCAAGTCTTCAACCTTAGTCAAAGGTGGGTATAGATTTGAAGGACATTTTCGTTAGCAAAGGACTTTAGGCTTCTAATGTTTGGTGTGGACTAGCGATAAATACAAGTGGCATTGAGAGAAATAAAATAAAATTTATTTATTTAGATTTTTTATATTTTACTATTTTGTGGTAAAAAAGACACGATTTTTGTTTAAATTTTTTTGAATATACTATTTTCAATCAAAAACATGTTTTTCTTAAAAAAATAAAACATACAATAAACAAACAAAATTGTGCAATTTAACGGCCTATATATCCATGTTTGGTTGGTTTTAGTGATAATAAAAAAAATTAAAAAGTATGCTAAGACCACTATTGGTGTTTATGGGATACATTTTGAGATGCAATAATTATCCCCAACCCCAAATTTGCAATCATTTTAAAAAAATAAAGATGATTATTCATCAATCTACTATGTTTATTTACAATGTATAAAAAATACTATTGAACTCTTGTTTTTAATATATTACCAATCTTTTACAATTGTCTCTCCTAGTTTAATAATAGAGTTTAGTATGGCACAATACCTTTCATGATTTGGTCGCCCCTAATACAAATTTCACCAGGTTGATTTCGAGGCAAAGAAGAATCATTTTCAGGATCAACAATTTTCATCTCAGCATTTCTAACAACTGTTCCACATGCACCTGGTTTCACATCTATTGGTTCTTTTGCAAATGATAAACACATTGTTAACACTGGACCTGCCTCTGTCATCCCATATCCCTGTAATTAATCATATCAACACTTTATTGCAACATTAAATACAAAAACATATCTTAAATCACATCCTTAAAATAAATAACAAATCTTAAAAATATTTTAAATAAAATTTTCAAAGTTTAAATATCTATTTAGTCCATGCAAATATACCCCTTTTTTGATTTTAGTTCCGGTAACTTTTTTTGTTTGGATTTAGTCCCTATAAAATTATAGACGATCGATTTTGGTTCTTAATGTCAAATCAACATTAAAAGAATGACGAATTTTTCAAAAACCCTGAACCCTTCTTTTAATTTCTATTCATATTTTCTTTATAAAATAATATTAATTATTAAATGATCAATAAATAAATTTTTTAATTAATAATATAAAATATTTTAATTTTTAATATATCATAAAAGATGATGTGTTGAAGTGTATTTATAGACCTACGTATCAGGACGATTTATCAGTTCTTTTTTTAGTGAACAAAATCGATTGTCTCTAATTTTACATAGACTAAATCCAAACAAAAAAATTTACATAGATTAAAATAAAAATATGATATATTTGTAGAAATCAAAAACATTTTTAAACTGAATTTCAAATATAGCTAATTAAGTACCTGTCCAAGTTTTGCTTTGGGAAATTTGGCCCTAACAGAATCCTCAAGTTCCTTACCAAGTGGGGCCCCACCAGATTTCAAAACTCTGATTGATGAAAGGTCATATTTATGAAGTTCAGGTGACTTAGCAATAGCCAAAACAATTGGTGGCACAATAGGAGCAACAGTGACTTTATATTTATTCACATGACCCAAAAATGCATTAATATCAAACTTTGGCATTAATAAAATTGCAGCTTTGGCTCTCAAACCACAAAGCAAAACAGAGTTGAGTGAATAAATGTGAAACATTGGAAGCACACAAAGTATCACATCTTCTTTGTGGTAATAAAGATTTGGATTTTCTCCGTCAACTTGTTGTGCTATGCTTGTCACCAACCCTTTGTGTGTTAGCATCACACCTTTTGGTAGCCCTGTTGTTCCAGATGAATAAGGCAATGCAACCACATCATCAGGGTCGATTTTAATGTTTACCTGTTCAAATTTACAAAATTAGATACAATTTAAGTATTTTTAATTTTTTATTGTTGGTTCATACATTATTATTATGAGAATATTAACTACACTTTAGTACATTAAAAAGTTAAAATAACGATAAAAATTAAATAAAAAAGAAAAAATCAAATTGATTTTTCTTTTTTCTTGTCTCTAAATTTTTGTCGTTATTTTAATTTTTTAGTAGTAGTAGTCTGAACTCTACCACGCACCTTGTGAATAAAATCTTTATATTAGTCATATACTAATATCGGTAATGTCTTTGCTAGAATCAATAAAAAAAAAATTTTATATTGTGATTACAATTGTAATTTAGAAGTTTTACATTACCTCTTTCATTTCATTCTCGTCGGCTTGAGCTAGATCACGGAAATGTATGTGACTCTCTAGGGTAGAGTCCAATTCCGAGTCAATGAATACAAGTTTGAGATGATCCAAATCCTTAACTTTGTCGTAGTAACAAGCTTGTGTTACAAGCAACTTGGCATTGGAGCCTTTTGCTTGTTTAGCAATTTCAACTGAGGTGAAGAAGGGGTTGGCAGCGGTTGTTATTGCGCCACGAAAAGAAGCGCCAAGAAAAGAGAACACAAATTCCGGACAATTTGGTAGGAGGAGCATGATTACATTGCCTTGTCGGACGCCAAATTTGTCGAGACCGGACGCGACTCTTCGTGCGGTGAGTTCGACGTCGTAGTAGGTGTAGATTTCACCGGTTGGAGCATTGATGAGGCAAGGAAGTGATCCATATTTTGATAGATTCTCAAAGCAATATGAATGAAGAGGAAGGTGTTTGGGAATGTATATATCAGGAAGTTTGGACTTGAAAATGAACTCTTCTATTTTTTGTTGATTCATCTCCTTGTTCTCCTTCTTGATAGTCATTATATTTTTAGATTAATGAAATAAATGTTGCTAGCTTCACCTATTCCTTGACATAGAACAAGATCTACACTTGTAATATAGGACTAGTTATGGTTAAGGTGATGTGAAATGTAGGCAGCCACATGGGAATTGGTTAAAGTTGATGGTGGTTGGTGAAGGGACAAAATGGAGAATTTAAAAAAAATATTGGAAAAAGGAAAATTTTATTAAATAATATATGGTTGGTTGGTGAGGTATGAATTATGTAACATATAATGATGAGGAGGAGTTGGTGAAAGTGAAATTTGTTAAAATATGATTAATTATGTACTTTGTTCATTGAAATTTAAATTCAAATTCGAGAAAATAAAAATTTATTTATATAGAATTGAAGTTTTTAAAACATTATTTTGTAATGCTCAATTTTGACCTTTTATAAAAAGTAATATTTTGTTCGAATTTTATGAAAATAAAAATATATTGTAATAAAATTAAAATTCAGGTTTTACATAACAATCCATAAAAATATTACAAAATTAAATCAGTCATGTACTTAACAACTAAACCTCGTTGAATCATATAAATAAAAAAGAAAATCGTTAGATTAAAATTAAAAAATTTATATTTTAGTTTCTATAAATGTAAATTTTATTTTGTAAGTTGTTTGATCAAAATCAATTTGAGTGAAAAAAATAATAATTTTTTTTAAAAGATGAAAATAAAAAACAAAATCAATGTATATATTAAAATCCTTTTTTTTTTTTTCATTAAAATCTTTATGGCACTTAATGGGGTCAAATCAATGGCCAAATAGTATTGGTGTTTTCTTTTTACCTACCATGAGACCATTTCAAATGGCTAGAATGATATAGTGTGGATTGAAGTCTCTTTCTCCCATTTGGACGGGATTCTACGTTCTTATCCTTTTCACCTACCACGCCATCATGTGGGCTATAATCATTCTCTATTTATTAATGGGCCTTCACCCACTACTTCTCTGGCTCTGATGCCCACTGGGCCTTTGCTTCAACTTTCATGATTTCTCTTTTTCGCATAAAATTATAGACATAATGATCTCTCGTATAATAATTGGATTCATCAATCAATTTGCACAAGAAAAATTAAAATATTATAATAATACTATGGTTCATAATAAAAAGAAAGGAAAAACAATATAAAAACCAATATTTTAAATGACTTTGGAGAAAAAAAATGAGATATGAACTTGAATTGAATCAAGCAATTGTTGTTAATCTGTGATACGAGGGTTAGTAAGATTTCAACCTTCAATGAAAAATGAAAAAGAGAGTTTTTTGGTGTAAATGAGAAAGAAAGTTTACAACAAAATTAAAGGGAGAAATGATTTAGGGGTGAAAAAAAGATTGAGAGAATCCGATTCCTTTAAATTACGAGGAGTTATAGATCATATATAATGTTATGTTTTTATTTATTGTAACATTTATCTAGTGTAGTTATCTAGTAAGTATTCATGGGAGTAAAAAAAAAAAAAGTAAATATTTATGGCGTTAAATATGAAATAAGATAACAGACAAAAAAATTCTGAAATAAGATAAAACTCTTTTGTCAAAAAATTTTAAAACACATAATTAAATTATAATTAAACATTATATACGTTAAATGAATCAAAACCAAACCTTATGTTGGTGGTAATGAACTTAATAAATATGAAGGTATTAGCTTGGTTGATACGGTTTGTTGGGAAAATTTTCAAACTTATCAAAGTAGTTATATCCTTTATTATCATTTTATTATTTTGACTTAGAATTTAATTATTATTATACATAGGCAATGTTTTTTTATCTATTAATTATATGTTGTATGTATGTATATCTTATGTAATTCTTAAATCTAACTCTTTTACAAACTCTTCTTCAAAAAACTATTTTAGAGACTCCTTAAATTACAAGACTTTATATTGAAAATAACAAAATAGAAAAAGTGCTAGGATTAATTAAATAGTATAAAAATTCATTTCATATTTAAAATTTAAAACACAAGTTAGAAGAAAACAAAAACTTAAGTAGGTGATAGGTGAAGTAAGTAATGGATAAAATATTGACGAATTTCACTAAAATAAAGAGAAATGCTAACAAGTATCCTAAAGATATTAAGACACTTGTCAAGGAACTAGAAATACAAAATTTATATTGTGATTGCATTGAAAATTGTGTTTTCAAATTTTTAAAATCTTTAAATTTGTTTTTTCTATGCAAAATTACTACTTTTAAGTATCTTTATCAAATACCCTTGCCGTTACCCATCACCTATAAGTAAAATATCCACGATGAAAATTTATGACTAGGAGGAGAGAAAGTGTCTTTGAAAAAGAATCCTTAAACTACATTGCATTGATTGCTTGTGTTCAAGACAACATATCAATAAAAACAATAAATATTTTCTACAAGGTGAAGTAAGTTTATAAAAAACAGAACAAATGATACAAGAAATTGTTACTAACTATTAAAAAGGGAGAACTAAACCTTAAAATAAATATGATATATGCATCCAAGGGTGCAGTGTTTCTATTCTCCCAATGGAAAAGGTTATGCAAATCTACAATAATCAAATTCTTTTCCAACAACCCACTTCATCTCTAGCTCAAGCAGCTGAACACACTAAAGGCAAAAATGATATAGACAAATTTGTTAATAGGAATCCTCCCTTAAACCTGAAGCAAAATGTGGGCAAGAAATCACTGACAGCACCATCAATGCGACTAAAGTCCCTACAACAAATACACTTCTTTGCATTAAATCTAGTTAAAGAAAATATTACAGTAGCATATTTTAACTCTAGAATAAAAAATTTCATAATATATAAGCATAATTTTAGTTTCATTTCATTAGTATATAAAGGGTTTGATTGGCAATTTGCCATAGATCATGGTCCTAAATTGTGGTTGTGATCGCGATTACAGTTTTTTTTATAACGAAAATTTAGAATAGTATCTCAGTTCAAGGTAGGGAAGACCTTAAGGCTCACTAAGCACTCACAAAAGGATTTACATTTGCCTCTTTCGAATGGCACTAACGAAGATCGAACCCGTAACCTGTGGATCCAATGTCTGGTTTTTTACCATTAGATTGCGGCGATAACCTTGATATTGTGGAAACATTCTACAAATATAGTTGATGCGGCCACAATTGTGGCTGCAATGTTGCTTGTTGATCTCTAAAACCTTTACATTGCAGCCACAATTACACTTGTAGACTGCAATTACACTTACCTTACCTTTTGTAAGGTAAGTTTTAAAGCAAAACCAGTCTATGGAACAGTATTTGCACCACATATCATCTGATAAAATCATATTAATGTGATATAATTTTTGTAATCTGTCGAGAATGAGTGACGTACCTGTACAACAATGCATTGGAACCGATTCTTCTAATAATGGAAAAGTACTTTCCGTGGGTCGAGTTGACCGCTACAATAACTTGAAGGAACTGCAGAAATTTCTTGCCTTCCTTTCCACTCTTCACCAGGTTTGAGAGTAATTGCTTTTTCTACACAAGCAGACTGAACACACAACATATGTTTGTACTCTTCATCCCCTAAATCAGATATGGTCTTTGCTTTCTTGTCCCATGGGTTCCATACAACTACATAGAAAATTGTACATTACCAATAAGAGACCCGTGTATAGATATACTCAATCATTCATAAACTATGTAACATGGGTTCCATTTTGATCCTTTTTCACCATAATATCACATATTTCATCATAATCCTTGTGGACATAAGGGAAGGATGTTAATATTGATAAACTAACCAGCATCAGGAAGCCCATCTTTCCGCAATACGAAAGTTCTCTTCCTTTCATGGTCTATGATAGCAATTTTTGTGGGAGTGCTCAAGTACACTTTGTCCACCTTCATCGTCAAAGAAACAAAAATGCAATGTTATATAGTTGAACCAATAAAAAATAACAACACAAGAAAATAATCTATCGATAACATAATAACATATACTCACTTCAGATTCAAATACGATAGCATCCCCTTGTTCTGTAAACCGTTCTCTATTCTTCAAGTTGTCTAGATAATCCAGTGTCTCAAGTCCTTCTATTCGAACTTCACTGAACATAAGCGAGGTGAAAGTTAGCTTGCATCAAATAACTGCAATTCATATATGTCAGAGCAATGCAATTCTGCTATGACATTAAACAAGGCCAAATGCAAACATCAATACTCAGATATTTTACCAATTCTGAAAATCATTTATTAGACGATTGGGAAAAGCTGTTACATAGTAGAATTAGATGGTAATGACTAATGAATATCTTCATATGTTGCTATAAATAAATGGGGACTTGACGTATCCAAAAGTTCATAAAATGTAAAATATAAGCGTGAATTGCTTTTAATTTTTCATAAATTAATATGAACACTTGAATTATTAAAAAAAATAGTCATTGACCATACATCCATATTCTATGTATGTGCTACAACAACATTAGAAAGTAAATATAACTTAGAATTGAATGCCACAACAAAAAACCTGATGTCGGTAACATAAAGGTATGTATGATAGGCAAATGTGAAGGCAAAAGATTTTCCATCTGTATTTGTATTTCGAATACGTGATGTCAACATTAAATCTCCTGTAGGTCCCAAAGCTATTCTCAAGCGAAACTCATATCTACAAGTAATTATGATAAAACATTTTTTTAATCCAAAAGTTATCATTCCAAAATATAAAGCATGTACAAGTGCAATAGAAAGAAAGAGATATTAAGAGAGTGAGAGAATATTAAGCTCACTTTTTTGACAGTTAAACAAGTAATTATTCATGTTCAGCTATATACCTGTGAGGCCAATTCTTTGTATCATCTCCAGAGTTTTTAAGAAGCAAATCAATGAAAGCTCTACTGTTGCTATTTGTTGGAAATGGAGGGGGGTTAGGATCTAAGGTCCACAACTTGTTCCTTGCAAATCCATGTGGTTCAAGAGAACCAAGATTTGAGAACTGCATATGGATATAAAGTATTTAAAGAAATAAACTACGAATGAAAACATAGAAGCTCAAGAAGATACACGTACTTGAGGAAAGCATATTGGAATGCCTCCGCGTATAGATCTTGGAGGATTAAAATTAGCCTGCAGTGATTCATGTTAAAAAGAACTAATGAATTTCGAAGACCCAAACAAGAGAAAAGAGCTATATGTATATGCAAGGTCTAATGACAAGTTTAATTCACTGATACAATAAAAATTATTATTTGAATCAAACTGAAGACAAATAGAATTCAATTGACTCCTATAGTTAGGTTCCTGATACCATTCTCCTATGGCCTTTCTGTATGATTTATCTAATGTCACAAACTTGTTAGTGATAATAGCTTTTCTCCCTCTCTTTTTCTCTCCCATGCCTATCTATTCCTGCACTGTCTTTGTGTCCATCTCTACATCTACTATGAAAACTAGCATATACTCACAATCACAATAATGAAAGAAAAATTTCTCAAAAGATAAAAGTCGCCAACTTTATATACTTGACCAAAGACATATATCTTGTGTACCACTCGACACTTTAGATTAAAAGCGTCTTCGGTGTCACCATGTCAGTGTCACCGATACATGTGGTTACTCTTAATCACTACTATTTTCTTAAATTATTATCAGTGTAATCTGTTAGTGTTGTGTCTGGTATCTTTGTCTCTGTAGGTGTTTAAAAGCATATACATCAATAAAGAGTTGTGCTAAACAGTACGAAACCTTAATTCACGAAATTTAACGACAGTGCATCAAACTAACCATACATGGGTATATATAGTAAACTCAAAAAGGAATCATGGATAGAAACGTAATTACAAATTCATCGTGATTAGTTTCGTGAGTTTCGTCTGAATGGTTTTCGTAACATCCAGCATTTCTCATCCATAAAAGCTAAAAGTGCCACGAATATTAATTCGTTTTAGCATTTAACCCATCAAAACAAAAAAGATGTCACTTCTTTTTTAGACACTCATATCATACATATAGTTGACACTAATTAAAATGTTTATTGAAAGCTTCATTAAACAAAGACATTTTTGCCACATTTGACAACATAATACATATATTTATTCTTGAATATCATCAACAAATACATACATTCCTTGTTTATTTTCCAAAATTATTAATCAAACTCAACCACAAATTCTACCAGGAATGTTGCATGATAGGATAATAATATAAATTAGTTGGTTACCTTACTACTGACAAATAGCAATTCTTCCCCAAGTTCATTCTTCCATGATGTAACCTGTCCCCCATATAGATACACCTGCAATTCAAAACCATTTTCTTATAATATAAATTAGATTAAATATTTTTATATAACCACATTATAGGTAAAAAGTATGCACCGCCAATTAGCGGTGACTAATTTCCGTCAGGAATCGAATCTCTAACCACTTGCTTAAGGTATCTGAGTCGGTTATATATAATTGGATTGGCTATTATATGTATATATATGATACATTGATGGATCATAGGCATGCAATGAATTATTGATGATGTGAATTGTGAAAATGAAAATGCAATTGAAAATGGAAAAGAAAAAATAATAATAAAAAGAGAATTGAATCGATAATGATAATAATATACCTCAGCAGAGAAGCCACGGTTTTCTCTAAGAATGATCTTCTCCAATCCATTAACGCCCATACAGTGTTGAACGTAAACCGGTTGTCGTGACATCTTTCTCTTCTCTCTCTTTTTTTCTTTCTCTCTCTACAATGGAAATGGAATTCTCTTCTTTCGTCAATTTGTTTCTTTCTCAACTTTAGATATAAATAGGCTATGGATCATCAAGAGAGAGAGTTTTTTTATTTTTCATACAACTAGAGTGTTTTTCTTTTCGTTCTTTTGAATTTGCGGGGACACACATATAAAGCACACTTTTATTTCTTTCTTTTTTTTCATATAAATATTATCGTATATTACTCGCGTAAGAGTAAAGACTTTTAATAAGATCACATTTGTTAGAGTTAGAATTTAAGAACTATATATTTTTTTAGATATCAACAAAATTAATTATTATGTATTTTTTAAAATTATTTTTAAAATATTTAATCGTTTTGTTACAAATTTTTTAAAAAAGTTTCAAATGAAAAATTAATTTAATTAGTTTTTCATAAAAAATATTTTTAAATATTTTATCTTTTGTTATAATCTTTTTTATAATAAAATTTCAAAAAAATGTTTAAAATGATAAGTTATTTTTGAGTAGCTATTCATAAATATCATTTTTAAGATATATCTTTTTAAAAAAAAATTACATTAATTATGTTAAAATCTTTAATAATGAATATTTAAGTTATTGAATGTCAAAATTAATTTTTTAATCTATAAGAAATGAGTTTAAAATAGTTTCTATTATATTTGAGTTTATCTATTTTTTCATATCATAATATTAGTGGTACGAAGTAAGATTATTGGACAAAATACACGATTACTATTGGATGTCATAAACTTATTTTTTTTATCCTGGGAGTGTATATCTCATTCTCTAAAATAAGAGTTTAATTTTGATATATTATCGATGTAAAAAATTTGATGTTGTCAACAAATCACAAATAATAATTATATAAAAATTTAAACGTAGTTATAAATAAAATTAAACGTATAAAAAATAAAGTTACAATGACATTGTAGATGAATTTAATCCAACAAATAAAGTGAAAAAACCATTTTCTTCACCATCAAAAATCACATAAAGCAATTTAGCCATAAAAAGACCCACCTTATATAGCATCCATAAAAAATAAATTGAGACAAGTTAACCTTTAAACCAAAATTCATAGATAGTACATAAATTATGCGACTACATATACCATTAATGTGACAATAAAAGTTGTTGGATTTAATAGCTAATTGGCTATGCATCAACTGTATCAATAAGTTTACTCGGTCAATGAATATGAATAATTGATTATTTGATTAATGATTGATGAAAATTATAATTATGTGATATAATTGATTCATATTAGCTGACAGAAAAAATCAATTTACATTTACATTGTTGGTGCATAATTTTTTTCTCAAAGTTGTGTTCTATGAGAGAACCTGGGAGAATAAATAGACAAGTTAATCCTCTTATGTTATCACCTTCTATGCAGCCGTGCGGCATCACCACATTTTCTAACTTTACCAAACAGATGCTAGATTTGTCTTGTGATTCTCTATTGACTTGTTGTGGTGAGATTGTGTTCTATTTTGAGATTTGTGGTCCCGTGTTTAAATTGTATCTCCATGGTGGTCAATCTATTGTTCAATTTTATGTAATATGTGGTCATTATAAATAATAGTGAAAAAGAAATATTTCATTTGCTTTTGATTGTTTCACTTAGTGTCTCAATTATGTTCTGTGTTATTGCCTAACTTTGTTATGCTCGTTCTCCTCTGTTTACAACAATACTAACATTACTTAATAAGATTAAAGATTGGATTGACGTGTTATATTAAGTTAGTCTCAAAGGTCCACCTTTAAAAAGATGAGTTCGTTAGATTGCAAGAATCAGTAGAAGATTGAGAAGGTGAGGTGGTCAAAAGAATGAGAACGTGACAACTCAAACAAAACCTTTTGTAAACAAACATAATGACGAATAAAAAATGAAGTAACGGTGGGGTGTTATAGTTTGAAAACATTTTGTAAAAAAAATAGTTTGAAAACATTATATTTTTTTTTTACGTCTTGAAAACATTATAAGTAACGGTATATGTGGATTGTTAATTTGATTGAATTGCAGCTTACAATAACCGAAAGAAGGTTTAAAAGAGGAATTGATCGAGGATTGAAAAGATAGCAACATGCATGAAAAAAAATAGTTTGCATGTGACAATGTCATAGTGTGGGACTGGGGAATCAGTTTTAAGTGTTATATAAATCATAAATATACAAAACTGTTATGTGATCCAAATTGAAAACATGATAAAAAAAAAGTGACTATCAATTTCATGTTTCACTCGCTGAGTAGCAAGTATTAAAATCCAATAGCATTTTATCCCATAAAAAACATAGCATCTAGTAAGCATTGAATGAACTCTAAAAACGAGGCTATAATTTACAACCAGGAAATAACGCTAAAATCATTTACAAAAATAATTATGAACAACGAATCTGCACTAAGAAAGGGCTATTATGCTCCCACACAAAAACAAGGAGCTATGATGAATTTCTTATCACCTAAAAAATCCTAAAAGTAACAAATCACTCAATAATATCTAATAAATGGATGTTCTATTGGTTACATTAAGGAATCCAAGCATCAACTTAAACAAAGGAATCACTCCTGAAATCCAAATCCATGTATCCATTATCACACCTATGATTTTACAAGTTAGAATGTCAAGTTCGTCAATCACAAATAATATCTAAGATATGTTATTATTACTAACAGGGGGTTTGATACTACCTGAGCGCTTTCTGTTTTCAACTTTTGAAGCTCTTCCTGGGTGCATATGAGCCTAAGATGATACAAAGCAAGGTTAATGAGTATGAGTAAGACACTGATATTTTACCATATAATTCAACTAACTTTAATAATACAATACCTCCATTGCAAATCAGTTATCTCATGAAGTAACTCCTTTTCTCTTTCGTGAGCTGATTCAAGCTGCAGTGGTGCATAGCCAATAATTCCTTAAATTAATACTACCATGAAAAGCTGATATAAAGGCATTCAAGTAACAATGAAATTATTTTTAGTAAAAGGTAATACAGCAAGTATACTAGTTGCATCTGGAATTTGCAATTCAATTTATTTCCTTGCTAAGAAGACAAGAATTGGATTCCAAGGAATTAGAGAAAGACTACTTTTATTTAGAAAAAGATAAAAAATAATAGAAGAAAATTTTTCCTCCAACAGCGAATAAGCTCCTCATAACCGGAACACTAATTCATTTCTAAGTTTTTCCCAAAGATACATTCATAAGGAAGAGAACTTTTATTTATAGGTTCTCAGTACAATTGGGATAAGGGAAAAAGGATCATTTCAGTAACTGCTCTACAAACTTGGAAAACAGAAAGCACTAACAACCTATTACTAA
Source organism: Cicer yamashitae (assembly GCA_037974755.1). Lineage (NCBI taxonomy): Eukaryota > Viridiplantae > Streptophyta > Magnoliopsida > Fabales > Fabaceae > Cicer > Cicer yamashitae. The sequence continues at coordinate 59,733,441 of JBBPBQ010020323.1, forward strand.
CTATTAGTAATTAACTCTCCTAATCTAAGTCCTAACAGTACATGATTCTCATTTCTCAGAGAGACATAGGTCATTCTCAAGTAAATAAATCAACGAGTTAAAATGATAAGAATTAAGCCTTATAATTACATACCAAGGATTTCTCCGTTGCTGCTATCTGTGCTGGGGTATTTGTGCTATCAGCTGCACGGTTGACAAATAAGTATTTAAAATTATAAATACAAGAGAAATTAATGAAAAAAGTAAAAAAGAAATCAAGAGATAGAGGTCGCACCAGAAGAATCACCGGCAGTAATTTGCTTCATTAAAGTAAGAATGGTTTCCTGTTAAAAAGTGATGAACAAAAAAACAGTTACTCTTGCATGTTATTAGATGGAGATAGAATAGAACCATTTAAGACTGAACATACCCTCTGAAGAATATTTGTCTGAAGCACAGAGTTCAACACAGGAAACAGTGAACAGCCAGAAAGATTTGTTGACGTAGAATCAGATATTGTTGATAATAATGGAAAAGGTGAGTGTAGAGGAGTATTATGCTGGCTTATAACCTACAACACATTAAATGTTTCAGTAAATTAGGATATATAACATTATAAACATAAAACTAAACCTATAACAACACTTCCATTTTCTGAAAAAAGATGGTAACAAGTATCATCACTTTCTAGTTGCAAACCAAACGCCATCAATGCTCGAGTACAACAAAAATAATCATAGGACAAACCAACACTAACAAATGCCCTGCTAACACTGGTTGGAGAATTGAAATTAAAAAATATTTATTGAAAAGTGAAACTTTTAAGTTACTAATGTATCAAATGTTCTACTTTTGGATCATTTTTTTATTTCTTCATTCTTTAACATCATTAGGTCTCATTAAAAAGACCATAATAGTAATTTGATAGGCGAATAAGACAAAAATAGGTTGAGCTATTCATGCATTATAAGTTCGACTCATTAAATGTTTGATCAAATTCATTTATTTAACTTAAAAAACAAGCTCAATTTTCTCAGTCAAGCTGAAATTCTTAGGCTTGGCATACTAAATTAATCAATATAGAAAATCATTGGGTGAGAATTTTGATAAAGAAAAAATAATCAAAACATAAATGGGTTAAATGAGTCAACCTCAAACTTCATGTTTGTTTAGCAACTTAGGCTCAATATTAAAATTTGTCTCGTTTAAATGAGTGAATTAAGGTTGAGCACACTTTGTTTTTTCACAAGCAGGCCTATACTTTAAATGGTTGGCTTGATTTAACCGATCCATACCTCTAACAGTGAGAATTGAAAAAGTTTGATGTATCCTCCACAGAGTGAAAGTGAAGTCAGAAATTCGTGTGGGTCTAATTATTATTAGAGTTTAAGGACATGCGTAAATTAGTTTTACACTCTCATCCAAATGAAAACATTTCATATTCTATTGTAACTGTTTTTTTTTAAAATAACTACTAAATACTTCATTCATACCAAACACTACCAAATATAAATGACAGTGCATATCCCCATTTTTCTTATTATTAAGATACAGTCAACATATCTTTCAAATCTATGTGCAAGAGGAAGATACATATCGAGCATGAAAAACTTGATTTAGAGCAGAACCTATATTTTTTGGGGTACTCCCCACCTAAAGAAGAAAAGGTGATAGTTAAGCAAACCTCAAAACAACGAACCTGCATGCTGTGACTCTTTTGCAATACAGGAGAAGGAGTCACCTGAAAGATATCTTAGTATTCAGTCTTCAAGAAAGGAGAATGATCAGTAATTATAAAAGTTATTTCTTACCTTGTCCGGGTCAACGTTCTCAGATGTAACTTTAAAACGTCCTCTCTGTTGAACAACAGGTACCTTTGCTTTCTCATCAGTGTCATCAGAAGTAGCTGCTACAAAAAATGATTAGTTAGAAGGCAATGCAGGAGGGAATAGTGATACTTGAAGACTTTAAGAGCACAATAGTTATATGTCAATATTAAAAAAATTCGTGCTCCCTTAAAATTGAAAACAAGGCATGCCATTAGACAAATTAATGTGAGCAGGTACCTGATGATTTTGAGACTCTAGAAGGAAGTTCAGTAAGCACATCCTCTCCTGTCTGTGGAACTAAATTTTGGGTCTGAATATGTAGCTTCTCACTGTAATTTATATTTCTAAATATTAAAGCTGATGATAGATTAGAGAAGTGTTTGATTAAGATTGACAATGATAAAAATAATGGTATGTGTTTAATTTTAAAAATGACTGAAATTAAAAAAAAAAATGAATGATGAAGTATAAGATTGAAGTTTAAATATTTTTCATTTGAAAAATGAATGATAACTAAATTGTTGTGTGAATGTTTGAAATATTTTCTATTGGATCTGGCTTATGTGCAGCCACAAGCCGGTGCAGTAGTTAAGTCAAAGTCGTCCGATCAAGATCGGACTATCCAGATTTTAATCTTGTAGTTTTATATTAAACAAAAATAACAAATTGTCTTAAGATTTGAAACGTCCGGTCAAAGATCAAAGGTTCCAAGGTGCTGACTGCACCTAACTGCAGCAAGCTTGACTACACTTAATCCAAATTTATCGTCTCAACACTAATGGAATATAAGAGGATCACCAACAGGACAATCAAATTGGAGCTGCTTAATTCCTTTTTGGTTGGGCCCAAATTTTTATGGGATGACCAAACTAACAGGCCCATCAGAGGGGTTAAGAAAAACAGATCCATATCAGCCCAAATGACTATTTAATTCAAAATAAAGTTAAAAAACTCAATGTATAATTTTTAGTATTCACCTTTCTGCTCGAATAGGTGGAAGAGTAACTTCCGGTAATATGCTTGATGAACATCCTCTTCTATGATAAGAATGGGTAGCCACACCCTCCGCAGATCTTGCACCATTTTCCATATCAGATTTTTCACCTAAACTATGGTCCACGTGATCATCAAGACAAGAAGAAGCTTGTGGTTCGTGGCTTGAACTGGTGATGCTAAAGTCATCATCAGATTTTTCAATCTTATTCCTGGAATTGACAAGATAAAAAAGCATTGACCCACCATGTTATAACAAAAGTTCTAGCTGTAAAGTAAAGACAGGTATCATTCATTCATTTATTTCTTGTAAAATAAAATATCCCAAGCCATTTAGAAGCATTAGCACATGATGTAAAGTGAGTTTGAGTATTTTAAAAGCAAAAATGTTTTGTCGACACCCACTATTTTTTATACTTGATTAATTATGTGCAAAAATTTGATTAAATCAATTGAATAGATAACTAATTTAGATAATGTTGAAAAGTATGGTTTAAATATTTAATTAAAATTAATTACAATTTTGACTGTGATTTGAATTAATCATATATGAAAACTGAATTTACTGCATTTTTGCATGTGATTAGAAAAGTGGATGTCTAATTAATGTTTCAAAGGCATAGTTAAATAGATTTGACACTAGACACGTGTTAGAGACATACTTGGCATCATTTACTGTGGAATCAACTACGGGAACAGAAGCCGATTGATTAAGCATTTCATCAATTTCCTCCTGTAAAGAATTAGCCATTAGGACTACCCCAATAACAAAATTATCTTGTTAGTTAGCAATGAAAAATAAATAAAGAAGGAAAATTCAAATATTATAAAAATATAATCCTAATCCTATTAAATAGAAAATGAATTTGTGAATAACATACCATGTCAACAGTTTGACTACGATTATGTCTTGAATTTGGCAATTGCTTATCTTGTGTATCAAGTGAAGATGAACTTCCCACGTGATTCATATCTGACATAGCATCATCAAAATCGTTGATCTAGAAGAAATAAAAACTACAATCAGAACTTTATAGCTTGAGGAGTGGATCGAAAGTTTAATTAATATTGGACATGACGTCTACCAAGGAAGCTTGAGCCTTCATATCTTCAAGATTGAAGTTCCAGCCGCTAATGCCACGTTTGTATTCATTCTACAGTAAATGGGATTAAACAAAACACAATAATGCTATATCCTTTCCATCAAACCGGTAGCAAAGCAAAAAGTAACCAAAAAATAAATATCATAAAGAAAGAAAAGGTTTTAGATTGAAGTTTGTAACTGCAATTGTAGCCGCCGATGTAAAATTTTTAGAGGTCTTAACATCAAGATCGTAACTGCAATTACAGTTACAATTTGCCACAATATTAAATATCACAGTGCAACTGTGACCACAATTTAGAACCATGTCAACTAATCAAATGTGTTTGAAATTTTTAGTGTAGACTATACACACAGACAAACACAAACAGAGACAGTATCCAACTCTGCTCGAGTTTTCCTGCACCCTGGATTGACCAACAAATAGGTATAACACTACAACTATAACTATAAGTAGCATTTTGAAAATTGTCTTATCTTATGGGACATGTTGAGTACAAGTACATGGGGAAGCAATACAATACAATACAAATTAGTTAGACATGTTTTTTGAAGGGATAGTTAGTTAGAATTAGACATTGTATTTTGGTACCTGTGATAATTCTTCCATCTGTCCATCAGGCATTTTCTTTTGTGCAAGCATATCTTCTTCTTTTCTCTGTGACAGAAAAATTACCTCATAAATAAACATCATATTATTATAGAAAATAACAGCGGTGGGAAGGAGGATATGTGGTATTAAATTAAAGTGAAAGCAACCTTTAGGATTTCCATGCGATCACCCAAAGCAGGCAACCCCTCTAAAAGCGTTCGTGAAATATAATCATTGGAGCGAGCTTGCTTAAAGAAGGAATGCTTTAACAACCTGTTTGCAGAGGGTCGTTTTGAAGGGTCTTTTACCAAACAACAAGCAATCATCTGCTTAAAAGACTGGAAAGAAAGAGAGAAAGATATTAGCTAGGAAAAGTCGTAGAAGAGTTGAATTTGTTTACAGGAGCAATCAGTAAAAGGTGAAAATCAAGCTGAGCTGAGCTGACCTTAGAGAACTTTTTATCCCTTTCATAGTCAAGGCCTGGGGGTGCATTTTGCAAAGTCATAAGCAGTACCTGGAAAGTTGAATTATGAAATTAAACCAAGAAAAATGAGATAAAAGGTTGTGTAGTTGTTGCAAATAATGTGATATATGCACATACACACCTTCAATGGTGGAAACTTTGAGAAAGGAGCATGGCCGTGGGCAAGCTCCAATGCAGTTATGCCAAATGACCATATGTCAGCTCTGGATCATTAATTTTGAGGTAAATTAATGTTAGCATGTCAATAAGCTAGGGTAAAAAGGTTTCAAAATGCGATTGCAACGCAGTCATTGATATTGCAGAAAATTCTAGTCAAAAAATTAGTAATACGGTCGCAAATATTGATATACCAGTCAAATAATAATAGTGCACTCGCAATCAGTGTTAGAATAAAATTGTAGTCAAATAATAACCGTACAATCAACAACACTGGTATATTGCCAAAATTTGTAGTCAAATAATAATGGTGCACTCACAATCATTTATATTGCAAAAAATTGTAATCAAATAATAAAGTAATGAGGGACTGTTTCAATTGCAGTTGTAGAGATATTTAAAAAAACAATAGAATCACGATTACAACTGATGTGACCATTTTTAAAAAAAAAGGTGAAAAAGTCCAGAAAAAAATATGATTATTATTTTATTATATAATATATATTATCATGGTTTTAAATCACAATAGTAATTAAGGCTACATCAACCATATTTTATGCATCATGCTGGCTGGCACGCAACATAATTGTGACAGCATCCGCAATTTAGAATCATGTATAAGAAAAAGAAAAAGAAAAAGGAGATAAAGTACATACTTGAAGTTATAACCATGCACTTGCTCCATAACCTCTGGTGCCATCCAACACGGCGTTCCAACAAAAGTATTTCTAGACCGTTGTCGATCACCTGAATCAAAAAGACAAGCCGAAACACCGAAATCGCCGAGCTTAACAGCACCACGAGAATCAATAAGAACATTACCAGCTTTAACATCACGGTGAATGTGACCATGATGATGAAGATACTCTAAACCCTTCAACACCTCCCTAAGTACAGTTGCAATAACAACCTCTTCAAATCCATCCGGATGTGCTGCTTTCAATATGTGAAGACATGAACCACCCGCCATAAACGGCATCACAACCCATAGATTGTGATCGCTCACGAATGAACAGTGTGATTTCAATACGTTAGGGTGGTCCACTAGTACCATCGTCTGTGCTTCACGAGATATATTATTCTGCATTCAATCATCAATTAATTAAGTATTCGATTATTAATAAGAAATTTGATATGAATGAATTATGGCGATTTGTGTCTCTCAAGGTCCTTCTCATGGTTTTAAATTGCAATATTATAGATTTTGAAGTATCTGCAGAACAGAGTCGCAGATGTAACCGCAGCTGCAATTGCAATTTAAAACATGATCATGCATGCAATAGCAATATAAAGGTTTGCAGCGTAAATATAATTGAAGTTGCAAATGTAAAATAAAAGCATGACATCGTTGTAATTTTATTGCATGTTTTTGAAGGGATTAGAATGAACGAATTATGATTGATATTGATGAGAATTGAGAATTGAGAAAGGAAAATACCAGATCGCAGTTATCGCGTTCGAAGTCGAGAATCTTGATGGCGACGATCTCGTTAAAAGGAACACATAAAGCGCGATGAACGGAAGCACTAACGCCTTGTCCAATTTCTTCGTAGAGAAGGTAATGTTCGGAACCAATAGGATATTTCTTCTTCGGTTCGGATTCCTTTTCCTTATCTTTATCCTTCATGCTGGTGATGAATGACGATGATCGATCAGAAATAGACGGTGGTGATGAAGAATGAGGATGAAGAAGAAAAACAGAGTAATGATGATGATGATGATGGAGTATAGTGATGAATGAATGTATGAAAGAAAGAAAGAGAGAAAGGAAGAAAGTATACGTAATTGAATGAATTGGGGGGTTTCCGCAGATTTCTCGTGAAACGACGAAACTAATAATAATAATAATAATAATAATGTAATTTTAATATTGTATTGTATAATTGGGCTTTTATTTTTTTGATTATTAGTATCTTCCTACTTTATCGGATTGCCGCAAAGAGAGGAATTACTCTTCTCTCTCTCCCGAGATGCCACCACACCCCTCTTCTTCTTCTTCTTCTGCAACCAATTTTCCTTCCATTATACTACTACTACTACTGTAGCTAAATATTATACTCTTATATAACTAGATCATTAATGGACCCGACTCCATGTAGTAAGAGTTACATTCATGTATTTGAGACATAGGTGGTGTTGGATCAAATTCAAATAATCTACATTTAAATTTAATATTTTAAATTAAAATCGGTTTTTTTTAAAACGCTTGATCAAGATCGGACGGTACCTGATGTATTCAAATGTGATGTATTCAAATGTGTGAATTTCCTAACCGCTGAGAATTCAAATTCATCATGAGTAGGAACATTTCATCAGTAAAATATGTGTTGTTTGTATTGTTATTCTAATTTATATTGATGCATAATTTGCGAGATGAATTCAAATATATAATTAACTCACACATCTTTAAAAGTATCAGATTGGTAAGAAGTTAAGCGAAGCTTAAAAAACTAAGGTTTAGAATCTTTTTATACATAAATAATATGAGAATTTATTATTTTACCACATCACTCCACATTTGTATATTTATTTTTAAAATGATTGTGTGACATAGAAAAATGATAGTCCACCGTTGATATTAAGTGTAAGGCTGATTTTATATTCACAGTGTTAACATTAAACTTTTAAAGATGAATTGAAAGAGAACAAATGTTTTAATAAAACATAAAAAAGTAAGTTTTTTTTTTTTTTGCTACAATTGAAAAATAATACTCTCAACTGATGTGGTAAATACATTTTAATAACATATTTTTACTAATGCTTCTAATAACTGGGAAATCCTTGGGTGTTTTAGAATTCATAGATATTGTCATTAAAAGGTGGGATAGGGTTTTTCCCCATCAAAAGATGAATTTCGTTTTACCCCTTCATGGTTCAACTTTGGGGTCTTCCAAATCAATGTCAAACCAAACAATTCGGAAGAAAATATTTCGTTGCTATCACCCAGTTCACGGTGGAACTATGTCAAACCAAACAAATGGAAAGAAAATAAATCACACAAATGTGTTTTAGAAAATCAAATTTTTTGTTTGAATTTTTTTTCCAAGTTTTCCAATACACAAATGTGTTTCAGAAAATCAAACTTTATATACTGGAAAACTGTTTTTCAAGTTTTCAAAAACACATTTATGTACCGAAAAACTTTAAAAAAGGTTTTTCGAAATACTTATATTTCAAGAAAATTCAAATTTTGTGTTTCGGAAAACTTTAAGTTTTTTTAAGAAAGAATAATGAAACATTTGGGGTAAAAAAGATATAATTTAATTGGGGTTTAATTTTAGGTTAAAAAAATTATATTTTTATTATATTTAGATTTAACGGTGTTTAACGAAAGTTGGATGGAAATGACTATTTTAAAATTAAACTATATTTGCAGAGATGTGAAACTTACTATGATCAAAATTAAAAAAATATTATAATTTCAAGGACCAAAAACATATTTAAACCTTGACTAAATGAGTAGTATAAATAACAAATATTATATTTTATATATTTTTCTAAAAATAATAGTATTTTAGTGTACGTATTTTAAAGAATAATATTTTAGGTGTTGTATGTTTGACTAATGTTAAATGCGCACATATTTATATTTTAATTATTTCTAAGTATTTCCAATTTTGATTAATATAAAGTGATGATGTTATATTTATTTATTTTATAATTTCGACTATTCTCTGATGATGTTAATATTTTAATGTGAGCAGTGATTATTTTGAATATGATAGTTTTAGTTATTGGTAATATTTTTCTTTTAAAGGTTAATTATTTTAGTTACTCTAATTTATCATATATTAGTTCTGAAATATTAGTAATATTTTAAAAATTAAATGATGTTTGGAGGAGTAATAAAAATGAGATTAAATCATTATTAATTTTGTTTTAGTAAAATAAAATAATAATAGTAAAATATAAAATAAATAAATAGAGTAATGGACTTAGCCCATGTGTGTGAAGGGATTTAAATCGCTAATTGTGTTAATAAAAAAATAAAAAATAAAAAAAGGGAGTTGGAGTAAAGTACATATGCGCCGTCTACATGAAGGGAAAAGGAAACAAAAAAATAGGGTTATCGTTTGGCACCTGTGGTCGATAAATGTGTCAAAATATTGTTTCTATAAATGTGTCAAAATATTGTTTATGTCCAAATTTCATTACATTATTTCATTTATTTATTTAGTCAATTAAACCCATTTTCTCATATTTTTAAACATCTCAATTTCTCTCTAAAAAATACTCATTTATGAAATTCGTTATTTTATAATGTTCTTGTCCACCATAAGTTCGATTTGAGTGAAATCAACGCAAAAACGACTGTGTGAACAATGTCTATATTATTCACTGATTATTTTCTGATTTAAGGTAAGTTTATTTGACATGGTTTCAAAATTTACTCTTTTAAAGCGTGTTCTCGTAATTTATTTTTGACATTTATCCATAAACTGTTGAGTTAGATCAATTGAAAGACAAAGATTCAAAGAACAAGGGTTTTTTGCTTGTGGACTCGTATATTCATATTCACGTGTAAAAGCGTCTAAATAAGGTAAGGGGTGAGACACCGTTTGAATTCATGACTATGATATATTGTGAGATGAACGGGAAAACCGTATTTCCTAACTATTCATGATTAAAATGTGAAATATAAATGTTTATAAGGTGTTGATTTATTTAATTTCGTTAAATGTATGATATATGATATTATTGTGATATGGGATGTCAAATTAATTTTGTGCATATGTTTGATTAGACGAGTTTATATCATGTGATAATAAAACATAGATGCATTGTATGATATAAATTTATGTGATGATTTATGATTGATGATAGTGATGTTATGAATTTGTGATGAGAATATTGAAGTAACCCCATAGTTGATGAAATAGTGGTGATTCTAACTTGTGTTAAATATAGTGCTCTTAATGAAGTAGTATAGGTCAACGAGGGGAGAAATTAGACGTTAGAAGTTTTTGACGTGGAGATTATATTGTCATCATATAGGTATGGCCTGATAAGCCTAGTGATTTTGGGGAAGTACAACTGAGTGAGTTGGATCGTAGAGGTCTGTTGTTGAGCTTTACGGTTAGACCTTGGGGTATTCTGGTGGGGAATTCCTAAGTGAGTTGAGGTAGCATCTGAATGTCATGAGCTATCATGCAACACATGTTTACCTCGACCATCATGTATATGTGTCTCGGGTTGAGTTGAGAGGATCTATGATGACATGACCAATTTGAATCGTCCGTCCACTTGCGTGGTGACATAGTATCAAGGCTCATAACCAAGTACTTCAAAATTAGAATGATATCAAATTGTGAAGAAGTATAGTCTAATTCCATGCATAGCCAGCGACGGATCTTCTCGAGAACGGGCAGGGGCCACGACATCCCCAATATTTTTTTAAAATTTTTTTATATAAATCATAACGATAGATTATTAAAATAATAGTGATAAATTACTAAAATATCCCGCACCTTATGGTTTTGAGAAACTGACATCACCTCTTCCCTCTCTACCTCTGTCCCTCTCTTCTCTCAGTTCTCTGCTCAATTTGTTCTCCTTCTCTTCACTTGGACTCTCCCGATTTGCTCTCCTTCTCTTCACTTGAACTCTCTCGACAAGCCCCGCCAGCGTCGCTTGTCTTGATCCTCAGACTATCTCAATTTGCTTATCTCCCTCTCTTCACTTAGACTCTCCTGACAAGCCCCGCCAACATCGCTTGTCTTGATCCTCAGACTATCTCAATTTGCTTCTTATATTTTTCAGATTCTTACTCGTTTTCTCTTCTACTTAAATAATTTTTCTCTATAAATACAGTAAAACAACAAATGTAAATGGTTTTTGTCAGCAATTATCTTCTTCTCTTTACCTCAATGTAAAAAGATTATTCAATTGTTCTTAAATCACAACCCAATTCGTTAATCATATTATAAATTATGCAACTGAATAGATAAATAAAAATGAGATAGACATTTATTAGAATTTATACTGATAAAATATAATAAAATTAATACAACAAGCTCTATATATAGATAAACTACCTAATATCGAATGATAACTAACTAATTTTGAACAGACAAACTCTAACACCCTAATTAGCAACTCAACTACTACCTATTAACAAACTTGTCACCACCCAAAAACTAAACGCCGTGACCGGCGCACAAGCTATACCCCTAGCCTGGCAAGCCTATCCACTAACTTAACAATTTACTAAATAAATAGTTCTGAATAATCATTTCAAAAATATATATATATAATTTTTTCACGAAATTTCGACAGAGTATCCTCTGTAATTTCAACATTTCCAAATTTACAAAAAAAATCCCTGTTTAAACTTCAAATTCAAATAGCATGATATAAACATTAAGTACATCACCCCAAAAGACTTTCAAGACTCCAATAGCTGCAAAATACATATAACTCAACAGACTTTACAAAAAAATGGTCATCGATCAAAGAGACCTACCAAAACAAAATACAACCGAGACTTGAGCCTATTATCAGCTTGCTACTCAGCTGCCTGTGAATCTGAAAAAAAATAAACAACATGGAGGAGTAAGTCACAAAGACTTAGTGAGGAGACAACAATCACCATCAACTAGAAGGGAAACACAAAAAGGCACGAATAACTGTTTTATAACCTTGAGACAATTAGGTTATTCACGTAATAAATTCATCTAAATTTATAATTTAACCGTTCGGATAAAAATATTAAAAAATCCAATTAATAGTGAAGCGAAATCAAAATGAATAACATTAAAATCATCATAGAAAATCAAACAAGTAAAATAATAATTATTGAGAACCAAGAGGCGGCTTTATCTCATTGATAGCCCTTTCCTCCTAAGGGTGGCATTTCCCTTAGGGGTGGCTCCATCTAACGGATAGCCCTCTCCTCTCAATCCCGAAACGCATCATCACGCATCAATTAGGGAGCTTACATCTCGTTGATAGCTCTCTCCTCCTACGGATGACATTTCACATAGGGGCGGCTCCATCTAACGGATAACTCTCCCTAATCAAAACGAGGTAACTAGGTGCACCTAACGCCGTTAAAGATTTAATAATCATAGCAACGATTTCCCAAAACACGTATTTAAAAATCATCTTTCAATTCATCGTAATTCATGGAAAATATATTCAATCGCATAACAATTCACAATTTAAATACTTTTAATGCAAACATATATCGAATTAATAACATATTATATAATAAAGAGCATTAAAATAAATAAATGACGAAGTCGAGATAAAATTTCAAATTTTTAAATAAATATTTTAACATAGAAAACGAGTAAAATAATAATTATAGCGTAAAAAAATAAATGACGATAACCGTCGTCAACTCACAACTACGGAGAATCGGCTACGTTTGTTCTCCAACCACTCCCAGAGTAGCCGGCAAGACCTCAGCTGACAAATCTGAATATCAAAAAATATTCTTAAGACTTTAGAAAAATTATTCTAAAGTTTAGCTAACTCTAGGAAACCATAAAAATTCATTAAATCTACTCTAAGCACAAAAATAAGATTTTGAAGCAAAACTACATTTCCTAGAGATTTATTAACATAAGAGTTGTGATTTACCTCAAAGAGTCTCACTAACAACTCTCAATAAATGGGTATCCTTCTCCTTCCTTAGAGCTCAAACCCAAACCCAAAAATCTTACCCAAGAACTTGTATACCCTTCATATGGGTTTAAGATTTAAGGAGACTAACTTGATTTTTAAGTGAGAAGAAGAAGAAGGAGAAGAAAAGGAAAGAAAAAAGAAAAAAAAATGGAGAATGGGGGGTGAGAATGAGGGTGACCGAGAGAGAAAGGGAAGAATGAGGAAAGTGTGAGATGGAAAAAGAAAGAAAGTGGGGGGTTTGGGGTTGGTTTTAATTATTTATTTATTATATTATTATTATTATTATTATTATTATTGTTATTATTATTATTATTATTATTATTATTATTATTATTATTATTATTTTAAAGACACGAGGCGTGTCAAAACTTTTATATGTTAATAGTTGATATATGATATAGTGTGATACTATTTGTTAATTGTGAATTGTTTTAATTAATTTGTGTATTTTTTTAGGAGTGACACGATGTTTAAAAATAAGAAAATTGATGTATTTTTAAAGAAGAAAGTTTTCGACATAGATGAAAATCATAAAGTGGATATATTTTATTTGATTGAATTGTGTGAAGTTCTAAAAACTTATGTGACTTGTGAAAATTGTGTGACTTGTGAAAAGTGTAAAACTTGTGAGAATTGAAATTCTAACCTTTTCAACTTTTCGACTATGTATAAATTGTGTAAAACTATATAAAAAAAAAACTATATGACTTTTATGAATTTCAATTATAATATTTTAGTTAATATTTGTCGCCCTCCGGCTCTCCCAGTATTTTGTGCAAGATCCACCACTATGCATAACATTGCATTTTCTTACGGTTATTTTGTTGTGATTAATATGTATCGTATGCGATAATAATTTCTCTTAGATGATTTGATGTTATAGTGAAATGTATCGATTTTCCTTGAGTGATTTTGACTTTATAATGTGATATTTTTTCCTTAAATAATTTTTTGATATATCATGATGTGTTATAATACGGATAAATGTTTGTCACTAATATATCATTTTAATTTAGTATTTTTGGAATATTGTATAAATATGAATGGAAAACTATACATGAGACAAAATTTGTCACTAAATAATTATAAAAACACGTGATAAATATTAATCACTAATAAATATAAAAAACATGAGAAAAATATTTTTCATTGACAAATTAAAAAATACAACGAACATATTTGTCACTAGTAAATATAAAAATAAAAATAAAACATAGCTAAGTGTTTATCATTGATGAATATAGAAAAACATGAGATAAATATTTATAACTGATAAATATAAAAAAAACA
>JBBPBQ010020323.1:59747922-59774071 GCA_037974755.1 Cicer yamashitae
GATAAATATAATAAAAATACGTAACAGATGACATATATTTAGTATTATTTTTATTCTTTAAATAAAAATTAGAATAATTAAAATATATTAATTATAATTTATTATTAATATCATATACGAGATAATTGTTTGTCATTAAATATTATTTTAAATTATTGTATTTTCATTATCATTTACATAAAAATCATAATAATTATAATTTATTTTAATATTTGAGCAAAACATTTAAACAAACATTTATATTTCAATAATTATTTATATACTTCTTCAACTAAGAAATTTAACTTGTACGAATTCGCGTGTCTCACTAGTCATTTTATAAACTAGATACTTCGAAACAAAAATAGTAGTTAAAATTGAATTTATATTTTGCAATAATTCTTAAATAAATTACTAATAATACTAGTATATTAGGGGGTTTTATAGGGTAAAACTATTGTAATGACAATTGTGCCCTTACATAATTTCAAAATTCCGTTTTTGGACAGAACTCTAACTTCACTCATTCGGACATCATCGCTCTCTCTCCGGCGAAGGCTTCTCTTCTCTCTCGAACGGATCTCAGGTTTCTCTCTCACGAACACGACGATTCTTTCATATCTCTCGCGATCATATTACTCACTCTGTTTTCCTCTTCCATTTCGTGATTTATTTTTTCCATTTTTCCGATTATTCTTCTTGTTACTATTAACGTATTGGTAGCGATTAATGATTATTCTTCTGTTCACCGCGTTCATAGTCTATAAATTTTTGTTTTATTATTTCTAACTTCTATTTTCTGCTGTTTGATATTTATTTGTAATTGTAGTAGATTCCACTATGTGTAAAGAGGTTTCATTGAAAGGTTTGTAGTTGATTAGATTCAACCAAATCACTCTTACACTTTATGCTCCCTTAAACCCTTCAAATCCTGCCACGGCAGAAGTTTTATTGCATTGGATTACCCTTTTTAATTTTATATTATGCAAAAATTGAATCACCCTCAAATTGAATTTTGTTGCCATTTTCATAATGTATTTTTTAAGAAGAATTAGAGTGTCTTAAGGGATTGTTTGAATTAACTTATTTACTGACATAAACATTTGGAAGAGCTTATGGAAACAGCACATGATATGTCCGTAAGGAGTTGTCAGCTTATTTACATAAATTCTCAGGTATAGCTTATGAAATATTGTTATAACTTAAGTGAAAATAATTTGACTTTATTTTATCTTTAGGTATAGAAATAGCCTATACATAAGCCCTTACAGTATATGATAAGCGCTTGACTAAGTTGTTTATCAAATCACGACCTTAATCTCTTAAAATATGAGTATTATTAGTTTTTATTTGCCTATATTCAAGCTCATTCTTTGTAATGCAAAGTTATGGTTTTCATTTTTTATATCATTTTGTTACTTGTGGACAGGATCTATTCAACAAGGCTACATCTTTTTTTGTGGTTTGCTGATACCGTACTTTGTTATGCAACATGCTATCCCCATTAGTTGATGAAAATGGCGAGATGGAAGTTTCTGGGGATGCTGGTTTGGGTATGTATAAAGTTCAGATACATTGAAAAACATATGAAGGTTTGCAACTGGAAATCATTATGAAATTCTCAATGACTAATTGAATTGAACACATCTTTTTTAAGGTTAAATCCCTGCATGCTGGTTATGACTCTGTACCAAAATAAATCATTAAGAAATTCGAGCAAACTGTTGTTTTCCGCAATCCACGATTGACAACACTACTCTCAAATGCCATAAATAATGAATGTTATACTACTTCCTAAGGTCTATCTATGTCGTATTTTCTATGCTTGGTTTCGTACATAAATAATTTATGAATATACTGAGCCTAAGACAATGTAACAATGTCGTTCAATCTCTCTGAATATTAAACCAGGAAAGACCCAAAACAAACCCTACTCTGACTATCAAATAGAGGGCAAAAACATAATACTTTTCCATAACATGTGTAAAAGGTATCATAATACCATACCCTTGAAGATGTAAATAAGTATTCAATTTTTGCTACAGCGATGTACCTTGGCCAATAACTTAAATCCTCTACTGTCATAAATTTTGACCTTTTCCTTCCAAAACCTTTAAAATAAGTCACCAGACTCTGCTCTAGGGTTATGGGCCATATCCATGATTCTCTAAAAGTACCCAACAGATTGAGATTGCAATGGAAATAGACATATGTTGTAAAATTAATTTGGTAGATTTTTCTGAGCCAAAGTTAGACTTCACATGTATATCATAAAATATCTATCCACAGAATCTCAACTTGTGTTTAGTATTGATCTTGTTGTGTCCTGCATTGCTTTTGAAACAAAAGATTTGACCGTAGGAGTTTTAGATTTCTAATTAGTCACTGTCAAGAAGAAACCTCCTCTGGTTAGATCAAATAAGAACCAGAAATAGGATTTCCAACAGAGACTGCAAGAATCAAGACCAAATTCTTCAGCTTGGATTTTGGGCAACTGGAAAAAATATTTTTCCCGATCATTTAGATTCCTGAATGAATGAAATTAGGAGGGGAATTAGGACCCTTGATGAAATGAAATATTGGATTAGAGCCTCTGATTACTCTAGAATTATTGATTTATTTGCTTCTCTGCAGCTGAACAACAGAATTCTTTTAATTTAAGTTCTTTCTCCATATTTCATTTAATTCAATCAACACAAATATTATCTCAAACATAACTTATTTTCACATGAAACTTTTTGATGGGTACAAAAGATAAATTATTTTGTGACAGTGGAACCAAATGATGGGTGTAGATTGCTTGAGAGTTATTCTGGGAGAGAATTAGGTACCTCTCATCATGACCATGCTATTCAGGAACCATATGAAGGCATGGAATTTGTATCTGAAGACGCTGCTAAGATATTTTACGATGAATATGCCCGACATGTGGGATTTGTCATGCGCGTGATGTCGTGTCGGCGCTCAGAAAGAGACGGTAGGATTCTTGCTCGCAGGCTTGGATGTAATAAGGAGGGTCACTGTGTCAGCATCCGAGGGAAATTTGGGCCGGTTCGTAAACCAAGGTCCAGCACAAGGGATGGTTGTAAGGCGATGATTCATATCAAGTATGATAAGTCTGGAAAATGGGTGATAACAAAGTTTGTGAAGGATCACAATCATCCACTAGTAGTCTCTCCACGTGAAGCACGCCAAACAGTGGTAGGTTCATATTTCTTATTTAACTGTATATTCCATCTTTGGATAACTTCTTACTACTATTTTTTTCTTCATTTCTTTATTTTTTGTTGTTTCGATAAAACGTTGTACTGTGCTTTAGATTCATAATTGTGAAAGATTTAAATGCCGAAGTTGGTATATTGTAGAAGCTGTGATAATGCAATCATAGTAACATAAGAGGGATACATGGAAGAAAGAGCGAAACATTACATTAAATTAATTAAAAAAAAGCTGATATTACAACAATGACCAAATCTTTTCTGTAAGTTTTTGTCATATTCTTCTCTGTAGGTACAATGCCAACTTTCTCTAGGAGACATTTATTTCTAATCTCATTAATTCACTCTAATAACATGTCATGAATCTGTTAAATGAAAAGCTCAAGTTATTAGGTAACACTAGGTGTTATATCTAACTCTTGTTATATAAACACTAAACTGATTTTCTCAGATAATCTTTTTTCACTATTTCATATGTAGAACATGAGTTTGGACCCCTTTGTATTTACAGAGAAGGAGATTAATTGAGTCTATCTATAAAACGATATTAATTTCAACAACCAATTTACTTGAAATGCTACTGGATTAGTGTAATGTTTTTAGTGACTTCTTGTTGTCTTTCAAAATATACATCCAATTGGGTTAGTAGCTGTATTTGACATATATGAAGAAAATTGTATTGTTTTTTGTTTTTTATATAACATCCCTGGTTTAATTTAACCCCTTGTAGTGAGAAAATGATTTGGTTGTTATTTTTACAATTATATAGCGTCCATGGTTTCTGAAAACAAAATTAGACCCCATTTACTTTCTGAAAACATTTTCAGTTTCAGTTTCTAAAATTTATGCTCATTCTAAATTGCTAATAAGGAGATGGAAGAGTCATTTAGTGAACAATTATGATAGAGAGAAGATGAAAGACAACTTAGGAAGAATGTATTTTCAGAAACAACGAAAACAATGTTTTGGCATTTCAAATATTCTGAAAATGCTGGATCTGTTTGCAAAAATTATAAAAGAAAATGATGAGCAAACTATTGGATCTATATTCTCTTAAGTTTATTAGTTGAAGTGAAAAATGAAAACATGAAGCATAGGAATTAAATGAACCCTTATGTTTTCGCCAACATTTCATTTGATTGCTTGCTGTTGTGTTTCTGTTTTAGGATGAGAAGGATAAGAAAATTCAGGAATTAACCACAGAGCTTCGGATTAAAAAGAGGTTGTGTGCAACATATCAAGAACAGTTAACTTCTTTTATGAAAACTGTTGAAGACCACAGTGACAAGCTGTCTGCGAGAATTCGTCACATACTTGGTAATCTTAAAGAATTTGAATCCATAGAAGAGCTTTTGCTCCAGAGGTAGCCTTGCATTATGTGTGAGTATTTAAATTCCGTTATTTAATAGTTATATATTCTCTCTTAATATATCTACGCTTTTACGAAAACTCAATTTTCTTTCTCTCCATAAAGATCTGATGAAGTTTTTAAGTCTAAAACTGGATACATGCATCAAAGCATTGGTTAATGCTGACTATAGTTTGTCGGATTTAGTCCCCTCTAAAGTGATCAGTTCACCTATGAGAGTAAAATACAAAATATCAATTTTTTATGAATAAATCAACGGTTATTGTTACATGCACATGCATAGAAAAAAATCATAGATGTGTAACATGTCTAGAATATCAATAGCTGATTTTTCTTATCAATGACTGAAATATCTTATATTACCTTATAGAATGAGAGGTGACTTTGGAGGAGCTAACTCCATAATTTATCTTATGAAATTTCAAATGCAATTTGGGAAGTAGATTTCCATTTCATAAATATTGTATGATGTATTTATTTAAAACCTGGATTTCCATCTCATAAATATTGTACTGATTTTCATTTCAAGTTACTAGATATATTATATTGCATGTCATTTGTATAACAATTTGTACTTGTATTTGCATATTTTAAACTTGACTTTTTTACTTTAACACAAGATATAAAATATTGGTTATGTACCTTTGGTCTTTTGGTTGGAGGGGTTTGGAGAGAAGGGGAGGAAATATTTTTTAAAATGTGTATTTGGTTCAATTTTTAAGAGGGGATGAGAGTAAAATCCCTCCTAGATGTTTTTTTGCTCTCGATGATTTGGAGGGTAGGGACCAAAACAATATAAACCATTTAAAATTCTTTCCCCTTGAACCAAACACAATCATTTAAAATCCCTTCTCTCCTCTCTTTTAAACTAAACATATATCTATTTCTCTTTCCTCCCCTCCGTTGAACCAAAGAGACCCTGAAAGATTTGAACCTTGCAAAGTACATAATTATGCGGTTTTCTTGCACCTTCTTAATGCAATTTTTCGGTTGAACCTATAATCAATTTAGACTACAATATACTTTTAGTCGTGTATCTTTTACTCAAAATTCATTTTTATCCTTTATCTTTTAAAAGATTTATTTTAGTCCTTTATTTCACAACATTATACAAATTTGTCATTCCGTTAAATTTGAGCTGAGCTGGCTGTTAATTATCTTCTGTGGCGCCCGTGACGTGTCAAAAAACTTTTAGAGTATTGCTCTGGCTTCTATTCAGTGATTGAATTGGTTTAAGGTTATGATGCCCATAATTTGTAAAAATTTGAAGAGTATTGCTCTAGCTTCTTTTCCTTTGGTTATTATTGTAACTCGAAAATCATGCAGATATTACGTGTAATTCACAATGCAGGGCGTGCGTGCGGTGTGATCACTAACTTGTACTAAAATGTTATGTTCAAAGGAAGTTGTCACATAAAAGATAATAGACATGTTGTGACATTTTGCCAGGGGCACATAAATTGGATACATTATTTTTCAGTTGAGATGTAATCTTGTACCAGTTTGATACAGAAAAAAACGTATACTACAAATTTATGACATGCTTAGTTTGAAAACTAATGGCACATAATATTAATGTTTTTAGGATCAATGTGCTGAAATGTGTACTATGTTACAAGCTACTTGTCTCGTCTCAAGTGATGGGGACCTGCTTTTTCGTTGTAAATATTTATGATCATAGTTATGGAATTTTTTTGAAAAATTAGAATGTGACTATATTATTTATGAATCCAGCTGGCGAATATCGAGTAAATCACTAAATTTGTCCATGATTTTGTAAGATGTTCTCAAATAAGTCTCTAAAAATAGAAACATTTCAAATTCATCTTCGGTTCTATCTAAAGTCACTCAAATCCATCGTTGTGTCAAATTTCATACCGGTGAAAGTCAAGTTGGTCTTTATATTTTATCATTCACTATCATTTTTGTCATATTTAATCACTTATTATTAATTTGATCATTAAGTGAAACGACGTTAACCAACATATTTCAATAGATGGACAAATATGAATAAGTTTTGATAGAGTTGGAGACGTATTTGAAATATTTTATTTGAGTGTCTTATAAATTCAGGGATTAATTTAGTTGTTTATTCGTTGAATATTATCCTTAAATTAGTGTAAAGAACTAATCTATTTGATGTAAAAATAAAATTATTCATCTTTTGCATACTTTTTAATATGTCATTCAAGACATTCTATGTTCAACAAATTTCATATTCTATACTTTATGGGTACGTAAATGGTGTAGTAATTACTACCTAAAACTCACACATAACTATAAAGTCTCGATTTAAATTTAGAATAAAATATTCAACTTAACAATATCAATATTTATGAGTTGAATTATAATTTAAAGACCATAATCTATATTTTTAACCTATCATTTTTGTCAAATGTGAATTTCTACATATTATAAATGAACATTGATTTGAGAGTAAGTAGTGGACCCAAAAATCTTTCACCCGCTCTCCCACAATACATGTCACTTTACAAATGACATTGAAATTATTAGTTAGAGTGATAAATAGTTAGAGATATAATAAAAAATATTGATATTTTTTTAACTCAACTGACAAATTTCTATATTATATTGGACATCATGTCATTGGTGTTGGAATTCAAGTGTGAGTGACTACTACTAGTCCACATCGATTAGGAATGAAAAAATGTTGGACGTATAAGAGAAATAACCCATATACATAATGCGTCTGATCTTGAAATTTAGTTTGTTGTTGCTCTCGGTGCTCATTAGACTCTCCAACATTGATCCGAATCTGAGACCTCACATTTGTATATAAATTTCTAGTAATATTTATCATCTCATCTATAGACAAAACAAAAAAGTCATAAAATAATATATTTTGTGTGTAAAATTAACTTATATTATAGGACAGAGGACATATAAATTACTTCCTCCGTCCCATAATAATTGTCGTATTTGCAAGAAAAAATTGTCATAAAATTATTGTCGCTTTTTGTTTTTAATGCCAATTTAATCTCTCTTTTTTACTAATTTTACTATAATTAATATTATATGCATCACTCCTAATTTGTTATCCCTCTACTTTATATTTTTATATAATTATAATCAACTAATAATTTATAACATCAATTTGATAAAATCATTTATATATTTTTTCAACTTTTGTAAAATAGTGAAATACGAAAACCATTTTGGGACGGTACTAATAAATCCACTTAGACAACAAATATTATTATTATTATTATTATCAATATAAAAAGTTTAGGTTGATAGCATATGTACAAAACCGCCTAATCCCCAAAGTTCATTCTCGTTGATTCCACAACTCACTAACCGAAGAAGAAGAAGAACAGAAATGGCGTCACTCGCATCAACCTCAACCTCATCCCGTCTTCTCCTTTTCCATCCAAACCTCATCCCACTTAAACGCCCAACAACCACTTTTCATTCCATCACTAACTCTCACAAAAACAACAACCTATCTATCCACACCGTTACCGTTAACGCCGCACCACAAAAACCCCACTCTCCTCCCTCCATTTTACCTACCGAAGACACCACCGTCCTTCTATCCGGTTCAACTCGAACATTAACCACCTTATTCGGAATCACCGCTTTATTCATCAAATCCTTCATCAAACTCCTTCCACCACCGAACCTATGTTATTCTATCGGAACCTCATCTTCATCCTTATTCTTCGCTTATTTCATGAGGAAGAGTACACAAGGTTCATTGAACACGCCCTTGACGGTTGTAGCGGCGGGATTGAAGAAATGGTTGGATATTTACAGTGGTGTGTTGTTGGTTAGGGTTTTGTTGAGTTGGTTCCCTAATATTCCGTGGGAAAGACAACCTTTATCTGCAATTAGAGATCTTTGTGATCCTTATCTTAGTTTGTTTAGGAATGTTATTCCTCCGGTTTTTGATACTCTTGATATTAGTCCTCTTCTTGCTTTTGCTGTTTTGGGTACTCTTGCTAGTCTCCTCACAGTTCCTGTTTAGAATCACATACACACTCCAAGGTATTCATTTACTTTCATTTTTTTAACTTCTCGTTTTCAATTTTATATTTAGATGTATGGTTTTCATTGGACTTAATTTGATTTGGTCTCTATGGAGATGTAGATACTGATAATAATTTGAGATATTTGAAGTGATTGAATGTAATTGCATGGGTTAGTGTTGGTGTCTTATACGTGTCAAACAAACACGGAACAATAGCAAAAAGTATCTTTATTTTTTTATTTTTTCCTTTCTTGTTTTTACTTTTATATTTATATATATGGTTTCAATTGGATTTGATCTGATTTTGTGACTAAGAATTCATTTTATATATTGAGTAAATCCCCAAGTTTAGTTATCACCTATGAAGCATCGACACCGACACGATACTAGGAGTGTAACCATGTGTGTTGGTGTCTGACACCTGTGAAACACCAGAAACAATGTTGTCAACTGTAGTCCATGGAAAATAGCGGTTTGTTCATATTTCGCTACGCAACGGTGCTACCAAACCGACACTGATAATAATTTTAGAAATTTGAAATGATTGAATATAACCATATGCGTCGGTGTTGTGTTAGTGGCTGACACGTGTTGAACATGGGACACAATGTTGTCAATCGCAGATCGCGAAAAATAGTGTTTTTTTTTTTTTTTTAATTTTGCTATGCAATGGTACGAGGGGTGCCGTTGTAGCTGCTATTTGATAACATTTTATACTAAATAACATATCTTGAAAAAATTAATGATTTGTTTTAATTCCGCTACGCGATAGTGCTATAATGACTATTTAACATTATTGTTTGGACTTGCCTTCAATATGAAGTTTTGGTGCTACATAGGAGATATCACTCGTGTTTTAGTCCTACAGTATTTGAAAATAATGTTGTACTACTCTCTAATGTTTTATAATAGTTTCCAATGTTTTGATAAATTTTTCTTGTTAGACTCTGCATTTATATTTAGGCAAAATGTTACGGACTAACTGATGTGGTGGATTTAAGAAAACGTTTGTGACTACTTATAAAATATTGGAGGCTAATTATTTTTGTATAGTTTAGGGATTACGTAGGAGGGATTGGTGCTTTAAGCCTAAATTGAGAGTTTACTCGTATATCTTACTTATGTTATGAGATCCAGCCCTTGATAGTTTCCCTATGCTTAATTGGTTATTATTACATCTTGTAAATTTGAATATTATATCTTCTATCTTAATTGGTTCTGATATTTTGAATATTTTGGATGTTTTTCCTTTGTGGTTGGATAGGTTTGGGCTACTGAAAAATGTTTCCATGACGGATAAAGCATCATCTTCCAACATTTTGGCAGAATTTAGAGAAGCAGGTTCTTCAGAAGCATAGGTTAAAGTCTGGTTTCTGTATACAATGTACTTTTCAGATTGGTATATTTTGGTAGTTTATGTATGTTGTTATTATTAAGAAGGCGATTGGTTTTTTTATTTCTGAATAATATGTTGTGTTGTTGGGATGGATAGCTTAGTTGTACCTTAATTGAAATTTATTCAATATGAACTCTGTGCGGAGTTTACAAGCTAGTAGTCTCGCTATTGCATAAATATAAAACACATGTTCGATATTGGTTATGAACTTATGATGCACGGTGAACGCTTTCCCATCTATGCATATTTATGCATTAATGTTTTGCAATATTCCAAATCTGGGTGTTAGCTATTTTCATCATGAGTATAAGTTGATATACCACTATCTATCTGTTGATTTTCATTCTTGAGTTAAATCTGTGTTTAGGTAAGATTACAGAAAGATTAGAGACATGTTTTGGGTGTTAGAGATAAAGTATTTGAACCTTGGAAACTATAGAATTCATGTGTTGGTTGGTATGCTGCTGGTTACAATCATGTAAGGTTTAGTATGCTGGAATTTAATGTAGTGAATATGTTTAAAAAAGTTACCCATATATCACAATGCATGAATCCATGCAAATTTGGTTTGCTTGTGAGAGGTAATTTGCTTGTGTTGCATAGATCATGTAGAATTAGAGGAGCTTGTTACACATAATTGGATGATGCATTTGAAGTTTGAGTTTTTTTAGTGCTTGACCTATGGCCTATGATTTTCCATTTTCTACTAGTCTAATATTGATCCCATAACAGAGGACCTCTTTTTGCTGGAAAATTTTAGAATGTTATATATATCCAAATAGTAAAAATGTAATAGTTAATAGGAATTTGACATGGTTTCTCTGGTCGTTTAGTATGGCCTTGACTACTCGGAGTGGTAGCTTGGTGACCAAAGTAATTGTTTTGATCAAACTTTGTACTTGTTCTTTTCCATGTTTAATGTTTATAGTTTCTTTTGATAAAAATAGGTTACATCTTACCTTTTATTACTTGTCCAATTTAATAGTGAGTTTCTCAACCAACCCGGCATTTTACGGGAACCTAGCTTTCGGCGTTGTATTTAACATTGTGTGAGTAAAAATAGGGGGCATATGAGCACAATTTAATATATGGTTGACATTGTGTTTGCATCACAGATTTTAAAGTGTCTCATTTGCTGTTTTTTTGCCTCCAATTTAATCTTCTGTTTTTTTTTTCTTCTCTAAGTGTATGCTTCTGTTTTACTTCCATGCTTGTGCTACTTAAGGATTTCTAGTACTTCTAGTAAATTTGGGTTTGAGACAGTGGCTATAGTGGCGGCAATAATAGTAGCAGCTGGTAGCATTTAAATACTAAAAACAGAGATATTAAGAAATAATATCTGGTTTTAACTGATCGATTTTTGAAACCAGATATTAAGAAATAATTGGTTTTAAACTGAGTTTGGGAAAAAACCAGTTCAGAACTGGATGGGTGAAAAACTGGTTATATAACCAAAAATCAGTTATAAATGGATATAGTTTGGTTTAAAAAAATATTCAAACATGTACAACCCTAATGGCTTCTATAGTGGAGTGCTAGGACATAAGGTAGAGAACTACAAATTTTGCTTATCCCTCCTTGCAATTCTGGGGTGTTGACAAAGAGGTACCAATAAACATAATATAAAATTTCAGGGGTATAGGTTCCAGAAAATCTGGTTTTGTTCTCCCATTAGACAAGGGTCATTTACTTGACTTTCAGATTATATGCTCCATCTATGGATTTATCTGTTTAATGGACCCTTAAGTGTGAATAAACATGGATTTTGAAAAAGTGTACAGTATAAGCATTTTGAACAGTTTAATTGAAATGTATTAGTGTTTTATATCGATAGAAAACAGAAATTGCGACGTTGTTACTATTTTGTAGCCACAATTTAAAAATAGGTGAAATATTGAAATTTTATTGGACGTCGCACATCAAAGCAAAATTAGTTTATATTAAAAGAAAATATTCACATTTTATTTTCAAGAATTAGTAGGTCGGTCACAAAATATATTTTAGACTATGTGGACAAATGTGTTGTTAATGTTGATCTTTCTCCTTTACAAACTTATATTTTACACGTCCTTCCTAATGATTGGATGATATAATAACAACATAACAAATCGAAATTCTCAATCTTTTAATGGCAACTTGCAAAGCAAATTCATTTGAAACATGTAAAAGCACTACTTGCTTATACAATCATAACAACATAAATGATTTCTTTGGAGATACGCAACTAATTGTCCTACTCTTACAACCAGTGTTACATAATTACAGCAACCACTAACTCTATTCTATAAGTTTGGGTTAAAAATAATAATATACAATTCATGTTGTATTTGAATAAATTAATTAATACTAAAATGAAAAGGGGGCAGGGTAAATATTTTACAAATAATCCAAAGGACACTTACAGATTTGGTTTTTGGAAAGGATTAGTTGGGCCTAACCTTGAGTTGAGTCTAGCAGACAATGGACATCAATGTTGACCATTAAAGTTGGTATGTGCTACGAAGAAAACATACCAGTAGAAAAACTACTCTATTAATGATTCATAACTAATTCACTTCTTTAATAAAAATAATAGTAACTCACTTTTCATGGTAGTCAAAGTATTACAATTAGATTGAAAATAGCTATAGCTATTGTGCTTATCCCTTTTTTGATATCATAGTGCTTACTTTTCTAGAAATCAAAAAACTGAAGTTTAAGGTCCCTTGTGTGGATAAAGATAAATAATTTGAGTTGGTGTTTATAAAATGGCCTAAGATGAATATAATTATCAACGAAAAAAGGAATATGACTATAATGTAGTCATGAATAGAAATTGTTTTTCCGTATGGTTTAAGCAAAAATTATATTCATCATAATTTTTTGTTACAAAGGAGAACTAATATTCAAAAATAAAATTTAACATTATGCGAGATATCAAACCAAATAACATCTCTAATCAATAGCGTAGAACATTCTACAAGAAGATTTTGTAAATAATAAAATCATTTCAACACATTTTATTAAAAAAGTATACATTTAATGTAATGTAATGAAAAAATTTCTTCTAAGCATAAATTATATCCTATTTTTCTTCACATATTAAAAAATTACAATCATGGTCTAAATTTACTTTTTTTTTTATCTACATTCGTATTCACTCTAGCACATTTTGTATTGAAGTTCCAATTGTGTTAGCATCCAATATCCTTTCAAAGCATATGTAAAAAGGGATTTTTTTAAGACAAGGTTGGATACAAAATGCACGAAAAGTGTGTCGAATGGCTAATAGTACATTTTTCAACGTACATAATATAAAATTTTCTCTTAAATAAGTAACAATAGATTTGAAAATATCCCTTTTTTAAATTTATTTATCCCAATAAAATATGTCAAATAAATCTAAGCAAGAAAAGTTTAGTCCATACACATATATACAAATTGTATAACGGTAAAATACAGTCTTTTTTTTTTGACAAAAAGAGAATACAATCTATTTTATTAAAAAAAGTTATAAAAAGTGGTTCATTTTGTCCATTTAAAATGTGTCTTTCCTGTTAAACGAGATATTTATTTTTTGGGATTAATTGAGTAACTAATAAAGCATAAAATTGACTGATACTTATTAATTATTATTTGAGAACATAGTTGAAAAAAACTAAACATGATACAAACATGATCACAAGTATGTTTAATGACTGATAATACATATTCCGATGAACTATAATGAATAATTTTCTTTTTAAAAAAATTGAAAGAAGCGTGATTTGTATGAAACAGACAAATTAAAATAATGGTAACTTAAATAAAACAGATGTAGAAATAAACGTAGAAACAAATGTACTATAAATAAATATATATTTTCTAATTTTCTTGTCTTGTGGAAATCTTAGAAATTTCTTCTCATAAGTTTGCCATTTATAATAATATATGCCTCACAATGAAAATTAAGCAATTAAACCAAGTCCCACGATTGATTTTAAAAGAAATATTTTCCAAATTGAATTATTTATCCCAAACAGCCTTTGTTTTTGTAGAATAAAAAGCTCCACCAATGAGTGTAAAATTCTTGACCTTATTACTTATTTTAGCATAGACATTAATTTTTGTGGTTGAAAAAGACAAAAGCCCCAAAACTAAGAAAACCCTTTTGGGCCGCGAAAAAATGTATGATAAATAAATAGTGTGTGGTAGCGTAGATAGATAGGAAATAAAATATGTCAAGTAAATCTAAGTAAGAAAAGTTTAGTCCATACACATATATACAAATTGCATAACAATAAAATACAGTGTTTTTTTTTATATATAAAAAAATAGTCTTTTTCATTAACTTCTTTTTTTTTTTAATATTTTTTTTGAGATTAACTTAGCATCAGCTCTTCATTTTGCTCATTTAAAAGTTAACTTTTTCGTTAGATGTGATATCTATTTTTTTTTTAAATTAATTAAGTAAATAAATAAATTATAAAATTGATTGATCCCTATTAATTATTATTTTTCACAATAAAGGTAAACTATTAAACTAAATAAAAAGAGCATATATATACATATATATAAAAGTTTAATTTTTCAAAATTAATTAAGTAAATAAATAAAGCATAAAATTGATTGATCCTTATTAATTACTATTCTTCACAACAAAAGTAAACTATTAAACTAAATAAAAAGAGCATATATATATAAAGTTTAATTTTAGTAAAAACATAAAAGAAATTTAATGAAATGTATTATAATATAAAACTTATATTAAATATTCAATGATGGAACACCGCGTATACATATTCATAATATACATTAATTTTCAACTATACTTATGTGATGTGTTAAAATAATAAATTATTATAGTCTATTAAGTAAAATTCAATTGATAAACACAAAGTAATGAATATTCAGATGATTGAAATCGAATTAAAAAAAATTCAATTTTTCTTATATAAGAGTATTAGTATAATATAGATTATTTGACCAAAAGTAAAAATGAATAGTAAAAAAGTATACCTCCGTTAAATTCTATAAAAAGAAATAAAAAGATTATACCAAATAAGATCAAAAGAAAATAATAATAATATTATACGTTCAGAAAGGAAATTGTTGGGTTGGTTATTATTATTACTTATTAAGATATTACTTATTAAGATAAATGAAATGAATGAAAACATCGGAATAAGAAAGAAAAAAAAAAAGAAAGTATTAGTAGGTGTTAATAATAATTCTATATATTTTGTAAATAAATTATATATGTTGCTTGGTTTGGTGGTTTTTGCTGGACGAGACAACCTACCAGTTGTTGCAGCACCTGTTTTGTTTTTTAAGAGAGAGAAAGACACTCAGAGAGAGAAAGAGAGAGATTTTAACTTTTATAGAAGTTGTTATTTGGCTATTTGTTTTGTGAGAGTGATATAGAGAGAGAAAGAGAAAGAGGTGAAGTCTCAACTCAAGTGTGTGAAGTTAGTGAGAGAGAGAGAGAGAAATGAAAAATGGGATCTCAAACTCAACACCATAACCACTCTCTTTGATTCTCTTATTCTTCAAATCTTCAATCTTCAAGGTACTATACTCTCTTCACCCACTTAACATTTTCTCACATTTCAATATCATATAATAAAATTCTTTTTTTTTCTTCTTTTATTATTACCAAATTTTCATAAAGTTTATTCATTTTTCACAGATCTTTCCTCATTACATTAAAACTCTTCAAATGGGGTTTACCCATTTGAAAAAAAATCATTTTCTTCTTCTAGATTTAAGCTCTTAGTTTGTTTTTGTGTATCAAAATTATGTCTGTTAAGGTTCTTGTTTTGCACATTGTACTAAAACTTTGGTTTTTTTTTTTTTTTTTGCAAATATGAACCTAGTAATTATATATGAGTGGATCTCTCAACATTCTTGCATTTTGAAGAAGATCCATTTTGTTTTGTTTCTCTTTCGTTTAGATCTACTAACCATATCTTTAATTTTGCTTTGGATTGTTAAGTATCTTTTAATTTTCCTTTTTCTTCATTGTTACTTCACCACAATTTTAAGGGTTCCTTTCAAAAATAGTTTTGTTTTTATGTTTAAGTTCCATTTGAATTCCACTTAAATTATTATTAATGGATTTTTATTTTAACTTCAATTATATTCTTCTTTGTATCTTTGTGTGTGACTATATATATTGAAATTGAATCAAAATTAACTAATTAAGTAATTTTCTTTTATCTTGGTCTTGCCATCATGTACTAAAAAAAATCAGCATTGTGATTCTAATATCTTTTCTTGAGCTGAATGTGATTCATCTTAGTTATTGTCATAGGAAAAAGCATATGATTTTACTTCATAAGGTTTTTGATGAAAAAAAAAATTGGATACTTTGAATGCTTTCTCTTGAGATGAAATATAGTATCTATCTGTCAATTGAGTATCGAAATATCTAAATTATTATGTTTCAATCTTTGCAGTGTTACTTTGAGTACTTCATCGACAAGAACTAGTACGATTTGTTATTCGGTTGCTTCTCTTGGGCTGATTTGAAAAGACACGATGGGTTCGAGATTCCCATCTCATCAGCTCAGCAATGGTCTGTATGTATCAGGCCGTCCTGCTGAGCAGCCGAAAGAAAGGGCTCCAACAATGAGCTCGGTTGCTATGCCTTATACCGGTGGTGACATCAAGAAGTCAGGAGAGTTAGGGAAAATGTTTGATATCCCTATGGATGGCTCTAAATCTAGAAAATCCGGTCCTTTAAATAATGCTCCTTCGAGGACTGGATCGTTTGCGGGCGCTGCTTCACACTCTGGACCTATTATGCAAAATGCAGCGGCTCGTTCTGCTTATATCACATCGGGAAATCTATCTGCTGCCGGCATGGTTGCTTCAGCCTCAATGAAAAAGACCAACTCCGGTCCGTTGAATAAACACGGCGAACCGGTCAAGAAGTCATCCGGCCCTCAATCGGGTGGAGGTACACGCCAAAACTCGGGTCCAATACCTCCTGTTCTTCCAACAACTGGTTTGATTACATCCGGCCCGCTAAATTCATCTGGGGCACCAAGGAAGGTGTCAGGTCCATTGGAGTCCTTAGGGTCGATGAAAATGCAGAATTCTTCTGTTGCTAATAATCCGGCCGTGACTACTCTCAGTCTGGAGGACGAATATTCGTTTAGGAGGAACTTCCCGAAGCCGATATTGTGGTCGGTGATTCTGATTTTTGTTATGGGATTCATTGCCGGCGGTTTTATTCTCGGAGCCGTCCGCAATGCCATACTCCTTATTGTTGTAGTGATTCTTTTCGGCGCGGTTGCGGCATTGTTCACTTGGAATAGTTGTCGTGGAAGGAAAGCCATCGTCGGTTTCATTTCTCAATATCCAGATGCTGAACTTAGAACTGCTAAAAATGGACAATTTGTGAAGGTTTCCGGGGTAAGTTATTTAATATCGACGTAGACATGTATATGATATAATACAATTAATTAAGCATGTAGACACAGCAAAAGCATAGTCCAAATATACACACATTCAACACTTACCGCACATTATTTGACTATTCATTTTTCTCATTCATCCATTGATTCGTTGGTTAATCTGGAATTGTATCATTCTGCCTCTAGTTTCTATTGTTATATATGCATGATTTATGGAAATAAACTGTTTTGTTTATTCTGAAGGTGGTTACATGCGGTAATGTTCCTCTAGAGTCGTCGTTTCAAAAAGTTCCAAGATGTGTATATACTTCCACCAGCTTGTATGAATATAGAGGATGGGATTCAAAAGCAGCTAACCCAAAACATCGCCGGTTTACTTGGGGACTTCGTTCGACTGAGGTAAGCAATAATATGTTTTCGATCTTTTCTTTTCAAATTGCCGAGTTTTATTTAAATTCGATAAAATATTTGGACTTCTTGAAATATGTTGGCCATGGAGGTGAATTATATATTTTACTTTTTGATTGAATGTACTTTGCCTATAGAAATTGCTGAGAGATAAACAAAAGAGAAGCATGTAATGAACTGTGTAAAATTACACCACGAAAACCGAATCAGTGTTGTTAAATGGTGGCCATGATAATGACGCCTTAGCGGAATGACGTGGCAGATTTTTTGACAACCTCCTTAGGCAATTTGTGAAGGGATGCCCACCATGGCAGCGCGATAGGCTGCAATGGCGTGTCGAAAACACTCAATATATATAATCATTAATACATGAATCTTAATTTCCATAATACATAGAACAAATTAATTATGTACAATGAATTTGAGCTTAACTAATCATACTTACAATGATTAGACACTGAAATAAGGTTAATACTTAATTACATATCCTACACGGACACTATTATAATATTTCTTCATTACTTTTAGTGAAACTCATTAATTTCATTTATACCCTTAATTATGTTTTTTAAGTTTCATGCACTGCCATTAAACAGTTTGATAAAGCCGACAAAAGTATTCATTGACACATCTGAGTTTTAGGGGAGGATTTCTTAAGTGCTTGGAAACGTATCAATTAGTATCAGAGCTGGTCGATGGCTTGGAAAAGGCTACCTACAGAGGGGACGACTGGAAAGACCAAGTAAAGCGTCGTAGAGTGCCAGCTTCTGAGACATTGACTCTCGAGGACGGTGCTATGATAGAAACCACGAGACTCTAATCTGGCACCAACGCCAATAATTAATCCTAATTAAGAGTCAATATTAAACCAAATTCATAGCATTAAAACTTATAGATAGTCAAGATTTCTATTCATCAGCTCACCTATTTATAAGTCTCATTAAAAACTAAGATTTCCCTCCATGAATAAAGAACCTTGACGAACGGTGTAGATTGGAAGAAATTATACTTCGATGAAACTCTACGTGTTCCGCACACAAAGTAGAAAAATTGAGTTTCTTATTCAAATTGACAAGAAGCATACAACTATCTTCTAATGCGACCCCAACAACGTCGTTCAAATTGGGAGGTCAAAAAGGACAGAGAGTCAAATGGTGACTGATGACAACAATTATGACACATAAAATAATCTTTTCCAATTGGTTAAAACTATTAATATGTAATGAAAACACATTACTGCTCCATCATAGTCATCAAATATTGGTTATGATCATTATTTCTTTCTAGTTTGGGCTTGTTGGACCTTGTTGCACCATAACATTAACACCATATATCTTATCTTATAGCTATTAAAAGGAGAGAGATTTGTTATGATTATTATTATAGCTCTTTAATATTTTTCGTTATGCAGAGGCATGTGGTGGACTTTTACATCTCTGATTTCCAATCTGGATTGAGAGCATTGGTTAAAACAGGCTTTGGTGCAAGGGTGACTCCTTATGTCGATGATTCCGTTGTAATTGATGTTAATCCGGAGAATAAAGACATGTCCCCTGATTTCCTTCGATGGTTGGGAAAGAGAAACCTTTCAAGCGATGACCGTATCATGCAATTAAAAGAAGGGTAAAATACTTTTATCTTGTTGAATAGTAATAACTTCCAGATACTATCAGTGTAAATAGAAACTTTTATTGTATAGTTATTTTTTTGGTGTGAGCCAGTTTGGTGAAAAACCATGTTAGCTTAATACCTGTGAAACATTGACACTAACACCAGACATGACACTGATATGTGAACACCAATAATAAGTTGAAAAAATGAATGAATTGAATATAATCACATGTGTTAGTATCATGTTGGGGTCGGACACCAGACACGCCTTCGATCAGAAGTGTCTGCTATGCTACAGTGCATAGTTCATGTTATGCGTAGTAATGATGATGACATAAAAAATGTATCAAGAAAATGAAGTTCTTATGAAACTGATGGCTATGATGTTTCTGTAGGTACATAAAAGAAGGTAGCACGGTTAGCGTAATGGGAGTTGTTCATAGAAACGACAACGTGCTTATGATTGTGCCGCCGCCCGAACCATTAACAACCGGATGCCAATGGGCAAAATGTATTTTTCCAGCTAGCCTTGAAGGTATTGTTTTGAGATGTGAAGATACATCAAAGATTGATGTGATTCCAGTGTAGTTATGTTCTTAATCCCATGATATGAGTCTCTTAGGTATTCTTCTTTGAGAAAAAAAACATGTCTTGTCTTGATGGGGGTGGTTGTTGTTTGTGTTTTGTAAGCATATATGTGTTGTTGGTAAGTGTGATCTTGCTACCATTTTCTTTTGTTTCATACTCAACTACTTAGTTTGTTGTATAGCTAATGAAAATTCTTATTCGTTTATTTTTCTCAAGAATTTCAAACTTTTTTGAATAGATATATGGTTTCTTGTTGTGTTGATATGTCAATGGAATATTATAATGCACTTTACATATCTTTATTTGGTGGCAACATTTGAACCAATCATTTTTCTTTTTATGTTATTTAATATACATTTGTTTATTGGTGAAGCTTGATAGAGAGGGGTACCAATACCATTTAATATTTTGTTTTGCCTTCTATGGTCCTACGATTAGAAGTGAATGATATTAAAGACTATATTAATGAGGAATTCAAATGCATACATTTTTTATAAATGTTTTTCTAGTGTTCTATTCTATAAAGAGAATGTATTCAAGTAAATTAGTATGAAACTTTTTCATTGTAAGGATTTGATCAAGTTAAATGAAACTTTTTCATCTCAATTACTCTTTGTGAAACTTGTGACCACTCACCATCAACTTCTAAAGGTAAAATTGGTTTATCCACGTTTTCTCTCTTCTGTTTTGGTTTGCCATTATGCACTATTGAAGTATCCATTGTGAATACAAAAAAAATGTTTTTGTTCGAAAGTGTACATTTTAAGGGCAAACAAAAAAATTGTGTATTGAGGATATGTGCTTTCGTAGAGTACATAGGGGATGGGAAAAGAAATTTCCTTTTCTTGTTCATTATGGCTCCATCTTTGGACCCAAAAGTGGTTTAGTCTCATTATCTTTGTTGGGCTTTGCCACCCTTGTTCATTATGGCTCCATCTTTGAACCCAAAAGTGGTTTAGTCTCATTATCTTTGTTGGGCTTTGCCACCCTAAGAACTATATTTATTTTATTTAGTTCCTTTTTTATTAGTTTAATTGTTGATTCTATTTTGTTTGTGAAGAAACTTTTATAGACAAAAGATATTTAAGTTGAATTTTATGTTAGTTTAGTTAGTAATATTGTAGCAAAATACTATTCCTTATAATTTTATTTTAATTATCATTTTAGTCAAATAGGTCCGATTTTAAAAAGAAATAATCTTAATTTCTCCTAAAAGAAAAAATAAATAATCTTAATTTGACGTGACAGCATCAGACAACACACGTTTGATTTTGAATATTGTATGATCAAAATTTACGGTAAATTAAGAACAAGACTGAAAAGTTATATCATGTCATTAATTAGGGAAAAATCTCCATTTAATTTTTTAGAATTAATGGTTTTGAATGGTGTCTTACCATATTACTCTCTCTAGTAAATATTATAAATAAAATGTTTAAGTATATTTAATTTTAGGGCTCGTTTGATCCATACGATAACTAGATAGATATGATACACGTATCATATCCCCTTCCTAATCATTTGTTTGATGCAGCCATCGCATATGATGCGCTAATCAAAATTTTTAAATAATCAGGCTGCAGCCGCATTATCTTATCCTTAAATTGAAATGGTTGTTTTCTTATTTATTTTATTCTATAACAATATAAAAAATTGATGAAAAATAATAATTATTTTGTTTTCGAGATAATGTTATGATAGTAAAGGCTTGTTTGATTGTGTTTTACTTTTTAGTTTTTGAAAACTATTTTATAAATAAATTTTAAAAAATTGTTTTTAAAAAGAAAATTTTAAAAAAATTGTTTGCTAACTTTAATTTTTAAAACAGTATTTGACTAGAGAATTAAAAAAACTGAAAAATAAAAAGTAAAACACCATTTATCCGTTTTGCTTTTTTAGTTTTAAAAAGTATAATATTAAAAATAGTTTTACAAAATAGTTTTTAAAAACAAGTAATACAAACAAATTGTTTAGTTTTAAAATTTTAAAATACTAAAATAGAGTTTTTGGGATTTGAATCAAACAAACTCTAAGTCATTCTTCAATTGTGATAGATAGAGAAATCACAATTTTTTCAAGTATATAAAATTACTTCATAAATTATTTACATTTTTATGATAGTGAGTCATTATTCAATTGTGATAGATAGAGAAATCACAATTTTTATGATAGTGAGTCATTCTTCAATTGTGATGGATAGAGAAATCACAATTTTTTCAAGTATATAAAATTACTTCATAAATTATTTACATTTTTTAGCGTTTTTGTTTATTTATAAAAAATTATATGAATGTTATTTTGAAAGAAAAAAAATTAAATAAATTATAAGAACAAATTCGTCATTTTATCAAAATATAAATCATATCATCTTGTTATCCGTTGTGTATCAAACACTGAATAGGATAAACTAGTTTTATCAAATTTGTTATCACGTGTACATCAAATACAGGAGATGATAACTCTTTATCCTACTCATATCTTATCCTGTCTCTATCATGCTTCTTATCCTATCATGTGCCTATCCTATCCGGTCCATCAAACGGGCCCTTAATCTCTTAACATAAAGACTAAAATGAGTAATTGCAGAGA
The DNA here is from genome assembly GCA_037974755.1 of Cicer yamashitae. Lineage (NCBI taxonomy): Eukaryota > Viridiplantae > Streptophyta > Magnoliopsida > Fabales > Fabaceae > Cicer > Cicer yamashitae. The sequence continues at coordinate 59,770,451 of JBBPBQ010020323.1, forward strand.
TCAAAAGTAAAAAATATATATTTATAAATACTGAAAACAAAATACAAATGATTAAAAATAAAAATTGTATATCTACATAGATTAAAAACAAGAACAAAAATTATTTTTAGAACAGTTAAAAACAAAAAGTGATACATTTACTGACCCTAAAAATATATTTAAATACGAACAAAAAAATCTTAAATTTTAATAATAATTACACAAATATTTAAATACAAATTACTTACTTTTAAATTATTTAATATTATTTAATAATATTATTTCTCATATATCTTCTATTTAATTCAAAACAATTAATACGGATATCTGAATAATTTGATTTTAATATTTAATATTATCTGAAATCTAAAAATTTATTGCACTGAATTTCTTTATAACACGGACTAGTGAGATTACCATATTCCAAAATCCAAAGTGCTTGATTATTATTATGATAGATTGCAAAATTGTAACCGTTAAGCTGTATATTATATGTTAAATTCGAATTTAAAATTTTGTAATTGTAATTGTAATTGTGTTATAATCATATAACTGTAACAATACTTAATTTCCTTCATTTTAATTTTTTGAATAAAAAATGGTTACAGGCTGATTCATTTATCGGTGGTGGTGCATAAATGGGGAAGTGAAACGTGTAAGTGAACAATGCTAAGTAATGTTATTTAATTAATAATAAAGTGCACGTGTGATTTAAGTGACTAACTAACGTGTCCACAAGCTAAGCTAACACCATACTCAACCGAATTAAAATAAAATATAGTGAGTATACTACTTAACAAGATTAATGGCAATGAATGAATGGTATATGTCTATCATTAATAATAATATTATAATCTATGGATAAAAAACGTGGTGCAAGTGGTGTGGTTTTGGTGTTGTTGTTGGTGTTAATATTCTTGAGCTTCTTCTCTATTGCTACCAATTCCAATATTGAAGATTCACATGATGAAGTGCATAGCAAGAAATCGAGTTTGTGGTTGTGGGAGAGATTGAGAAGTGCTTATTCTATCTATTCATCGCTTTTTCTTCCTACAAGTGTTAGCCAATATTGGAACATGGTTAAGGGGCTTGTCAATCACACATATGCATATTTCTTTCCTCCAAATATAGAGTAAGCTAGCTATCTTCTCCATCTCAATTTATTTATAATCTCATATCAACCTTATGCTTCTATTTTCAAGCCATATTGTATTGTATATTTCGAATATGCGTTTCAACATATTAAATATATTTAATAATTTAAAGTTCGACTAGTAGATAAACAATGGTTGTTACGATCTTTAAATTTATAATCTCTTAGTCCTCAATTTTTCAATTTTTATATGTAATTCAACATTATAATTCAACTTTTCTTTTTTTATTAATTATGCAATTCAAACTTTTTTTTTTGGGTCTAAACTATAGAAATATTAAATAGTCTTTAAACTATTATTAATCAATCAATTTAATTAAATTGTCACTTTAAAATATCAATGGAATATTTATTAATTTTTTTTTTACTAATTTTTCCTTAATTATTGAATTTCACTTTAGTAACTATTCTACTTACTACAATTAATAATAGTATATTTGTAAATGATATTATAATTTTATCATTGAAATCAACTCAACTAATTATTATTTTATATTTCCTTAACAATGTCATGTTTGTGGGGTGTTTTTGAAAAGTTTTAGAAGAAGAGATGGGGATGAAGCGGTTGCAGATGAAAATGGAGCAGTGGAGAAGGTGAAAGAAGCTATTGTCAAAAGCATAGGAACAAGCAAAGCTACTTTGGAGGATGCTGCAAAATCAGCAGCAGATATAGCAGGGGAAACCAAACATAAAACAGAACTCTAATTCTGTTTTGTGCTTCCTTTTTTCTTGTTTTGTTTTGTTTTGCAGCTAAATGAATATTCTCTTTGAGAACTATGAAGTATTTGTTTGGTGTTATTTTTATATATGAAAGAAAAATTATCAATAGACATCTATAGAAAGTCAAAAAGATAAAAAAAAATAAATAAATAAAGTGTTAAATTAATATAGAAAAATAGAGAAATAATGAATGTCTATCTATCATTAATGTATATGAAAAAGTCAATATCAATACAACATTGTAGTTCATTGTAAAGCTTCTATTTATTGGGATCTACTAATTTGTTTCATTAGTAACTCTAAGAAATAAGAGTTTTAAAGATAAGTTTCTACTAATTTGTAATTACTACTACGGTTTTTATCAAACTTTTAAGATGATTTCATCTAGAGATAAAAAAAAATTAAGAAAAATTATCTTGCACATATGTTAGCAATGCTATGAAATGAGTTAAATTTGTTATTCTAAATAAACAAATAGATCCCATTTTGAATGTTGTTAATTAGGTCAATCTTGGCTAATCTTATGTTTAGACTTTATGTGATAGTGGAAGAGAAAAAAGTTTAAAAGTGTGATTCAATCTTTGGATTGAATTAACTTTTATCAAAAGTCAATCATAACTAATCTAAAGTTAAAACTAATATAGCTCTTGTTTTGGGCCTAAACTTATTTGTAATTAGTTTTTTTTATAAACATAATGCTTCATATATCAACAAAAAAAGTTACATCATAATATCATAATCATCATCATCATGATATATATTTTGAGCCTTGTTTAAGGTATCATTTGTATAAGTATCAACGAACCAACATATTATTACATCATTATTAAATAATATTATTTATTTTACCACTTTAGTCTTTCATTTTTTATGTTCAATTCAAAATGTAAATTTTCTTAAATCTCCCTCACTCCTACCTTCCCTCACTCATCCTCATATGTGTTTCGTGCTATCTCACATGCTTTCTTTTAACACACTATATAGATATTTGTCAATTTAAGAAAAGAGTAAGGCAAAATTGTCTAGTTGTAAAGTTACAAAGTCTATGTAGACCTCACTTTCTTCTCCCATATCCCAAACCACACTTCCTTTTCTCTATACCCCAAACCTCTTTTTTCAAAATTCAAATTTGATAATACCCTAAATCTATTTTCCATTTCTCTACTTCTTCTTCCCCTCCAATTTTCCATCTATCATTTTTAAATAAATCTCTCTTATTTGGACCAAAATTTTGAGTTGTGGTTGAATTTTTTTTAAGGAAATCTCTCTTATTATTTTTTCCCCATTTCTTTTCTCTATTGACATTTCTTCCTTCTCCCATGTTTTGACAAATATGATCTCCCTTTAAGATACTCCTCTAAAATTAAGCTACTTTATAATTTAAGAATGTAATGTTTTTTAAAGAAGGGAAGCAATAAAGAGTTTGGTCAAACATACTCTAGATTAGATATAATTCATTTAATGGTGAGATGATTTACTTTTGAGAATCCTTGAGAATTGTTTTATGGGAGTATTAAAAATCACAAATAGAATTTTCTTTCAAATTTTTTATCAAAGAATTTTCTTTCAATAATATCTCTTTTGAATTTTTTTACTACTTAAATTTTATCATTTATTCATGAATTTGTATTTATGTACTGTAAAAAATAAATCTTTTATTAATTAAGATTTTTTTAAAATGTTATTATTTTTTATTTATTTTAATTTTAATATTTTATTTTTAAAAAGAAATAATCTTAATAATCTGAAGTTTAGTCACGAAATAAATA
>JBBPBQ010020323.1:59774358-59803401 GCA_037974755.1 Cicer yamashitae
TTTAAATATGACTTTTTGTTATTGAAATAGAAAAAAAACACGACTTTTATAAAAATATCCTACAAAACAACTTTTAATTTGAAAGTGCTTTTTTAACTTAAAAAGAATAAATAAAATTACCAAACAACTTTTACTTTTTTTTCAAATCTTGTTTACCAAATATATTTTGACAAATGTTTTTGCGAACACATAATGCAATGATAAATTATATATTTTAATATATAAATTTATTGACCATGTATTGATGCATTCATCTAATCCCATTTCATTATATAGATATTTGTAAGATATTATATAAACTAATAAAATAAAATGACATCTTTCATCGTAAAAATAAATAACATTATTTATGATAAGATATAATATATACAAACATCTAATTATATTTGGACAAGTATCTTAGAAAATAAAATAATGTTATGATGTCTCTTTTATATCAAAGTGATAAAATCGGTAAAATTGATCAATTTTAGTGATTGAATCGAAAATATCACTCTGCTCCTTCTTCCAATGATGAGTCGGCGGATTAATTTATAAAAAAAAAAAAATTTAACATCTTACATAAATAATAACAACAACCATAGCCAATTATCAACTTAGAACAATTTGTTTTTATAAACTTCAATAAACAAGCTACTAGTATGAACAAACTACTTCGAAAAGAAAGTGCTAAATAAACCCAGTTGAACTATTTATAGAGCAAAAAGAAAGTACCAAAGTTGGTTATAAATATTATGATATTGGTTATAAAAGGAGGATATAATCTATTTATATTCTCTTATTTTCTTGAAATAATAAAATAACCATATTCAAAGCTCAAATTAGTTAGTGCAAAATAAAAGTACCAAAGTTAATGCAAAAATAAAGTATTGAACTTCGATAATAAAGCTACTTTTATGAATAAACTACTTCAAAAACAAAACACTAAACAAATTTCAATAAACAAAGCTACAATAAAAAAATACTAAACTCTTATCAACAAAGAAAATTAAAAATAATTACCAGCTAAGGTTGGAAAAAAATAAATATAAAATAACAATTTTTGATTTCTTAATGATTGAGTTTAAACATTTAGAACAATTCACTTAAAATGAAAGTTAAAAGATTGGTTAAATTAATTCAACCTTTTTGACATTCCTATTTTAAATTAAACTCGTTTTTATATCACTTACGTATAATCATTGTTAATATTTATCACATTAATTTTTTCAAAAACAAAATGATAGTAAATTAGAAGTTATGTTAATTTGTTTGAGTTTGAATCAAGAACATTCTCCTAATAAATCAATATTTTTGACTTAATATCATATCATGATATCATTAGTTGATCTAAAGAAAATAAAGTAATTTTTTTACTTTAAAAAAATAAATAAAATACATGCAAAAATATTTACAAATCTGAAAAGTTGCGTGTGAGTTATAATAATATTTATTTATTTTTTTAAAAAAATAATAAACATAGAGTTAAATAACGTAGTACTTTATAACATGATATTTCATATATCTAAAAAAAAGTGATGAAATGTGATTAATTTGTGATCGAAGAGAAGAACAAACTTCTATTTTTTGCATTCATATACTAAAAAAAAAAGTGAAAGTAGCATCCCATTCTCATTTCTCATCTCATCCCTTATATATCTTAAGTCTTCGCTAAGTCGTTGTTTCTTTCTCTCACTCACAAGAAAACAAGTCAAGTGTGAAGATCGAAAATGGGGGAATCGAAAAACGACACCGTTCATTCTCCAATTGTGACCTATTTTTCCATGATTTCACTTCTCACACTATGTCCTCCTTTTGTTATTCTACTGTAAGTAATTAACTAACTAATTAATTATTCTCTTAATCGAATCTCCGAATTTCAAATCAGATCTAATTTTAATTTGAAATTGAATGTTGCAGATGGTATACAATGACTGCTGCAGATGGATCAATTTTGCATACATTTGATTACTTGATTAATAACGGCTTAAACGGCTTTGTTGATTTATGGCCTAAGCCGACTCTTCTTGCATGCAAAATAATTGGAGTTTACGCTGTTTTTGAAGCCGCGCTTCAGCTTTTTCTTCCTGGTCACACTGTTTATGGTCCTATTTCTCCCTCCGGTAATCGACCTGTTTACAAGGTTTGTTTCTCTTTCTTTTAATTTTATTTTGAGTAAAGGTGAATGCTTCCGTGAAGCACTAAGTGAAGTGGTTCACCGTGGACCAGTGCTTAAAAGTTACTCAAAACTTTAACTGACTATTGATGAGTTTTCACATACAATGACTCGATCGAAACCAGTTCGATAAGAATGGGTCTTTTGAAACTCAACTTGTTGAACTGAAACTAGTAAGGTCACTGTCTCTGGCGTAGAGACGGAGAGAGCTGCTAATTTATATTCATGATGAGTATGATCAACAGTTGTTAGAGTTTCGAGTAATTTTTAAGCATGGTAGACCAGGTAAGAATGTGGTCTACCTTATAATTTGGCTAGAGTAAATAGTCAATTTTTGTCCTTGAATGTTTCATGCGCCAAGCATTATAGTCCTTAAATGGATCTGAATTACAAAAATATCCCTAGATGTGTCTTTCCTTAGTGAGTTTGGTTCTCGAATGAGTATTTCATTGATCAGGTTGGTTTTCTGAACGTGTCTTTCGTTAGTCTGTTTAGTTCATGAAATTACTAACAGAGAGATACTTAGGGATAATTTTGCAATTTTGATACAATCAGACACTATAATGACGTCGTCTCACACGTTTAGAAACTAAAATGACGATTTACTCATTTAACTTGAAATGAATTCTGTTTTTGCATTTTTGCATTTTTTTCAGGCAAATGGTGTTGCTGCATATTTAGTCACCTTGGTTACTTATGTTGTTCTTTGGTGGTGAGTCACTCACACTTCTGTTTCTCTACTGTTTATTTCTGTCATCACTATCACTCTCTAAATCATTCAATCCATTAATTAGTTATTTTCTTTAAGTATATCTTTTCAAAACTGTGTGTGTAGTATTGGTGAAATGAGATTACATACCATAACTTCTATTTTCTCAAATTATTACTAGGGTCCACGTGTTGGTGTTGTGTCTGGTGTCATTTTGATATTAGTGCTTCATAGATGATGTTTGGTTATAGACATGTTTGGTAAAACATAAAAAATTCATTATTCATTGCTAGTCTCCGCAATTGGTTATCCTTTTGAATTTTCATGGCTTCTTGAATGTAGGTTTCTATGCTTTTACAGGAACAAAATTACTCTTAAGAAAACATGTCTAAGTTACTATGTGTTTAGCTGTAAGAAAATTGTGTTACATACTAGCTTTTCCTTACAAAGCTAGATGGTTTGCTTATTTTGTTTTTTCAGCAGCCGGTGACATGTAATTTTTGCATGTATTTTTCAGGTTTGGGATATTCAACCCAACAATCGTTTATGATCATTTGGGAGAGATATACTCAACACTCATCTTTGGGAGCTTTATCTTTTGTATTTTCTTATACATAAAAGTGAGACTGTAGTGAAATAGATGAAACTGTAAGTTACTTGGTTCCTATGAAATTTATATTGAAATTTCTGACACAAGTGTTATATTTGCTAGGGTCATTTGGCACCATCTTCTACTGATTCTGGTTCATCTGGGAACATAATCATTGATTTTTACTGGGTAAACTAATATCTGCTTTTTACTTTGATAATACTGTTCAACAAAATATTTAACTTCTAAGATGTCCATTTGTTTGCCTTGGAAATTGATATGGATTGAAGAAAGGGAAAGTGAATGATATACAAACTTAAAGCAAAAATGAGTGGTAGCATAAAAAATCTCCCGTCTCATTGTTGATGTCATGCCTTTAGAGGATCATTGATGCGACAAACCTTTCTTTAAAATTACCACCTCTCTTGTTCGAAACCAAGAAGGCACAGAGAATGCATGTAAAATTCTTTTAGAATTACCAATCCTTTTGTTTAATCTGGTTTCATTGAAATTCCATTCATCATGCCACTATGTGAACTTTGAAATTCTTGTTGTAGAAATGTTTCGATGTGATAGGGGTCTAAGACCTCCTATTAAGAAAGTGTACAGTAGAAGGAATAGGAGGGACCTAGGGAATAATAATGTATAACTAACTGCTCTAACTGATTACAGTTAGAGAGTTATGAAGGATAGTAGTGGGTGTTAGGCTTATATATAAGGGAGGTATTAGGTTAGTAGAAGGTATCACTTTAGATCAATATTGTGGAGAGCTGACATTCTGTTATCATTCAGTTTAATAAAGAATTCATATTCATTCATCATTCATCACTATAGTCGAACATATCACAATGTTTTATGAATACCAGTCCTAGACATGTGGGGTTTAATTCCACCTTTTTCCATATATGATGGCCTTCTAACTTTTTGTCTTTCTTGCAGGGTATGGAGCTCTATCCACGCATTGGAAAATATTTTGACATAAAAGTTTTCACAAACTGCAGATTTGGAATGATGTCATGGGCTGTTCTTGCACTTACCTATTGCATAAAGCAGGTTGAGCTCAGAGGTTTTATTCTTTGTATGAATACTGAAGTCAAGCTTAATGATTGTACCATCCAACATTTAATGGCTTACAGTTACACAGATGAATAATCCTTTAATCACCTATTTGTAGTTGCTCATACTTCTTTGTAGAAACAGCTTGAATCTGGGGGGGACCTTGGTGGTTAGCTGACCAAGCAAGCTCTGTAGAGGCTTAGGCCATCTACTTTTGAATTTTGTTGTCTTGTGATAAGATTTAATATATGATATGGATATGGATCATAATTATATGTGGTTGGACTTCCTTAGTTGCTTTGGATATAATGGCCTGGTGGTATTGACTTATTACCTCCACGAGCATGATGTTACTGACTGAAAATAAATCAGGAACTTAAATTTATTTTGTAATTTTGTCTTGTGAAATTTCCACCATTTGGTTCATTCTCTTATATTAGTATTCTTGTCTTAATAGTATGAAGAAAATGGGAAAGTAGCTGACTCAATGCTTGTAAATACCACACTGATGCTGGTGTATGTTACCAAGTTTTTCTGGTGGGAAGCTGGATACTGGAACACAATGGATATTGCTCATGATCGAGGTTTGCACATGCTTTATATTATTGTTTTTGTTGACAAACTTGCTCTTTCTTATCATTTTGCTATTATGTTCTCTTGACCTCATTAGTTTTCATAGTTTATTAAGATTATACCTTCCATGACAGCTGGATTTCATATATTATGTTTGGATTAGTTTCATATATTATTGCTAAACTCATCGTATACATAGTAATAAAACTTCTTTATTGTCTTCTCACTAAATTTTAAAACACCTAAATATGGCAGCTGGATTTTATATTTGCTGGGGCTGTTTGGTTTGGGTTCCATCTATTTATACATCTCCTGGAATGTACCTTGTCAACCATCCAGTAAATCTTGGCATCCAGGTACCATCCTCTTCCTGTTTGTCCTTTTGTTTTGTGGTTGTTATACAGTGGGAACAAAATGAAAAGATAGGCTGAGTTGTTCTAGTGGTTTTTCCAGCAGAGTTTTCCACTTTTCCTTATTGTTAATGTATATATTTTTTCAATATTTTCCCATTTTTTATGAAAATAATCTTTCGTTGTCTTCCAGCTAGCGCTCTTTATTTTAGTGGCGGGGATTCTGTGCATATACATCAACTATGATTGTGACAGGCAAAGGCAAGAGTTTCGTAGGACAAATGGAAAAGGCTCGGTATGGGGAAAAGCTCCATCAAAGGTAAAGATGCCAAGAATATACTATATTACTATTTTTCATTTGGAATGTACTTTTAATATTTTCTATATAATGCAAATGAAAATGCACTTGCAGATAGAGGCCTCATATACTACTACTTCTGGGGAAACAAAAAGAAGCCTTCTTTTAACATCTGGATGGTAAGTTTTCACTTAGAAGATTTTATTTGAAGCATATGCAAATACATATAATACGAATTTGTTATAATGGTTGGTGATTGGAGGAGTATAGTGATTACCGGAGAGTCGAGACTACACATTCCTTTGTTGAGGAGTTTAAGCTCACCACTTGTTGGGGTTGTGATAGGATACTGAATATTGGGCCTTATCCCAATAGATAGGTTGTTTAGCGAATAAGAGTTAGTAAGTATATTCCCTGATTTTATGGGATTCTGTTATAGTTTTCATTATAAGTAAGAGGGAGGGGAAGTTAGAGGCATTCATAAAAGTTGTTAGAGTTGGTTAGGAGAGTTTTCTCTGGTTAGGAGCATAGCTCTGGATTAGGAGTTCTTGAACTCTAGTTTATCTTTCTCTTTACCGTTTTTTCCACCATTGTAGAGCTTCAAGCTCATCATTTCAGATTAAAATGTTGATTCCAGACATTTTATTTAAACGTGTTATAATTCCATTAAGATGATGTATACCTGGGATTTTGATATTTGGTGTAAGTGTAACCTTATCTTCTCAGGATACATGTCTTATGTCTCGGAAAATAACGAGTACACTTTTTCTGTGCTACCTGCAGGTGGGGATTAGCTCGTCATTTTCATTATGTCCCTGAAATACTAGCTGCATTCTTCTGGACAGTCCCAGCTCTTTTCAATCATGTAAGAGTGTTTATTACAAGTTGAAAGTTGTAGAGAATGTTAAGCTTAGCTGCTTCTTTTTTTCCGTGCAGTTTTTGCCTTACTTTTACGTGATATTTCTTACCATCCTTCTTTTTGATCGAGCAAAAAGAGACGATGATCGATGCAGATCCAAGTAAGCATTTCCTTTTCAATGTGGATAGACTATCATAGATGCTCTTTTTGTCATCATTCTATTCTTACAAACAGTTCGCATTATGAGTCATGACTTTTGGTGCATGTTTGGATCGACAGAGTTTGGCGAAATTAAGTAGCACTTTAATTTTGTTGAAGTTCCAAAGTGTAACTCTTGCCAAAATCACAGTTACACACAGTGGTTCTGCCAAACTCGCAACCAATCCAAACATGCATGAGTCTAATACCTGTGCTTCGTTTTTCTTATCTAGAAGAACCCAACAGAAAACAACTCGGTTCATGTTGCCACCGAAAAATTATTTTCCTAGTGCTGCAATAAAGGATAGAATGAATGGATTATTCAAAACCACTAATTAATTTGTCATGGAATCAACTGAACTTTTCATTACCAATGCATATTAAGAAATTTCATGGTTCTGGGTCAGCACCATGTACATGTAGTTGAAAATTTGCACTGTATGCAGGTATGGCAAGTACTGGAAACTCTATTGCGACAGGGTACCTTACAGAATCATTCCAGGAATATATTGAAAAATGGTTATTATTGATGATGACTTGTCTTGAATCCTTCAATTGGAGCCATGTTTAGTTTTTTTCTCTTCTTTCTGCCTCTGCTTGGTGTACTTAAGATACAATGGTGTAGACATAGGTGTAAGAAATAACTCAGTTATTGTTGAACCCTATTTTTTATGCTATTGTTATGACTTAGATTTGGTTCTAGAGTTGTTTATCAATAATGTCAAGCGACTTATTCCGGCTGGTTAAGATCCTCTCCATTTTTGAATTTGTTTCAGAGAATAATTTTGCTTCTCATTAATAGGAATCTCCTCCATTTCTTTTTGACAAAAGTCTCCCTCCCCCGTTAAGCCCTCGTATATACATGACTCAGAAATTCATTTGGTTCTGCATTAATCCAATCGTGAATTAAGAAAAATGATTGTTCAAGAATATAATGTTTTTTATATTCATTTTTTTTTTAAAAAAAATTAAGATGACAATTCGTTCTTTAATCACAGAGAGTTGACTCCACTGATAAAACGATACAATTAAAAAATTTGAACATTTTTTAATTATTTAACTTTCGGTTTCAAATTTTCGGTGCTCTCGTGGGTTAATCTTGCAAAACATTTTACAACAAATTTTAACGGCAATACGAATATTGAGTTTATGCACACGTTAACATATATATCTTGTGCAAAAATTAAATTTAGTCATTGTCTCCTCTCTAACTTTCTTAGGATTATTTACATCATTTTTTCTTTATTATTTTATTTAAATTGATTTTCACATAAATTAATTTTTTTTCTTTATGTTTTTATGTTATTTCATCAATTAAATGTAACAATTGATTTTTGTATCTTGTTGCGGTGTTCATTTTGTTCAAATTTACTTTGATCAAGTAAAGACAAATTCAATTAATAACTTCAACGTCATCAATGTTGCAGAATCGGAGACATGAGTATTACGGTCACTTTAATTTTGTCAAATTTGTATGCATTTTTTGTTTTATGCTATTAACCTGCGTGCTGTAAACTTGTTCGAAAATTCATCTTTTTCAATTTTTACAAATTTGTATGTCTGTTGTTCTCAACCGATGTCCAAAAAAATACATATATCTTTCACGTACATAATCAATCTTTAATTTTAATAGAAAATGCATCATAAGTTCTAGTTCAACCCATAAAAGTCGATATTGTTAGTTGTATACCATGTGTCGGGTTCGAACCTGAAACATGCGTGAGTTTTTGGTGGACCATCTTCCAATGTAGTCTACTATTGGGGAGTGTATTAAATTAGGATTTCAAGAGATAATTTTTACATAAAAACAATCATGTAGATTTTAAAAAACTTCAAGATTTTAATGACTTTTAAAATTTTAAAAGACTATCAAGATTTGTAATTTTAAATTTTTTTAAAAATTATTATAAGAATTTATAGAATTTAAAATTTTTTTATAGATTTATAAGATTTCAAATGACTCAATTAATTTTAAGCATTTACTTCCTCTCATTCTACTATATATAAGAATAAAAAAACAAAAAACACTAATACCAATGTAATAATTAATTATTATAATATTTATTCTAAAAATAACCCTATTTTTTTTTTGGTCTTATAAATAACCTTATATTAAATGATATTGGAAAATGTATGATTCACGTACACATAATATATCTATTTTTATTGAATATTAAATAAGAGATATGAAAGTAAAATAAGCAATTTATACATCTTCAAATGTGTGATTTTTTCTTATAATAGGACCAAAAAAAATTCAAATACTTTTTTATATAAGTGACTAGAGGGAGTATTAAAGAAAAATGATTACTACACATTCTTTAACACAATATTTTTAATAAACGTTTTTTTTATTTGTTAAGATTTAAATTATTCTATAAAATTTTGTTCCACATATTTTAAATCAATGTAATCATCATTATTTTATCAACATAATCTTCTATGATGCATGGATAAATTCATAATTTATTTTCATTTCGATGATCGTTATCTTTATATACACATTTTCATTATTATCATCTCTTTTTTTGTTTGAAAAAAATTTATTGTTATTATCTCTATTACATCTTTTATAAGGATGTACAAAATAGATTAATAATATATTTTTATTTTAAGAATTATTATCATAATATATGTAATATCTTAAAGATTAATTATACTAGTCATTATTATCATCATCTCAATTAAAATTTTTAAAGATGTATTGAGAAAATTATCAATTTATTTTTATTTTGTCATTATGATAATATGAACTACTGCGTAGATTATATCACACACTCAAATTAAAGTATCACACACTTTAAAAGTGAATCTTAAAATTGATGTAATTTAAAAAATTTACGTTCCACTAATTTTTTTACCTATTACATATATAATACATATAACATGAGTAAAATAATAAAAAGTTAATAGTCATATTAATACTCTTAAGATTGCATAACAAAAAGTTTAGTGTTTATAAAAAAATGTTGTTTGCCTAATAAAAAGTGAAAAAAAATTATTTTGATAGTTAGGAGAGTTTGAGGATTAAAAATCGAGGTAGGTAAGATAAATAAAAATCGAAGTAGATTTAGGAGATGAGTTGCATCGAATCCTAGTTGCATTGAATTGGGTGTCGAAAGTTGAGTTGAGACTATTTTCATGGAGGGGAATATAGAAAGACTTTTTTCCTATTAAAAAGTCTAACAAAATCCACAAAATTTATTTTAAAAAGAACATTAAAATTTAAAAGATTTTGATTACCACAAAATTTTGATTGAAAATTATTAGATTTTTATACCTTACTTAAATTAAAATATTTTTAATTAAATACTTCAAGACTTATTTTAATTACATTAAAATCTTTATTAAATATAGGTTGGTTTTGTTGTATTCAAATAAAACAATCACATATATTAGGATATAGTGAGACAGCGCGGAGAAGAGAGTTTTGAAAAAGTGGATAAGTGAAGAGGGTATTTTCGGTAATTAAATTGTATCAGGGGTATAAGTATGAACGATGATGGGGTGTAACTAACCGGAAATCAATCTTAATCGAACCGTTGCAGCCAACACCATTATTATACACTATAGAATTGATTACTACAAGAAGAAGAAAAAATAATATTCGGGCGTTTCATTATTCCATTCCATTCAAGGTTTCGATTTTCACATACTTTATGATCTCTGAAAACTCTAATTCAAATCAAGTTTTTCACTAAAGTTTTGCATTTTTTTTTCTTAATTTTTCTTCTTTTGTTGATTTCATATGTCTAAATCCTCTAATCAATAGATTCAATAGTTTTGTTTTCCCAAACAATCTTTCCATGATTTCTTATCTGTTTTATCTTTGCTTCTCTAAACCCTAATTTTGAAATCGATCGATGTTCTTTTATTCTTATTGTCAAGTTAGGGTTTTGTTATCAAAGTGCCCCAAACATTTATTCATGAAATTAATTTTGATTAGTATCAGTGATTCACAGAGATGTCGGCGTACGAGAACGTTGTTGGGGGTAAACTGAAGTTGAAGGGAAAAGCATTGGATGTGGCTGGTGGAGTCAAGAAGAAGAAAAAGAAGAACAAAAGAAATCAAGATCAGTTTTTGCAAGCTGCTGAAGATGAAATTTCAACAGGTTTGATTTTTTAGGCATGCTGAAACTTTTGCCTTGATTCTTGTTTACATGTTACAATCATATCTTTTGAAATAGGTAGTAAATGGTTCTGTTTGATATGCTACATATTTTGCTGCAATGGTTTATGGATTTAATTCATATATACTTTTAGTGCAGAGAGTTTTTACAATATCTGTCAATTACAGCCCTTAAATTAGAGATATTTGACTTTTACCGTAACTACATTTAAAGATATGTTTATGAATAGTTGTGATAATGCAGAGAGTTTTTCCTTTACTGTTTTTTATCGGGTAGGAGATTGACACCAACGTGTGAACTTTAGAGTAGGTTTGTTCAAGTAACGGAATGAAGGGAAGGCTGAGGGATTTTATATATGAGTTTTGTTTAGTTTCACCATTCTAATATTGAATGTCACCTTAAATAAAAGTATATTTAAGTCTAAATTTTAAACAAATATTTTTTCCTCTCCAAATTCCCCACTTTTGGATGGGAGTTAAACCTGGCCCAGGTCTCCTCCGCCTCCGAAAAATTGAACCAAACAATTAGAGTTTAAAGTAATCTCTCCACTCCCCTACATTCCCTTCCAACCAAATAGACATTGAACATGTCAATGCTACTCTAATTATTTGTCATATAAGATGTTTAGCCTTTGGCCAAAAAATTATGATGAGAGAATATGCATGAATTTTGGAAGAACACACCATTGTGGTGAAGGTGAAGTGATGACAGTTAATCATTATCAGGGTAAACTCAACAATAATTATTATGAAACTCTAAATTTTGAATTGGTTCCCTTTTCACCTTACTTGAACATAGGTTGTTTCTTTGGGGAAATTGTATTTATCTCCTCTGAGGTCACCTTAAATGACACTAACACTCCTCTAGTTTTGAAAAAACACCCACCTCCCCTATACTCACTAAAACAACTGCATTAAACATTGTTTTGCCACACATCTATTTATATCATTTACTATATGACACACTTAGAGTTTTCGCTTTAATTTGTAAATGTACGACTATACATCTGATATTTGTAATTTTGAAAGGTATGATTATGTTCTTAGTAGCACAACCGGAGTGTGTATTCTAGTGTCTTTTTGATAAATGACAGATAAAGTTGGAAGAGGGACAAAAACAAGTGTTATGCTTATTTTTTTAGTGAATATAAGGGAGGTGGGTGTTTCTTCAACACTAGAGGGGGTGTTAGTGTCATTTAAGGTGATCTTAGGGGACGTATATGCAATTTCTCATTTTTCTTTTTTATTGAAAAGTATAAGGGACAATAGACACCGTTTTACAGCAACATTCAACGATAAAGATAATTTTTCAGCAACTTCTGGTTGATGTTTTGAACTGTTGTGCAAAGTAGTTCTCATGAAGTCACAGTTCTTTTTGGTTCTTAATTCCTTAATGCATGTTTGGTGGTTCTTAATTCCTTAATGCATGTTTGGTTTCAAGTTTGGAAGAGCTAAAATCAATTCTGGAGGCCCAAAATTCCAAAATTGATTTTGCCTCTAAGATTGATTCTAACATGAAGTTAGGATTTGTAGTTTATGAGTCTAAACATGATTTTTACGCTAAAATTTATTGTTAAACTCACTTTTACATGAATATATTCAAACATAAATCGCGGTTCGTTTTTGTTCTTAATTCCTTAGTGCATGTTTGGTTTCAAGTTTGGAAGAGCTAGAATCAATTCTGAAGGCCCAAAATTGATTTTGCCTCTAACGCTGAAATTTATTGTTAAATTCACTTTTACCTAAATATATTCAAACATTTATCTGTATTTGATGTAGGTGGAAGTACAGACCAAGCTAAAGATCCTAATAACGATGAAGAAGTAAATGATGGGAGCAAATTGAACAGAGAAGAGAAGCCTGTTCATTATGATGATCATCTTACACCAGCAGAGAGGCGGTACATAGAACAAAGGGAGCAACTTGATGTTCATAGATTGGCCAAGATTGCTAATAAATCTCACCGCGACAGAATTCAGGATTTCAATCAATATCTCGCAAACATGAGCGAGCATTATGATATTCCTAAAGTTGGTCCGGGATGATTCAAGGAGTTCAAGGAGTTCTTCATGTGGCCTTCTTCAAGTACGAAGAAGGCAAATCCCTGTGAATTGTATTTTGTTGGATTTAATTTATATCCATTGTTGGATTTAATTTATATCTAGTCTAAAAAAATTTTATACTGACAATGTATTACAACCATCTGATCTGATGTTTAAAACTATGTTTAAAACTATTTGACTTGTATGGTAGACATGTATGTGGTTGTGATAGTTGTGATATGCTGATAGTGTGAAATATAAGTACATTCAAATTAATATAAGTACATTCAAATAAACTCTATTTTATTTTGGACTAAGCTATATATCTGATGATATTATTTTATTGCTTTTCTACGGATGGAGAAGTGGTGATATTATTATTGTCTTCAGTGAAATTTTTATATTTTTATAAATATATCATAAAAGATGCTTATTTTACTAAAATGATATTAATGAATCTGGTGTAAGCTCAGAAGAATTCATTTTTTGTTGTTGATAGATATAAGAAAGAATCATATAAAAGCTGCATGCAAATATTGTATAATTGAATGTGTTGAAGAAACTTATGATATAAATCATATAAAAGTTTTTCAGAAGGTTTGAAATTAACTTTTATGATTTGCTTATTACCTTATCCCTCAACTATTTTCTACATTACCATTTTATCTACCTACGGTTAGCTTTATTTTATTTGTCAAATTCTGTTACATCTTTTTTCCGAAATAGCATATCCCTAATAAGAGATTAAGGGTTGTAAACATTAGAATATTGCTATTGACGAGTACTGAAGAAAAAGTAATAGTTAGACTTATAGAAGACAATAGAACCACACGTAAGTGCATGTGTGGTTCTACTTTTAGAAGAGTCAATCAATTTTAAAAGTGTAAAATTGATTTTGGCATGTCTGGATACTACATAGTATAAATGATTTTAACTTGAAATTAAAATTTATAGTTTATAAGTTTTAACGTGATTTTTATACTGAAATTTTTTGTTGTTCAAATCACTTTTACATGAATATATCTAAACATAATTTTTTTTTATATTCAATACACTTTTAACAATAATCAATTTATTTAAAATCAATTTTAATAACAGCTGAACCAAACAGTTCGGCTGCTGTTTGAAAAAAAGACTAATACAAATTTCAGTAAAAAGACTATTCTTAACACAAAAGATAATTTAGTAATAATACAAGATGAAAAATTTGTGTGAATCATTTTACTTTGTGTTGCTTGAATTGTAATTTCTTATTTCTCTTATTTTTAATTTTCGCTAGTTTTTATCTTGCTATATATTCTGAATTCCAATGAAAAATTGAAGAAATGAATCAAAGGTATTCAAATTTTCAAAGCTTTTCCTTTTGGTGACTCACACCCTAATCTTCACAATTCTTAGCAAAAAATATACAAATTCAGTTTATTTTTTAAGATTTTGGCTGCCTCTAATTTTCTATCATATTATTTATGTATACTACTTGAAATCCTCTTCATATGTTGATTGCTCTAAGGTACATAAAATGATCTAAACCTTAGCTACTTAAATTGAAGCTACTAGTTCAATGGATCAAGCTGAATCATTTGATACTAATAACATAAAGTCTTCCTTCTATGCCTTATCAAATGCTTCTCAAAAAATTTCCCACCTGTTTTAATATTTTTGATAATGTTGTTTCAAAAAACTAACAAGTCCACCGGTATTGTCTCAGCTAGTATTAAAAAATACTTATGTTAATAAATAAATTCAAATAAGTCAAACTAAATAGATAATATACCATAGCAACTACGGCTAATGCTTCTATTACAACACTATTGATGAGAAGCATCAACACTTAACACTGAAGTTGGAAAACTAGTAAGTCCAATAAGAACTTGGAAAACTAGTCAATACAGTAATTATGTTATGTTTTTTTTACCGGAAACATGTAATCATCTCACTTTCTCTTGTCCTTTGTCTACATTGTTTTGTCTGCTGTCTATGATTGCTTGGGTTGGAGTATCCCTTAATTATACTCCTTTAATTTCATAATTATTGAGTGTTAAGGGGAGTTTTCTTTGACCAATCAGAATTACATCATCTTATTATTCTTCTTCTGCATTTTAACTTGATTTTGCAAACCAATAGTTCATTTCTAACGGGGTAGCTTACTAGTTTTATGATGTAATAATTCATTGACTTGATTTCTATGTGTGCAATGTTAGATAATACTAGCAAACATAAGTTTGTTCATTTGTTTATGAAACCTTAGACAATGGTCCTTCTCTTCTCCCTCTTTTATGTTTATGTTAGATTCTCATTGTTAATATAGTATTAGAGTTTTGGTTGATTTTGTGATCTACTGTAAAGTGATCTTTCAGAGGATCACTCTGAAATTTTTTTTGGACGACCCACTTCGTGGTCAATATCGGTTTCCTCCATTTCGCGACCGATATCGGTTTCCTCCCTCCGTTTTCATTTATGACCTGATTCTGCTTCTTTGTTTCCGGCACAATTATGCTCTTCTGTTTTCGGCGCAATTTCATTTGGTTTCTGATTGACAGGTTATTCCTAATTTCTTTTGTTCTCAGTGATTGTGTTTGTCGTATTTTCTGTCATTGTTTGCCACGGCTGATGCTAATGATGATTCTCTTTAAGTTGTTAGTGTCCATCTTAATGGACAACATTACTCTTATTGGAGTTATGTGATGAATTTTATTTTAATTGAAATAGATATGTGGATTTATGTTGATGAAACTTATGTTAAGCCTACAAATAAAAAAGATGAAGCTAAATATGCAAAAAAAATTGAAAACATGGAATGTTAGTAATTCAAAAATTATTACTTAGATTAATAACTCTGTTAAGCGGTCCATAAGTGTGCAACAATCAAAACATGATAATGCTAAAGAGATTTTGAATCATTGGAAACGTTTATGTTCAATCTAATTTTGCAAAACAATATCAATTGGAAAGTGACATTAGGGCCATTTTAAGCAGAGCAATATGACCATTACGGAATTCTATTCGACAATGACTAATTTATGGGATCAATTGACTCTTAAGAAATCAACTGAGTTGAAAGTTGTCAAAGCGTACATTGATCAAAGAGAGAAGCATCGTTTGGTTTGGTTTCTGACGGTTCTTCGTGATGATTTTGAGGTCCTTCATGGGGGTATTTTGTATCGTACTCCTCTTCCTAGTGTTGAATCAGTAGTTAGTGAACTATTGGCAGAAGAAATTAGACTCAAGACCCACTCCATTGTGTCAAATAAGGGAATTCTCTCCACTCCTCCATCTGTTTTTGTTGCTATTGTTCAAAAAGAAAAACCTCAAGGGAAAGGTGGGTTTGATAATGATAAATGTGTTTTTTGCAAAGAAAAACGTCATTGGAAAGCATGGTGTCCAGAATTGCGGAGAGCCCACAAGAAAATTTTCAAGGGTCCATCATCCAATGTTGTTGCTTCTACTTCTCCTATCATTGGCTCTAGTTCTAGTTATGTATACCCATCTGAGACTACTTCTTAAATATCTGATATTGCATAGCAGCTCCAAAAACTTCTTGTCACTTAATCACATGCTATGTTTGCCTCCTCTACTAAAGGTTTGAACTTCTCTAGTATGTTAGGTATATCTCATTCCATATGGATTCTTGATTTTGGAGCATCGCATCATATGTCATATGATGATAATCTTTTGTATCTGTGAATCTTGTCTTGTCTATGTCAGTTATGACTGTTGATGGCACTCATATGTCATTAGCAGACATTGGTTCTGTCTCCACACCTAGCTTGTCTTTTTTTTTTCTTCTGATGTTTTATTATATTCCTAATCTCACTTTGAGTCTTGCTTCTGTTAGTCAATTGTGTGATTTCAATTATTCAGTTATATTTTTTTCCATTTCTTGTTTTGAGCAAGATCCACATTCAGGGAGGCTGATTGGTACATACCATAGACAAAGGAGACTTTATGTTTTGGATGACCTGCGAGTCCCATATATTGCAGCCTAACATTCACTGTTGACTTATTATGTAGTTTTCATTTGAATTCTTCATCTTCTAGTTTTTATTTATGGCATTCTCGCATTGGACATGTTTTTGCTTCTAGATTAAAATATTTGACTTCTACTGGAGCTTTAGGAAAGTTACAAATCAATGATATTTCAGATTGTTGTGGTTGTAAACTTGCTATATTTTCAGCTTTACCATTTAGTAAAAATGTTTTCGTTTCATATACACCTTTTGATTTAGTTCACTATGATGTTTGAGGTCCATCATCGGTTTTATCAAAGATGGATCTAGATATTATATTTCGTTTGTTGATGATTACACTCATTATTGTTGGGTTTATCTTATGAAAAACCGGTTTTAATTTTTTGATATTTATCACATGTTTCGTGCTATGGTAAAGACTCAATATAATGTTATAAAATGTTTTCTTTGTGATTTAGGTGGTGAGTATACCTCCAATAAATTCTCTGAATTACTTGCTTATGATGGCACCCTCCACCAGACATGCTGTACTGATACTCCTTAACAAAATGGAGTTGCTGAAAGGAAACATCGTCATATTATTGAGACTGCTCGTTCTTTTTTGTTGTCTGTTTTGGTCCCCAATGAGTCTTAGGGTGAAACAGTTCTTATTGTTGTTCATGTTATTAATAGAATCACATTGTCTACCATATCAGGTTTGTCTCCTTTTGAAAAATTGTATGCTTTTATCCCTAATTACTCTTCTTTGAAAGTATTCGGTTCTGATTGTTTTGTTCTTCGTCCATAAGTAGAACGCGGTAAGTTGTCTTCTTGTTCTTCCATATTAGGCTTGTCTCCCTTTGAAAATTGTATACTTCTATCCTTGATTACTCTTATTTGAAAGTCTTTGGTTTTACTTGTTTTGTTCTTCGTCCATAAGTAAAATGCAGGAAATTGTCTTGTCGTTCTGCCATGTGTGTTTTTCTTGGTTATGGGGATGGCAAAAAAGGTTATCGTTTTTATGATCTTCATGCAAGAAAACTTTATGTTTCTCGTCATGTTTTTCTTGGGCACATCCCATTTTACTCTGTTTCCTCTAATTCTCAAATTACTAATAGCTCAGAACTAACCCATATTGATCTGTTTGGTCATAATGATAATGCTTCTAGTGATTGTAACATTGAGAATTGCATATCAAAGACTACTGCTCTACATGATGACATCCCTCTTGTCTCCCCGAATATCCAACCACCTCCTACATTTGTTGATCCTTCGTCTCCATCTTCCACTTACTTAACTTCTGTTTGCTTCTTTTCTTAACATTTATTCACAGTTTGTCTAAGCCCTCTTCCTATAAAGAAGCTATTCTTAATCCTCTTTGGCAACAAGCTATGGTAGAAGAACTCTATGCATTGCAAAAAACAAATATTTGGGAATTGATACCTTTTCCTCCTTGAAAGCGTGTTATTGGGTCTTGTTGGGTATACAAGATCAAAATCAAGTATGGTGGGTCGGTTGAACACTACAAAGCATGTCTTGTTGCTAAGGGATACTCTCAACAATATGGTATAAATTATGAAGAAACTTTTGCTCTTATAGCCAAGATGACAACTATTGATACTCTTATTGCAGTTGCATCTATTCCTCAGTGGCATATTTATCAAATGGATGTCAAAATTGTCTTTTCAAATGGCGAGCTTCATGAAAAAGTCTGTATGGTCATTCCACAAGGTGTTTCTCATAATCAGGGGGAAGTGTGTAAGTTAAAAAAGGCTTTCTATGGTCTTAAATAAACTCCTCGAACTTTGTTTGAGACATTCTCTATTGTGATCACATCTCTTGGTTTCCGCTCTAGTGAACATGATTCTGCAATGTTTATCAGGTCCACCGCTTATGGTTGCATTATACTTTCCTTGTATGTTGATGATATGATTATTGCAGGTGATGATGTTAGTAGAATCAATGAGTTAAAATTAGAGTTAGCCAAGCAGTTTGAGATGAAGGACTTAGACACTCTTCGCTATTTCTTGGGGATTGAAGTTGTTTACTTTCCTAGAGGCTACCTTCTGTCTCAATCCAAGTATATTGCCAACATTATTGAACAAGCTCTTTTTTCTGATACTAGAGCAGCAGATACTCCTCTTGAGTTGAATGCCAAGTATGCTCCCTCTGATGGTATTCCGTTACTAGATCCCACTTTGTATCGTACTTTGGTCGAAAGTTGGGTGTATCTTATGATTACTAGACCTAATATTGCTTATGTTGTTCATATTGTCAGTCAGTTTTGTGAGAACAATATTGGTTTCAAGTACAAAAGATCCTACTTGTTTTGATGATAACAAAATCAGTTTGTGGGAATAATTCTTTGCACTAATATTTATTTAAGTGTGCAGTTCCAAGACCACAAAAAAGTTGTAGGATATTAGGATATATCCTCTAATGAATTGGTCAAAAATTCATGAAAATTACGCATTCAAAACTGATGAAAAAGCGCCTCTGAATCATTACCTCTAATGATACAAAGCATTAGACTACCTCTGCCTCTAGTGGTACAAAAAAGGTTTGCCAAGACTACATTTGATTCTGATTCAATTCTACTCTCAGTGCATTTGTTGAAGTCTGCCTATGATGAAACAAAACAGGCTTTGAGAAAGTCTGCCTCTGATGAATCAAAATAGACTTTGGAAAAATCTGCCTCTAGGGAAGCAATCAAGCTTTTGGTCAAAACTGCCTCTAACTAGTTGCCTCTGTTGAAAGTCGACATTATGGCAAAAGTCACGTTGGAAAAAGTCAATGCTCTGACATAGTTAGTGCCTCTGATAGTCTGCCTCTGGTCATTTACTTCTACTTATGATTGTTGCCTCTGGTTATTGCTCTTGGTCTAATAATTTTGCCTCTAGTTACTCCATGCCTATGGTCAATTAATACTGCTTCTAGTTATTGCCTTGGTGTTCCTGCCTCTGGTTCAGTAATCGTGTCTTTGATTGCGCTTACCTCTGGTCCAATAATCGTGCCTCTAGTGTTCCTTCCTCTGGTCCAGTAATCATGCCTCTGGTCAAGAAAACATGATTCTGGTGTTCCTACTTCTGGTCAAGAAACCTTGCCTCTGATGTTCGTACTTCTAGGTCTAGTATATTTTATTCATCTAAAACTGAATTCCAAAAACACTTAGAAAAATTCCAAGTTTCAGTTTTATGCTGAACGACTATAATTGAACTATGAAGCACCCTTTTGAAGGAAAAACAGACCATACCATGAATGACACAAAGTCATTCCTTGAAGGACATTCAACCATACTTTGAAGGACAAATGCAATGTTGCAAAGGCTTATATAAATAGAACTTGATTCTGAATTCAAATAATATAACCGATCACCACAACTTTCAATATTCTTTCCAAGTGAAACAATCTCAAATCAGCAAACAAAAACACTGAGTTAAAAAAGTGTCAAATTTATCTAAGTGTTTGAGTAAGAAAAATATGAGAGCTTGTTCTATAAACATCCTCTAGTTAGAGAGAAAATTATGAAACCCACAAACACTCCTTTTTTGTAACCAAGTCCAGTAATGGTTGATTGTGTTCCTCGCCGGTTTGACGGCACTAAGCTGAAAGTTGAGAAGACTTGTTAGAACTTGTAAACTCAGTTCGGTAGTGGTTGCCCTTTCCTCAACAACCTGACCCTAAAAAGTTGGAGGTAAGAAGATTGAACACAATCATTGTGACTAACCAAGTGTTCAAGTGTAAGTTCTAAATATGGTGGATTAAATCCTTCAAAGGAAGGGACTGGACGTAGCTACTAAGTTAGTAGTGAACCTGGATAAAATTCCTGAGTCATTTATCATTTTAGTTTTATCACTTTAGTTTTTTTTTTACGTCATTCAAAAACTGTAAACCCAATTCAAACCTCTCATTTGTTGTGTTTCTTGACCAACAAGTTTGTTGTATCTCCCACTACAGTACATTGGGCAGTTGTTCTTCACATTCTTCGTTATCTTCAGGGAACTCAATTTCAGAGTCTTCTTTTTCCATTATCGTCCTCATTGGAGTTACATGTTTATTCTGATGTTGATTGGACTGGTGACCCCACAGATCGTAAGTCTACCAAATAGTTTTATATCTTTATTGGAGACTATTTTATTTCTTAGAAAAGTAAGAAACACGACGTTGTCTCTCACTCTTCTACAGAAACTAAATATCGTGATATGACATCCATTACTACTTAAATAATTTGGTTGTGTTGGCTTTTGTTTGATATGGACATCTCTCCTTTTGAACCAACTCTGATGCACTGCGATAACAAAAGTGTTATTCAAATTGCTCATAGTTCAGTCTTTCATGAATACACAAAGCACCTTGAGATTGATTGTCATCTTACTCGTCATCATCTTCAGCTGATTTGTTCACAAAGATGCATTCCATTAAATGTTTTTTGTTTTTTGGTTGACAAACTTTCAATGCTCACTATTAATGCATCGTGAGTTTGAGAGGAGATGTTAGATAATATAGTTATTATATATTAGTAGTAAGAATATTTTAGACTTTTTTATTCTGTAGTATATATATTTATTGTAACACTAGCAAATATAAACTTTGTTCATTTGTTTATGAAACCCTAGCCAAGGGTTCCCTCTCTTCTCCCTCTTCTATGTTTATGTTTAAATTATCATTGTTAACATGCAATTAATTGACTGATGTTACACTGTTTGGTTACAATATTAACTTTGCAAAATGCCACAGCATCATGAAAAGTCAAAACAGATCAACTTATAATAGCAGCCTGTTTTACTTCAAACATCATTAAGAGCTGCAACTTTTAACTGAACAAGTCTGTGCAATCCTCATCATTCACATGAAGCATCACTTCTTCCCCTTTCATTTCACGGGTCAAATAACTAACATCTTACATGCATAACTGATATGCAAAAAAGTTAATTGATTTGCCTCCATTTCACATACAAATTCACAACAGCAGTCACGGAAAACAAATGTTACTCAAACTCGTTACCTCTTTGAAGTTTCAAATTCTGTCCAAAACATTGCAAGTGAAATCACACACAACTGGCTTAACAGCAACAGTGCGCTCGCAAAAATGGTGCATTGCTATGTTCTCACAGTGCGCTGACAAGTCCATAGACTAGCGACAGTGCATTGATGTGTGCAGCAGCAGTCTTAGAATAAACAAGAGTTCACTCTCTATGTAGATAAATAAAGTGAAACTATGCTATTGGCAAATATAATGCTATCGCTCATACATGAATGGAAAGGGGTTGAAAATAGAAAATGCCCTTTTAAATATTAAGGCTTCTTAAGTTTTATTGTCAGGGAAAGCATGACATGTAACATCTTTCAAATTCAAATACTCACTGCTACATGGTTCAGTCTATTATTCGCATAAATACATATTGAAAGGGGATGATGTTTCGTCTATTATTCTTGAGGGGAAAAAAACGAGGTGACTGAAAGACACGACTATAGCTACACATACTACAACTAGATCAAAAAGCCAAACCAGCACCAAGAAAGGAAAGAAATGTGATATGAATGAATCAAACAGCCAAATCTGAGAACACTCAGGATATTGCTACCACGGATACTAGATTGCCTCTTACTACAGGAATAACACAATAATTTAGCAAACTTGCAATCTTCAATTATCACTTTAATTATCGGGCTTCATCCTCAAGGTTGCGGAAACCATTAGTCAAGTCCTCATGTAACTGATTAAATTTGGCAACCAATGCGGCTTCCCCTTCAGCAGGATCCTCAAATTTCTGAGACCTGCAATAACAACAGTCGAACATAATAAGACCTACTTTATATGTCAAAGTAAGTCATCTAGGGTAGCACTACAATTACTCACACTAAACGATAGAAGAGATCTCCCAAACGATGCTTGATGAGGGTGTAAGTTATCTTCTGACCATCGGTGCCAGCTCCCCTCTCTACTGCCTGCACATTTAACCAGTCTTGTGTTAAAGGTCTAAAATTTGAATGCAACTTAGCCATCTAACTGAAATCTCTTTTCAGGCTGAAGTAATAACACCCTTTGGCTGAGCTATGACCAAGAATGCAAACCATGTAGAAGCAAACAATTCATAGATTATGTGTGAAGGATAGAAGAGATGAGACACAGTTAACTTGAACCTACATGCCTACATTTAGATGGACTTTTCATTATTCTAATGTAAGAATCATTGTTTGATTCCTTACACCACCATACCTGATTTGCCAAATTGAAGAAATGAATAATGTTGCGCATCATCCAGACAGATTTGTAGAAGGGACAGAACTTGTCATATCTATTGAAGACACACAAAAAGGTACCAATATAAGAGACAAAAAATAAAAAGACTAACAAGAGTCATGATGTGTCAAAGTTAACAATTTACAAGGGTACTTACGGCGTAAAAGCATTTTGAGCAAGGTAATCCTCTCTCAAAAGTTTTGCAGTTTCCAAGGTGATCTTATCTCCTTCAGCTAAAGCATCCTTTCCCACAAGCTGGAACAAACAAAGGTCGGTGAAGATCCAGTATAGTTTATTATTTAGTACTTACAGAATAAGTACATAGACATCCTGACAAACTTTGTCCAAACAATACAACGATAACCTCATTAAGAATAGTGTGCTAAAGCTCTACTTAAGACTATCCATTGCATAGACTATATCATGCAAACCAGGTTTAGATCAAATATTACTTAATAGTCTGTCCTCAAATTTATGATGCCACCTCTATTTCCCAAAGAAGCTGAATAATTTTCAATCCCATACTAGGAAAGTGCATGGGAAGATTTCTTTAACCAACAATCAAGATGATTAACGTGCAAAGGAACACACCTGGACAATTTCATTTAGATCATCTTCTCTTTGAAGAACTTCACGAGCCTTTGTCCTAATGTTTATAAAATCTGGATCAAATTGCTCATAAAAGGATTCGAGTGCCTGATGATACCATAGAAAATATTAAAAATCATGATAATTTATAGAGCCCAGGCACAAATTATATCCACTACAAATGAAGACAACTTAAGAGAGAACACGAGTTACGCAGAATCCAACTCTAGAACTTACCGTTGAGTACTTTGAATAAGATATAAGCCAGTTCACAGAAGGAAAATGCTTCCTCTGAGCAAGCTTTTTGTCCAATCCCCAGAAAACCTGCCAGTAGCAATAGGTCAACTTACATGACAAATGAAAGTTCTAAAAGAATCAGTTGAAGAAGAAACAACCAGAGCGATCATAGTGACAACACTCAACACATGGTTTTGGTAAATTATGGGAATCAGCAAGATAGCCTAATTAAAAATTTCTTTGCTGGAAGTTACCCTATTATGATTAACATATATTTGAGAGTATAGTGTTACCTGAACTATGCTGAGGGTTGCAGATGTCACGGGATCTGAGAAATCTCCTCCAGGTGGAGAAACAGCACCTACAATTGTTACACTACCTGTCCGTTCAGGACCTCCAAGGCATTTTACTTTCCCGGCACGTTCATAGAAAGAGGCTAAACGTGCAGCAAGGTAAGCCGGATATCCACTATCTGCAGGCATTTCCGCCTGTGGAAAATAACAATCCCATCAATTTACAATGATCAATGTCCATGTTTCCTCATGTGTCTCATTAGTCATTATGTATAAATTGTCTATTCTACATTAGTGGATAAGTAAAATCCAACATCAGAAACTAAAGCTCCAAAAATAATATATGGTGAAGAAGAAACAAACTCTTTCAAAAGAAACTGGTAAACAATTGTCATTGCATAATTAAAATTCTCACCAGTCTTCCTGAGATTTCACGCAATGCTTCTGCCCATCGAGATGTTGAATCTGCCATCATACTGACATTGTAACCCATATCTCTAAAATACTCGGCTAAAGTGATTCCTGAGATTCGAAAACAAAACATAGTTAAAAAATAAAAGATCAAACGTATTGAAGTTCACATGTAGCACACATCATGTGGAACTATCTCAATCTTAGGGCAGCAAACAAAGGTCCAACTTAATTTTTACACTACGCACGGATTAACTCCAAAAGTTTACTGCCTAGAAATAACAGTGCTGAGAAACACTACTCATTGTAATACTATGCTACTTTCACATGCCGAATATTGACAACAGGAGAGAACTGGTAAAGATTAACTCTCATGAACAAAAAGAAATTTTAGAATTTAGTAGGTAAGGAATCACCTGTATAAATTGAAGCTTCACGAGCAGCCACCGGCATGTTTGAAGTGTTAGCTACTAGTGTTGTACGCTTCATGACAGATTCTTCACGACCATCAGGTAATGTCATTGTAAGTTGTGGAAAGTCCATCAGAACCTGAACAATCATTAGAAGGGTTTGACCAGCCGCATAATAGCAAACACAAATATTTGGTATAAATAACTAAAAAGGAAGCATACCTCTGCCATTTCATTCCCACGTTCCCCACAACCAACGTAAATAACAGCATCAGAATTTGAATACTGTCAAAGAGGGCAAAAAAAGGAATAATTAAGAGGTCTGATGAATTATTGAAAACATTGTATATTTACATCATCATTGTGCCTTGGCATGGTGTGTTAGGATAGGATTACCTTAGAAAGAGCCTGACTAATGACTGTTTTGCCACAACCAAAAGCTCCAGGAATGGCACAAGTCCCACCAAGTACTGAGGGGAAAAGGGCATCAAGAACACGCTACGCAAAACAGAAGTCATTAGGCATGAAATTATCAGACACATATACATAAGACACGGAATAAAAATTGAGCTTACCTGACCAGTAAGAAGAGGAGTATCAGCTGCAAGTTTTGATGCAACAGGCCTTGGTGTACGTACAGGCCAACTCTGAAAATTGGTACAGTAGATTAAGTTATAATGAAGGATAAGGAAGATCAATACTTCAATAAAGCAACTAAAAAAAAGAGATGGGACAAACCTGAAGCATGGTGAACTTCTTTTTGACACCTTGAAACTCAAGTTCCAACACAGTGTCCTGAAAATAATAGAAATAATATAACCATATATTACAAAAGATATAGAAAAGCTCGAGAATGCAGGAAAAAATGTGTATAAATACATTTCAGCTTGGCAAAGCTGCCATAATAATAAACATATATGTGAAGCACAGAGAAAGAGAGGCTGCAAACATCACTCTAAACATAAAAAAGAAATAATGGACTTGAGGATGATCTTCTAACAGAAAAATAACTAAATAAACAATAGAAATAAGTTTAAACGACAAACCTTCAGGGAATATTGGCCAGCCGGTGCTACATAGGTAACCTTTCCCATGGCATCAGGAGGAAGGGCAACACGGTGTTCCATTAAACTGTTCTCGAAAACAGTCTGCAATGGTAAATAATCCACACAAAGATTCAGAAAAAAATTTACAAATAACAACTACAGGCTAACCTAATTGGATAGAAAACATACAGCATATAAGTCTCCACCAGTTAATAGGTCTCCTTCACCTGTCACCAGTAATAAAATAGAATATCAGAACAAATGAACCATGTAATACTTGTTCACTATTGAACTTCACAATAAAATGGAACAAAAATATGTACCAATTTTCTTCGGACTAAATTCCCAGAGTGTATCTTTGTCAAGTGCAGGAACAGAGACACCACGAGGAATATAGACATCAGCAGATATTTTTGCAATAGTTTTCAAAGGCCTCTGTTAGGATAGAAAATATTCAAAATTTCAATCATCTGAATTAGCTGGCCGGCAATTGAAGTCAGATATGAACTATATTAACTGAATGTTGATAGAGGAAAAACAAACCTGAATTCCATCAAAAATGTTTCCCAAAATTCCAGGTCCCAACTCCACGGACAAAGGCTGTTTATTAAGACATACTTTTCTTATCAAACAAAGCACACAGCAACAAACACAAACAAAATTAAGAGAAAAATGAATATAGAATAACAGAATCCAACCTTGTGTGTACGTAACACGGGATCATTAACCATTAACCCAGCAGTTTCCTCATAAACTGAAATTGCATACAACTAATAATGAGTTTTTTCCATTAAAAATTAAATAATAAAGGAGAAGCACTGTTAGTATAAAATCGTTTTACACTAGCAACCAATAATCACTCGCCAAGATAATAAATAATCAAATAACTATCTTTGTTTTAAAAAGTATACAATATGATGCGGCACATTGAATGATTATTGATTGGATGACAGCATAAAATTGTTTTACACTATCAGCGCACTACCTTTAATCACTAAAAAATAACAAAAGGAACAGAAAATGATATCATGTATTAGAATTCGAAAGAGAACCTTGAATAGTGGCAGAGTCCCCTTCCAATCGAATAATTTCACCGATGAGATTATCATGACCAACACGAACGAGTTCATACATAGCAGCCCCATTCATTCCATCTGCAACCACCACAGGTCCAGATACCTGTATTTCATTTGCCAAAATACAACAATCAGAATCGGAAAACGCAGCAACAACTTGAAGATTTAGTGAAACAAATCAGTATCATCAACGAATCAATCAATCAATCACGATAACAACAAATTAGTGTAACCGTTGTGATATAAAATTGAACAAAAAATAAATAAAAACAGATCGTGCAGTGAATTGAGAAGTTGAAACGAATGAATCGATTGACACCTTGCGAACGTAACCGTATTCACTCTCCTTCTCGGAGTCCTCGAAGGTAGTCATACGAGCTCCTCCATAAACGGCAGGCATTTTCAGATCGGAGATGGAATTCGAGATCTGAGAAGGAAGATACGTAGAGGATCAAAACCCAAGGGTTCCGATCAAGATCCAAAGAGAGAGGAAGAGAGAGAGAGAGAGAGAATTGAGAAAGTTCTTGTTATGTTTTTATGTGATGGTGGTGATGATGATGTGAGAGTGGGTTTGTGTGTTGTGGTGATTTAGATTTATTATTACAAACAGCAAATGATGATCCGCTGCGGACACATGTATCATGTATTGTCAAAGATTGGATTGGAAGACGCTCTCTCTTTCTAACCGTATGTGTGCGTCTTCAATTATTACTCATTTTTTATATTCATTTCATTTAATTTTATACCAAAACATATGTTTAATTCATAAAATAATATCATCCAAACATGTACTACCACTACACCTATTTCCCACGTCGCCGTAAGATATTTCACTCTTTCAATTCATTATTCTTTGTCCATTTCCACTCATTAATTAAATAAGTACATTCAACTTTCATATATTCATATATATATATATATATATATATATATATATATATATATATTTTTCTCAAAATCAAAGTTACTATTATATTTATAAATTTTTATATTAATCTATTATCATTTTTTATATAATTAAGATGCGTCAAAATTAATATTATATTTAATAACATCATCGATATTAATCTTAACACATCAAAATAACATAAAAAGATAATTATAAATTAATATTAAAATTTATAAATATAATCTATAATAATAATTTTTAATTTAATTATTTTAAAATATATTTATCGAATATGATATTATTAAATAAATATAATTCTTCATATCTAATTTAATTTTTGACCGAATTATCATTAAAAGATTGAAACTCAATACAATCATAACATTGATTGTCTCAAAAAAAGTCAAAGTAAAATATTCAATCATATATATCCATTTATACTCTTATAAATAAATTCACCCCCCACACACAAACGTTTGTTCAATTTGCTTCTTTTGGCTCACATATCGTAATACGTATAGATATTAAATTAAATTATAAATTTGTCAATAAAATAATTTATTGAACATGCCAAATAAAATAATAATCTTATTCATAAATTATTTATTTTTATCGGCACAAATAATTCATAAGAATAAAATTATTTGTTATTAAGTTCTCTCATTATATTTAAGATTTAATATATGTTACTTTATTGTTTCTTTAATTTTTTTTAAAGAATCTTAAGTTTTTCCAATATTTTGATTATTGTTATTTTTAACATTGTTCTTGATTGAGTCAAAACAAAAAGTTCTTGAATATTATTATTTTTAAAAAGTTAACTACTATTAGTTTCATATAAAAATTTGTTATTTATTCATCAAATATCAACTTATTTATTTTTATTTATTAATAATAACTATTTTATAACTCATATATATTATGTATATTTTTAAATTATGATT
>JBBPBQ010020323.1:59803671-59926784 GCA_037974755.1 Cicer yamashitae
TATACTAATTTTAATTTTTTGTATAAATCAAATATGGGACAAATTTTTATTATTGATTAATTAGTTAAAAAATTATCATGACTTGTCAAATAATTAAAAAATAGTATGTGTATTTAATTATTAATGTATCTTGAATATATTCTACAAAAATGTAAACAAATAATATATTTTAGAAATCATATACAATAAATATTTGTACTGATGCATAAAATGATATAATTGTATTATATCATATTATATGTGTTAAATAAAATTTAGAAAATGTTTTATATAAAATAAAGTTGATTTTTTATAAATTAATATATATCTATATATACTAACTTAATGTTTTTACAGATGAATGAGAGTATATATGTATAAATATTTTACTTAAAATTTAATAATATTTTATAATAAATATTTAAATATATTTCAGTTAATGTCAATCAGTTTATTTTACTAGTAACCAATGACATATATTTCAATCCATTACATCACTTGGCTTCATTTTTTTGCCACTCGGTTTATTGATCACTTATAAGTTTTTTTGGTAATATCAATAAAAAATTTCACTTTTTTTCCAATTCTGTCCCTCTATAATTTGTATTCTTTTGTTTTACAAATATTATTTGCAGTTATTTCATTCATTAATTTATTTTGCTATATCAATGAAAATTACATTTGGAAGGTAGTAGTACTTCGTTACTCCACAACTCACAAGTACATTGTACTTTGCACGAAATATTTATTTTTTTAGTTAAATTAATGAAAATTATTTTCTTATAAAGTGATTTTTTTTATTCATGTTTATTGGAAGTCAATTTATTTTTGATAAAAAATTTGTTCATTTTTTTCATAAATAGTGGAAGATTCTTTAGTTTCGGAGAATCTTATAGATTTAACCGATATACAAAATTACGGATATTCCATTTTTTCAGAAATAGTACAAGACTCTATGAAGATAGTTGAAAATTCTATGGATAAATTATTAAAAATTCATCTTTTAAAATTTTATCAACCGTATAAAGACAAGAGACATGAAAGTTGACTTGTGTTGTGAGACGCAAACTTGGGGGATGTGAAATTGTTTGTAATTTTACCATTTTAATGAAATAAGAGTTCTGCAATGACAAAATTGTGTATTGAATACTCATTGCTAGATTATGTTTAGAAAGAAACAAAAAAATAACAATGAAAAGTTATACATGTAACATACCAATATTGTGTCTAGTGCTATTCTCATTCAAATTTGTATCAAATATAAATTGATATTTAGATGATAACATTCAAGAGTTTGGAATGACGTTGAAATCAATTATAAATTTTTCTACTATATTGACATTTAAATGTGACAAATGATGTATTCTATTTGCATTTTGTCGTTAAATTTTTTAATTTATGAAACTTCGTGATTTAAAGTCATTGATATGTGATATTTTCGGTCTGAATATCCATATATATATATATATATATTGAAAATTATTAGACAAATTAAAATATTTGGAGGGAAGTACAATTTTAAACATTTAAATATGACAAATGATTTGAAATTATATTGATATTTGATTTTTTTCTGTCTGAACATCTATATTTATATATTAAAAATTATTAGGCAAATTGAAATGTTTGGAGAGAAGCACAATTTTAAACATTTTTTATGGATAAAATTTTGATGGCAATTCATAAAGATTTTGGTGGTAATTCCTTTTCAGCCAATTAATTTTAGAATACATAGTGAAGAGGGTAGTTTATTAAAATTATAGAGTCAATTTATTTTTGTTTTATTGTTATGTGCATTACCTATTCCATTTATTGAAGGGAAATATAAAACCAATGTTTTCACCCATTGTGAAATGCATCAGCAAAAAAATACTTTTAGCATACACGGGAGCGAGAAATATAGTTAAATTATAAATATTTTAAATATACAGTGAAGTGTTTTTATCATGGAAATTTGTTGTGGCAATTTGCTATAAAGAGTAAATGAGATTACTTTTAGAAAATAAAACATAATTTTGATAAATTAATTAATTTTTTAATTTATATATATTTGCTAGAATGACTTATATTTTGGGACGTATGAAGTAGTTTAGAAGAGATAAAAAATAATAAAAAATGACAAAACTCATAATTGAGAGTGGAAGGAATTAACATGAAGATATAAAAAATATAACTTATAAAGTAATTGACAGATTAAATTGCTTTGCAAGGTGGAAAGTAACAAACACCAACATTACATGCATTTAATGAAATAATTTAAAGAATTAGCAAACTTTATTAATGGAAATGAGAAGATTTAGAAAAGACAACATTTGGTAGAAATATTAATTAAAAGCATAAGTTTATTTAGCAATTAAATAATTGATAAAGTTGATCATGAATTTAGAGGAATTGTTTTTCTTAAGAATCATATCAACTTTTATATTTAAAGATTGTTTTTCATGGGAATTGGTTCTATAGGAAAAAAATAAATTTAAAATTAATAAAAAGGCTATATTGTAAGAGTAATAGCATTAAATATAATAAATAATTTACCTTTGTTTATGCTCCTTTAAGTACTATATATAAGAAGGAAAAACAAAAAATCACTAAGATTAAGGAGACTTAGTTAATGTATTATTCATCTGTCTCACAATGTTTTATTTATAATTTTTCTAAGATTTAAATTATTTGTCATTTTATAATACTAATACAACATTTATTTTCTTTTTTCCTCAATAATATACTTTTATAGGTTAAATATAAATTCCATTATAAATATTTTCAATGAAATTGAGTCCTTGGGTGGGTGTCTTCTCTAATATAAATAAACATTTTTATGTAAAAAAGAAATAAAAATATTATCACAAAGAAGAAATAAAATAAAAACTGTGTGATGGCAAAACTGTAAGCGTATGTGTGGGGGTTTCCTTTCCGAGAAGAAGAAGCTTGGCTTGGCACCGCGGAAGTTGAGCAAAGGGAAAATAAAGGTAATTTAATTTGGCTTATGGTTCATATATTCACTTTTGATTATTTTTTGGGCTTATAAATATATATATAATCCTAAATTTAGAAGATAGTAGTAATAATGCGTGAAACATATATATATATAGGTTGCGCAAGTGTAGTGTTTGGGAATGGAATTGGGTTTGAATTCAGGGTTGTATTTGTACCCTCCATCATCACCACTGTGCACTACTATTAGCAGGAAGCAGAGATTTAACAATTACAATTGCAATGTTAGTAGGAAACTGTCCATTTCCATGGCCATGCTATCTGCTCCCCAGGTTAGTTACTTCCCTTTCTAATTAATCAATTAACGGTAAACCATTACGCTGTCATTTTAGTCCCTGACTCAAAAAAAACCCAAGTTAGTCGAATCATTAAAATGTCAGTCAGTTTAGTCATGAACTATTTTGACATTGTATCTTTTAGGGATTTTTATGATAGTAAGTTGTATATTTCATGAACTATTTTGATGATTCGAGGATTAATTTGGATTTTTGATTGAGTTAGGGACTAAAGAGACAACAACCTACACCTTCAAAGACTAGAATGGTGGTTTATCCATTAATTAGTTATCCGTTCTTATTTATATATTAATTAATTAATGATTTGGTTTTGAAGTGAAGGCATATGATTCAGAGTTAGAGAACAAAAAACATGAACTTTTGACCTCTCTACAAGACACACAAAGAGGGCTCTTAACAACTCCTCATCAACGTTCTTCTATAGAAGAAGCTCTTGTACGTACTACTACTACTCTCTTGCTTACTCTCTATGCCGTTTATTATACAAAATTCGTAGATATTAAGAAAACAATTAGTAAAGAATACCCCTACAATTATTGATATTGTCATATGTAAAAAGAATTTACCTTCGTCAAATGGTAAATCAGATATGGACATTTTCGTAAAGAATTCATTAATGCAGGTAGAATTTTGAAAAATGCCTTATATTAAGGAACAAAAAAATCTCAAAAGTGAGAGTTTTTATAATAAGGGTCAAAGGGAGTACTTGCTTATTATTTTCAATGGCATTGGTAGGTGAATGTGGAAGGGAGCAACAAGGGTGAGCCAATTGATTTGGACAAGTTGGATGGAACATGGCGCCTGCAATATACTTCTGCTTCTGATGTTCTCATTCTCTTCCAAGCTGCTGCTACACTTCCTTTCTTTCAAGTATACTTCCTATCCTGCATTCCCTTAACTCAACAATTGCATCTTTTTTAACATTATCATCTTTCAACTACTAACTCAAGGGATGAGACGAGAGTGTAGAATTTAACATAACATAGTAGTTGTTTTCAAGAGTCTCTTATCATTTTGTTAACAAATAAAATTAACCCAAATTTTAGAAAAATGAAAATAGAAATTTTTTTCACAAAGTAAATGAGCTCCAACTGTGTGCCTTCTCATTTGATTTTCTAGATACTTTTTTATGCGTACCTTGCTTCCTTGGGAGTCTTCTCATTCAAATGATCTCTACAAGTTAGGCGCCATGCTTGTTCACAACTATTATTATATCTGTGAAATGCATTTGTGAAGGTCTCTGTGATTATGCTTTTGCTTCGACCGATGCTTTTGTAGTCTTTTCTGGTATTCTCTTACCATTTTATTATTACTTTGTTTGATTTCATGTCGAGATAGGTTGGACAGATATTTCAGAAATTTGAATGCCGTGGTAACACTAGTGGAGGTGTTATTCGTAATGTTGTTCGATGGAGTATTCCAAATTTGTTAGAGGTAAAACAATGCCTTTCCTTTACTTTTTACTTTCTTCTCTAGCTGGCTGCAATGAAGTTCATACTTATGAAAAGTTCAGACTTTTGATTTCTCTAACTAACTGTTAGTCTGTGATCATACTTCACTCGTCTATTATACAGAGTTTAGGTACTCCTCAATTGATTCTTGATTGTGCTCTCTTAGACCCCATTCATTCTGTGAAAATATTGTACTTTCATTTTCTAAAATGTGTATTTATTTTACCTCGATGACTGATGAGAGACTCTTGAAGTGAACCATTATCATAGAGAGAAGATAAAATGTTAGTTAATGAAGATGCATTGTTCACTTCAAAAGTCTCTTACATCTTAATTAACAAATAAAATCAACAAAAACTTTAGGAAATGAAAATAGGAAATATTTTCACAAAGTAAACAAACCCCTTAAAATTCAAGGTGGCAAAAAATGTAATTTTTTGTTCCTATTACTAGTGATAACTTTTCATATAATTGAAAGTGCATTGCATTGCATAGGTATACTGCATCCTTAGGAAAAAAAATAACAATGGATTAAGAACTATTAATATACTTGAACATGACATGTGCTTTAACAGTTAAGCTTCCATTGCTGTAGACACGTTCAGTAAGTTCAAGACCTGTGATCTGCATGTTGTTGCTTACTAAGAATTTCACAGTTTTTGTCAAAAGGCATAAAACCCAGTTCCTTTGTTTCTAGGAGTTGCACATTTGGTTCTCTTGCTAACACCTAATCTAACCATAGATAGTTGGAAAAACCAAATTTGATGAGATTCTTATGCTTGAGCTTTGTTGCTCTTATGCAGGAACAAGAAGGTGCTACATTGCTTGTATCTGCCAAGTTTACTCTTGTATCTGTCCGTAATATCTACCTTCAGTTTCAAGAGGTAATCATTTTGTTTCCACAGAACATGTTATTTACGTTGGTTGAGATACATTATATCTATAAGCAGACTGGGTATTTTTAGTACATGATACATAATTTCTCTTTTGTTAATAAAAGGTTTGTTCAATGATTCAATTTTGCTTTTGATGTTCATTATAAGTATTAACATTTTTCCACGTCCCATCTCCAAATTTTATTATATGGTTTATGCATATTACTATTACTCCTCGAAAACTATTGAAGCCTAATGCAAATGCTTGGCGTAATGTGTATAATCTTACTTGTTATTATGATGTTGATCGCTAAAATTTCACTTCCACATCACTAAGATTGAGAGAAAAATTATCATATATTATCGATATTATGGTATGAATATGACATTTCCTTCTTTGGATGTTATAACAAATGTGCAATTCATATTTGGCAGATCACAGTTCAAGATATAAATATTAGTGAACAGGTGCAGGCTCTATTAGCTCCAGCAATACTACCACGATCTTTTATAAATTTACAGGTCAATCAACCTTAGTTTTATCCGTTTCATTTGAATGCGTTGTCTTACTAGCATTCGATACAAGATTCCATTGACATCAATAACTTAAGTCACAAAGCTGTTTCTGCATCAAATCTAAAACTTTGGTGATATGTATAATGTGAATGACCCAATGGTAGTATACAACATAATTGTTAACTTATACAGTGTGCTTTTCTTCTGCAGATCTTGCAATATCTTCGTTCTTTCAAGGCTCAATTCCCCGTGAGGGATCCAGGAAGGTATATATATAATGGGCCACTTTGTTGAAATAGTTAGTGTCAGTTATTGGAAAATTACGCACATGATGTTCTTTTGGATTGTAGGGAATCGGTCGGAGGACTATATTACCTGAGTTATTTGGATGATAATATGCTTTTGGGTCGTGCTGTTGGTGGAGGAGGAGTGTTTGTGTTTACACGAGCCCAATCGCTTTACTGATGAGAATTGATCTGTTGATTAAGTCTCATTGCTTGTCTGCAATAACAGTAATACTCGATGAGCTGTCGATACAGAGATGAAGAAATAGATTGGAGGTCTATAGTCTACAAGGAATTTTCCTCATTGGATAAGACATAATATGCAATTGTTGTGAATTGTGATATATATTATTGAATTGCTACTTTTTGTTTTGTATCTATTGATTTCATTTTTATTATTGTATATTGATATAGTTTGTGCTCAATGTAGCTTTTGATTTTAGATGCCTAGCTTATTGTTGTTTAAATTCCGCATTCAAAAAATGCATCATTTGGACCAAGCTAAAAACATAGAGAGAGAGGGGTGAAGAAATAATCTCAAATAACTTTTCCTTTTTTTTTGTTTTAAACATGGAATTCAAGTAAAAACTAAAAAGCTTCCATCTTATTAATGCATTAAGATTACTAGTGTGTTTGGATCTACATTTTTGTTTCGCAATGCTAATTGGACGTGGTTTTATGAAACTACAAATTATATACATATAATTCATTATATAAACTTGAAAGTTACTTGAGCCCTCTTAGAGTTCAATCCGAGCCCTCTTGAAAATACAAGGATCCAAATAAATTATTATAATAATGTATTGAAACTAGATGGTGAATTTAAAAGGGTGATGATGTGAAAAAAAATATATGGGAACCCATATTACTGCTCCCTATGGACCACAGTAGACTATTTGTTAAGCTTTTCTAGTTTTGGCTCAAATTAAAATAATTGGTGGGTAGGTGGAAAAATAGCAACAATAACATCATCCTATATAATAATAACAAATATATAAATGAATAATATTCAATAATTTTTCAACCAACCATATCCATCATCATATATATCATAATAATGAATGCATGTTTGGAACACCATTCTCATTTTCATCCAACCTAGCTCCAATTACACTTTCATTCTATTTTCTATGTATGAATAGAGCCCATAGAAGAAGAAATTTCTATGGAGAGGAAAATTTCAAAAGAGATACTAATTGATATAGAGAAGCTTCCAAATCATGTGATAATAGAGATATTCATAAGAACAAAAGTAAATGATTGGGCTCAAATATCATGTGTGAACAAACATTGGGCTTCTCTTTTCCATACCGAATGCTTCTGGCAAGCAGCTCTTTCTCACATCTATCCATTCACCAATCCTGCTCAAACATGGCCCACATCCATTCCTCCAAGTTCTTTAGGCAAGAGGTAGGTACCATAATCAATCCGAAATAAAATATAAATAAGAAGAAAATTATAGTTTATAGTCTATATTAAATTACTTAAATGTTTCATAAAATTGATATTGTATGGTAATGATTTCAGGAGATTCATGGCCTTACATATAAGTGAACATATATTAGCATATGATTGTGATATACAACAAGTAGACGAGATTGTTAGGCACAGTTATCTGTTTTTGAAAGAACAACTTCAACTTTCTATTATAACTCCTCATAGTGGAATACTTCACCGAACCATGATTGGTGAGTGTGCTATTTCCCACCCTATTTACTTTTATTGTTAAATGTAAGAGTTTGAGATTCTCTACCTTTGAGTTTCTTATTTTTGGTGGCTTTTTTATTCGTCTCTTTCTTAATTAACTATTCTCTCTCATTTAAATAATTTTTATTAATTAATTTTAATTATCAATTTTACTTTAAAATACACTAAAGTTACCAAAGTCACTTATCACTAAAGATAGAGAATCTATTTTCTTACATGTATACTAGCATCTAGACGTACCACTTTTTGACGGTATAAAGTGTCTAATTTTTTCCTTTTGTTATATCTCAATTGATAAAATATTAATATTATTAAATTGGATATTATGTCTCAAATTTAAATTTAAGATCTCATAATTGTGTGTGAACTTTTTGTGATAATTATACTATCTCATCTATAGAAAAAAATGTTTTAGAATTTGTTATATTTTTATATAATTTATTTTAGCTTTCGTTGTCAAAAACTAATCTCCGTGTAAATTATAAAAATAAAAAATGTGATTGAATAGTTTTAAAAGAAAAAACATGTGAAAGATAAAAATGATAGTAAAATAAGCCACATCAAAATAGCATATTCCTTTTATTAATAGATTATAAGTATAAATATATCTTTATTTTTTTGACAAAACTATATATTTTAAAATATATAGATATATCTCTATGTTGTTTCTCTACGTTGGTTTATCTTGTTCAAGCGTTGGATTATTGTTATTATTATTATTGATATATATATTTTTTAAATTAAGTGTTATTAACTTTTATTAATTAAGTTAATTTTGATATATTTTATTAACATATAAAATAATTTTATACTTTTATTAATTAAGTTAATTTTGATATATTTTATTAACATATAAAATAATTTATATTAGTGTCAAATTTGATAGACACAATCTATTTGATAGTAACTTTGAATTCAATGATAGATTTGTATTTGAATATGCAATTAAAATTATCAAAGGTGTCATAATTTCTTTTTGCTCAATAAAATTTTAGGATGAGAGAATGATACTCCAGTATTAAAAGAAGACATTATGACTTATTAAGTTTTCATTGAACACTTACAAATGTGTCATAATATATAAGCTTATTATTATTATGAGAAGAATGGTTATGCCATAAATGTGTAAAGTAATTTTACATCGTTGTCCAATATGAACCAATCACTTTGTCATTCGCACGTAAATTGTAACAATTTTTTTTTATATATAAAAAACAACTACTATTTACTCAATTTTATTGGACGATACTTTGAAACTCAATTTTATTGATGGTATGCGTCCTTTTTTCTTTATTATTATTATTAGAACTTTGATCATTCCCTTTTTGTTTTTCATTTAGAAGATCAGTTCATTGCTTGTGGCAAGTCAAGAGACGTAGCCCATGAACTTGCATCTCGAATTTGGGTTGCAGTTGTTGATAATTTGGAAGAGAACCACCATACCTTTTGCTTGCTTAAACGTCTTGCACAAGAAGGGGATGTAAGTTTTAGTTAGTATAATATTTATCTTTTATACTACCTCTAAATAGGCTCAAACATTTTATAAGTGATGTTTTAATTTTTAAAATTAAGTTTTAATACTCTTAAAAAAATTAAAACCATTTGAAATGTT
The DNA here is from genome assembly GCA_037974755.1 of Cicer yamashitae. Lineage (NCBI taxonomy): Eukaryota > Viridiplantae > Streptophyta > Magnoliopsida > Fabales > Fabaceae > Cicer > Cicer yamashitae. Next base: position 59,813,386 of record JBBPBQ010020323.1, read on the forward strand.
CTGATGTAAATATTTTTTAATTTTAGTATTTTTAAAAAAAATAAAAAAATTTGAACTATATAGGTTAGTCTTGTTGCACACTGTCGTAGCTGTCCCGTACCTCTAGTCTTATTTTAAGAAATTTTTTGGTGTGTTTTATCTTTATTATAAGAAAAAAAAAACTCATTTTTAGGTGTATTAATCATTAGATTATTTTTATATACCTTTCTTTGATTACATATATGTGCTTTCTAGAAACTCACATGGATAGTAAACAACATTTAATAGGTAGATTTGGAATGACATTTCAATTCTATATCATTAAATAAATAAGTAAATTACTATTTTAGGTCTTAAAATTTTAAAAATTGATCAATTTAAAACATTAAATTTATCAAATATTAAATTGTTGAAGTCCGATAAAATATTTTCTTTATCAATTATTTTAAGGAATTTTTTTATTTATAGATTAAAAAGTTCAAATAATATTTTAATTAACGTAAGACAATTTGAGAGAACAACTTGATATTGTTGTGGTTTTAAATTGATTGATGCTTACAAAATTTACTTTTAAATTAACTCTGTGTTTTTTTAATTGTTTCTTATATTAAGCAATTGAGAGAGTATTATACTTGTGCAAAAGTATGGAATCTTAGTCAACAAATAATGGATGAATCTTCTTTTACTGGTTGCAATTATATATGTCTTTCTTCTTTCGGTTAAATAAAATAAAATGAAAATACAAATTTTAAAATCACTAACTAACTATTCTTTTATTTTTTTATTTAAATCATCTATAATTATTATACAATGTAGCAACCGTAAATATCATTAAATTTAGAAAGATTTATTTGATATAGCCGCCGTAAATATAAAAAATTTAGAAAGATTTACCGCACTAGACTTAAATCCTTTTTACCAATCTATCCTTTATACCTTCCCATACCTTTCCATATACCAAAACAGTTATATATATATATATATATTGACTCAAAAACAGTTATATATTCTTGTCGAGTATAATGTCCTCAATTTTCAATTATTCGATATCTTAATTGGTTAATTAAATTGTTTTATTAATTATATTAATTAATTAGTTGTTTATTTAATTGATTATATAAATTTATGTAATATTTAATGTAATCTATTTTTTTAATTATCAATATTATTTTATTTATTTAATTTTTTTTATCAATGACTTTAATTAATAATTGTAATACCAATTATATTACTTATTCTTATTGTTTTTGGGATAAACGTATATCGTTATTCTACTTGTTAAAATTTAAATTCCAATTTTTATATGACCTAACTCAATTGACAAATACTGATATTGTTAAGTTAAATATTATGTTCCAAGTTCAAAATTAGACACTAGATATTATGTTTTAGATTCGAACTTGAATATCGTAGTTGTATATAAATTTTTTTACTATTTCATCCTCAGAAAAAAAAATAAATTTAAATTGCAATTACAGCAATGGTACTATTAAATAAGTTTTCTTCAAGACCATTTTTTTTTGTTCTTCCTTAATTCTCATTAACATTTTGTGGCTTAGACCATATAATTAATTTTGCAATAATTTTCTGCAGGTTTATCTTCAATACCCTTACACTAGATCAGTAAAAGTCCAATGGAGGGTGTTTGAAAAGCTTTTCACTGATTTCCGTGATTGCTTCAACCATGTAGATTATTATGATATGTTGGCATGTGCTAAAAGTAGGTTTCAGCCTATACCATCTACTTGGTTAGGTTATTAGCAAACAAGACATTCTCAAAGCATATTAGAATGTAATCAAGGCCCAATTCTTTTTGAAAATGTATAACTTTATATATGACTCAAATAAATTGTCTTGAAATCTAACTTATAATGTGTTTATTTTTTCTTTTGGCTCCAGATCTAAATGTCATTGGAGTACAAGTAAGAAGGGAAAAAAAAAAATCCACATCTGCATTTCTTTGGGTAAAATCCGCGACGAATACAAATCGAGTAGTTTAACATATACTTGTAGATAAATTAATCGAAATAAAGTACTCATATATGTAAATATTAATTTTTGATTTCTTATTTTTTTAATATTGTTTAAATGGATACTAATTTGGGATTTTTTATTATTATATTCTTTTTTTTAAAAAAAATTTACACCATATTGCCCTACATTGAAGGAAAAAAAACTAAAATGCCCTACTTTTTAAACCCTGTAAATTATCACATCCTGGGACTGCGACGAGGTGAAGAAAAAAAATTTAGATGCAATAGGAGGTCGCATCCTGGGGATGCGACCATGTACTGGTTTTAAAAAAAAATTTCTTCCTCATTTTAGCAATTGAGAAATTGTTTATTTAATAAATTTAAAATAATTATAATATTTAAAAAAACAAAATATTATTAAACCCAAATGTTCTTACTAATTAAATCTACTAATTTAATTAAAATTAATATTAAAATTTGTTAACACATAGATGCAGCCTTCATTACTGAACTTCTTCAATTTGGATTAAACAATTTACTATCTCGGGCTTCAATTCTTCATGAGTTGGACTTGCTTCAAATATAGTGGCTATCAAGTTATTTAGAGCATCATTTGCCTTTTTTGAGCTTGCTCTTGTCACTGGAGTTTCAAGACCTTGAATTTCTCTATGCTTCCTTCCTTGGTTATGTTTTTTATGTCCTGATCATTCTCTCCTTCTTGAAGAAACTCGACTGTGAATTTAAGTTCCATTATATCGTACATGAAGAAACAATCCAAATAAATCATAAACCATCATATCCACCGGGATCAAGTGAAAATTTGGAAAAGTCACCAAATTTGATTAGTCGGTGAAACACATTTCCATCTTGAACAATTAACATCTTATCACATTTATGGTAAAGGTAAGAAATTCTAAAGATGGGGATAAAGTTATACCTTTTGAAGTTGATATTCATGACCAAATTTACCTTCTTTGGATTGAAATTTGTGGCAAACAATATGTTACTTTGTATTTGCAAAGGCTTCAAAGCAACTTGAGTCTCATGGATATTATCTTAAAAAAAAAAATTAAATAAAAAAATTGTGACTCAATAATTTCCTTGAAAGCATCCTTTTGAGGAACCTTTGACGGATCACCTTCAAGCACTAAATTGCGCCATTCACATCACTTTCTTGTTTAAAGAGACTTTTAATTTTACCTTCATCTTTCTCTTTGCTTTCAAAGTCAATATATTGGTGAGATTCCTTCTTTAGAGACACTTCTTTAAGCACTTGCAATAGAGAGTTATCAAAGTTAGACAAATAGTTGGAGTCAATTTCTTGCCCTTTGTCTCTCAAATGTTTCTCCTCTTCTTCTTTCTTTTCTTTAATTTTCTCTTTTGCTCTCAAGGCTAACTTAATTTTTTTCGTCTTCCTCTTTCTTTTCTTTGATTTTCTCTTTCTCTCTCAAGGCTAGCTTCTCTACTTTTCTTTCCTCTTTTGCATATCCATTTTCTTACAAATGTTTCACATACTTCAGATCCAATAAAAAATCTCGAATATATTCATGATATGATATACTTCTCTTTTTTTCTTGATCCTTATTTTTATATTCTAAATGTCTTTTCTCTTTTGCATACATCATATCATCACTATGGCTTTCTTGATCTTCTAATTGCTCAATTCCGACATGTAAATCTTCAGTATGCTCCCTCAACATCTTTTTACATTTGAGCAATTATAGCCTCCACTAACAATCTGCCGTTTCTCCCTTGAGGAGGGCTATCATCACCACCTATTCCTGCCATATTTTAAATAACAAACAAACAAAAGTGAAAGAAAAGGATCTCACCACAAAGCTCACGTGTTTACACTCTTGAATTTTTCACTCGTGTTTTACTCAATTTAGGCTTTTTCTATAATGTATCTCTCTTCCCATTTTCCACTCAATTGCTCTCTTTAAGTTCTTAATAGAATCAACAAGAACCTCAAGATTGTTGAACCAAAATTGATTAGAAGAAATTAAAGTAACACAAAACAATAGTAATGAGATTGAAAAATACTCTTGGGAATGTTGTCAAATAGGTAGTGTGCAATACTTTTGACAAAACAATAATGTTTTTTGTTTAGTTTTTTTTTTCAAGTAGCAGCAACACAAAAATTAAATAACTAACGACACTATTAAAACAAAACCAACACAACTAGCAATTTATGTTTCACCAAAAAATGCATAAGCAGAGTTTTACTCAGTTCCAAACCCAGAGACAAGCCCTGGAACCAAATAATATGATCTTGTTTGTCATGAATCACTTTAAGGATCGTTCAAGGTTGGAAACTTACAAATTGCAGTCAAAATCACGTTTTGCTGGAGAATGCGATAACCGAAGCTTCGAAGCTCATAATTGAACGATTCCAAAACAAGGTGAAACGCAGGTTAGACTGTTGAATCACCGAAAAGAGTAGGTAGAACTCGAGATATGATAGCAGGTTACTGAACACGAAAATTGATAAAATTTGTGTATTAGGGTTTCGATGTAAAGGAAACTGATAATTATAATTCAGCAAACAAACCAAGGACATAATGGCGCTAAAATATAAGGATTGATAAACCGAAAAGAACGCGACAAGGATTAACAGCCTTGATAAGTTCAAAGTGAATTCTTTCAAGAACTCTAGACAACAAAGCCTCACAAAAATAATGTTCAAAATCTGCCTTGAATAAAATAAGGGTTTGCCTTTTAAAGTGACACCTCCTTACAAGTTCTCAAAATTCGGTCCAACTCAAGTTTTTACAACTAAACCCAAATCTTCTTACTAATTAAATCTACTACTTTAATTAAAACTAATATTAAAATTTGATAATACATAGATGCAACTTTCATTCCTTAACTTCTTCAATTTGGATTAAACAATTTACTATCTTGGGCTTCAATTCTTCATGAGTTGGACTTGCTTCAAATAAAGTGTGGCTATCAAGTTATTTAGAGCATCATTTTCCTTCTTTGATCTTGCTCTTGTCATTGGAGTTTCAAGACTTTGAATTTCTCTATGCTTCCTTCCTTGGTTATGCTTTTTATGTCCTCATCATTAGGTGATCAGGACGTTGATGTGGAGTGCATTGCCAGAATAAATAGATGGTGCTATAAACAAGACAAACGCAAAATCTCTGAGTACAGACATATAATAGATGCACTGACACCTACTGACGTCATATGAAGATCATGGGAGAATCGTAGAGGTGTCATTCCCTTCGATGATATCATGTTATACACCGACCACCTCCGATCATGCAGCACAGTAGTGACATATTTGCTATAAAGGTGTTTGAGATAATTTGGATATATTCAACATATTCTACCACCACCATCTTTAGTTATTTCTAGATTATCTAATGTAGATTTGGAATGGATGAGATATTTGATCCCTGTCACTGAACTGCATCATAAGATACATGTAGCCACATATCCATCTAAGCGTCAGGATTGATATTTGAAGTGGTTCTACAGGGTATCTCATCCACTTTTAGTGCGACCAGATGGTGAACCCATGTTCTAAATTTTAGTGTCCCGACCACAGCTACACAAACTTCTAGTTCACCACCATCTATCCTTCAAAATGTATAGTTTCTTCTATAGAGCTTTATATCTAACGTGTCATAACACTAATTAGTAGTTATTTACTTTTATTTGTGATGAACATCATTTTTGTAGTTTCTAATGTTATTTCATTAATTTACATTATTGTGATATCATTAACTTTATATTATATGTGATGAACAACGTAAGTAAACAACTAAACAAAATACAAGATGAAATATTACGAAAAGTAGTATCTAACATGAACTAATAACAAGTGATTTTATATAAGTTTTAAAGTATTGTAGTAAATGCAAAATCAATCTTCATCTAATGACATGACATCTACGGGTTCTTTCGGTAGATCTTGTGTAACATGTGTCATATTACCTAATAAATACCCCAACTGTTGTAGACGTCCTGTATATGCTATTGCCCAAGAAGTTGCCTCATCGGTGCGATATTTCTTCTACCTTGGTGCAATGTCTAGCATTGAAAATCCATCTTTCATCTTTAACTGCATAATAGATTGAAATAATAAATAATTTTATTATTTAAAAAAAACAAGTATTAGGTAAGAAAATAATATGATTTTATCGGAATCCAATTACTTGCTTTAACAAAATCAATACATATAATACAATCATTTGTTATTGATCCTAAATGGGAACCCACTAATAGAAAAGAAAGTCATAGAAAATGTCTGACCAAACGTGACTAGAATAATATTATATGTTGTCGCTATCACGTAACCCATATCAGGTATGAACATCCATTTATCAAAGCTTATTATCTCCAAAGAATTTCAGACTTCTCTAATGCGTATTGGGAACAATCTATCATATGGACTTATATGAGAATGTCTATTCTTTGATGATTGAGATGGTTGAGAACCTGGATCTTCACAATATGTTGCATTAACATGCTCAAAGTAAGAAAGGTCTTGATATACATCATATCCATCCGACTTCTTACACGTACTCTTCTTCACACGTCCTTTGGTTTTAACTTTTTCAAGTGGGAACACATTGAACTTGTAGTTGGAAAAACAAGTTCACACACCTTACTTTTCAACACTATTTTTTCTATAAAATCAAATGATCGAAAACGTTTCCACAAGGTATTCATCTCATTAGACATATCTAACTTTGATCCATCTTCTTTGTCTTGGGTGAGTTTACACTCCATGCTTAATTTCCTCCATTAAATATGCATGGAATCTAGAGGAATTGGTTCACCCGTCAATTTATATTGTGCCAATTCAAAGACACAAGGTAACCCGTATATTCTTCTAAGAGAGAACACACATACATATTTGTCTGTACCTACCCACTCAACTTTCTCGTATTCTTCAGAAATGCATCTTTGAGTTTCTCTTGATACAAATGTATTCAATCTCTAATAAAATGAATTGTTGTATTCATGCTCTTTATCATATAAACTTTTCTGAAACGCGCCCCTGATTTTTTTAAGTTGCAACCTTATTATGTTGTTTATAGCCTCCCAACATTTACACATGTCACCCATGTTCTGTTCCAAAATTAACTCCAGACTCCTCCCTATCATTACATATAAATTTTCATAATGGAGCAATTCAACAATGTATAGTAAAATTATAAATTCAAAGTTTTAAAGTGATTGACGCTGTTAGTCGTTGTGTTCCCCAAATGCATCACTCGATTTGTCCATGCTTCAACAAACCTTTGCTTATGAGGAGTCAACCAAGTTTCTTTCACATAATCAACAAACACTTTATTATCGACACATGATTGCTTAAACATGTGCAAGCACATGATATACTATTTTTCATCATTGCAATACATAATGTTTTCCAACATATTTTCATAACCCTTTAAGACATATTTCTTGCATTTTGCTTCAACATTTTTGTCGAAATGAAATCGACAAAGCAAATTAACAGCATGTGAAAATACAATATTAATTGCTTTCATTAAAGCAAGATCTCTATTTGTCACAATTATATGAGAAAATTTGTTTTGTGTAACAAACAGTTCTGTTAACCTCTCTTATGCCCAACAAAAGTTTTCTTCATGCTCACATTCCAAATAAACAAATTCAACTACAAAGGTCATATCTGTTGATGTCATACCAAAAATTTCAAGTAAGGGTATTCTATATTTATTGGTTTTGTAGGTGTTGTCCATAATCAACACGATAGGAAACAAGTTCAAAATGAATTTGAATGAGCCCAAAAAATGTCTCTTATAACATTTGAGTCTTCCTGCTTTATATTCCAACAACATATTTTGTGTCCTAGGACCTCTCACCTGCAATCGAATCATACTCATCTATTTATATATTTGTAGGATCTGAGTAACATTGTTCTTATCTCGGTCTTACAATGAGAGTAATATGTGCATCGGTGCAACTTTATATTTGTTAAGTCATGAACATGTTTTTTCTCTTCTTCATCTAAACGTCCAACAAATGCATATCCCTCCAAAATAAAAGGTCTGTGGTTGAAAATGGGAATCACGTACAATGGTACTCCTAAACTCCGACGAAAAACCTCACGCACAATGGACTGTAGATGAAAACACTAAGGTACTCCTAACTCTAAAGCTCATTTATTTCTAACGTGTGCTTTGAGCAGGGAAGTATATGACAGAGTTGAAGAATGCAACAGCGCTAAAGAACTATGGGACACCTTGAAGATCCACCATGAAGGGTCAATTCATGTAAAGGAAGCTAGGATTGACATGAGAGTACGAGAATTTGAATTATTTGAAATGAAGGAGGAAGAAACGATTGACGAAATGTTCTCAAGACTTACTATTATACTCAACAACATGCGATCCCTTGGAAAAGAGTACACTGTCCAAGAGAGGATAAGAAAAATTCTAAGAAGTCTACCAAAAGAATGGAGACCAATGGTGACTGCCATCACACAAGCAAAAGACTTGGCCACCATGAAATTAGAAGACGTCGTTGAAACACTTAGAGCACATGAACCATTGCTGCTCTCAGATAAACCAAGTAAAAAGGGAAAAATGGTTGCCCTTAAGGCAAATCAAACTGAAAGTCCATCCTCCAAGCGAGCTGAAGAAGTCACAATAGAAGAAAACGTTGAATGTCCTCTGTCCGAGGAAGAGGATGAACTCGCTCTGATTTCTAAAAGGATTCAGAGGATGATTAATCGAAGAGGACAAGACTAAAAACCATATCAAAAGGAAAAATCTGTTAAAAGCTAGATAACGTGTTTTGGATGCAACAAGGTAGGACATTACAAAACTAAATGTCCTCTAAACAAAAGAAACCTAAGAAGATGAGATGACAATGATGGTTCATCCTCTGAACATGAAAAGAAAGAAGCAAATCTGTCTCATGGAAAATTCAGATACTGAAGAGGTAATCATATCAGAACCTTGTCCTACATGTGAAAAACTAGAAATAGAATTTGACAACTTATTGAATGACTCAAACACTCTATCTCATAAATGTGGTTTTCTTAAAAATCAACTTTATGAGATAAAGAAACTCAATGAGGAACTTCAAGCTAAGAATGATAAATATCAAAAAATCATTCTGCACTTGCAGCTATCTCATAGAAAAATATCTGAGCAGCAACCAATTCGGAACATAAAGAATGTCAAAATTCATCCTCCAAAAGAGGAGACAGAAAATAGGAGCTTAAAAATAAAAGTTGAAGAACTAAAAAATGACATTACCAATTTTGTTAAATCCACTGAGACTTTTCAAAAAATTATAGGATCTCAATCTGAAATCTTTGACAAAGCAGGCATTGGCTTTAATAGTTCTCAAAAACAAAAATTATAAGAAAACTTCTTTCTACCTCAACAACAAAAGGATAGACCAAAATGTACGTTTTGCAAAAAACCTGAACACCTTATCAAAAAATTGTCATGTTAAGAAAAAAGCTTACAATATCAAAAGAGGATGTTCATTTTGCGGTAAGCATGGACACCATGACTCTACTTGCTATCACAAAAAAAAAAAAAAAAATCCTTAGAAACGGAAAAACTAACCAACAAAGACCCAATTCTATATGGGTACCTAAGTCACTTTTAAACTCTAACACAGGTACATCCTCCGATCAACAAAAGAAAACATTGGTTCTTGGACAATGAATGCTTAATACATATGACAGGGGATAAGCATTGCTTTATTTCCTTGGTAATAAAGGATGGAGGATCAGTCACTTTTGGAAATAATGATAAAGCTCAAATTAAAGGAACATGTATTATTGAAAAAAATAATTATGCCAAGATAGAAAATGTTCAATATGTAGATGGTTTAAAACATAACTTGTTGAGTATTAGCCAACTCTGTGATAGTGGATTTGAAGTAATTTTTAAACCCACTTTATGCGAGGTTAAACATTCATCCTCCAGAAAAGTTTTTTTCTCTGGAATTAGAAAAAAGCATTTGTATGAATTATATCTATATGATTTGTCTATTTAGTCTTGTTTTATGTCTATTGAAAAGGATACATGGATTTGGCACAAACGAGCTGGGTCATACAAGCTTAAACACTATTTCTAAATTATCAAAATTATAATTGGTGAAAGGTCTTCCAAAAATTAATTTTGAGAAAGACAATATGTGAAGCTTGTACCATAGGAAAACAAGTTAGAAGCAATTTTCACTCAAAAAATATTGTCTCAACAAATCATCCCCTTGAACTTCTTCATATTGACCTCTTTGGTCATATCAAAACTCCAAGTCTTAGTGGAAAAAGATATGGATTTGTAATTGTTGATGATTTCTCACGATTTACTTGAGTTCTATTTTTAAAACAGAAAGATGAAGTCTTTGAAGCATTTCGTAATTTTTGTAAAAAGATTCAAAATGAAAAAGGAACAAACATTATCTCTGTGAGAAGTGATCACGGAGGAGAATTCGAAAATGAATCTTTCAAAAATCTTTTTGATGAAAATGGGATATCCCACAATTTTTATTGTCCAAGAACTCCTCAACAAAATGGAGTTGTTGAAAGAAAAAATAGAACTCTACAAGAAATGGCTAGAACAATTTTGAATGAAGCCAACATTGAAAAATATTTTTGGACTGAAGCTATCAACACAGCCTGTTATGTTTCAAACCGAGTATCCATAAAAAAAATTTGAACAAAACTCCATACGAACTGTGGAAAGGCAGAAAACTAAATATCTCATATTTTCATATATTTGGATGTTATTGTTACATCCTAAACAATAAAGAAAATTTGAGAAAGTTTGATCCAAAATATGATAAACGTATCTTTTTAGGATACTCCACATCGTCAAAAGGATATAGAATATATAACCTTAGGGATCAAAATGTGGAGGAATCCATGCATGTTATTTTTGATGAGTTTGATGACTTGTGTTTAGAAAATATAGATATATATAAAGAAGATGAACATCCATCCTCTAAAGCACACGGTCCAAATGAATAGGACAATTCATATTCAACCTCTCAGCAACCTCCAAGAGAATGGAAGATAGTAACCCATCATCCTCCTGACCTAATCATTGGAAATACCAAGGATGGAGTCAGGACCAGGCAATCATTAAATGGAAATCTTAACAACATGGCCATGATATCTCAAGTTGAACCTAAAACGGTTGATCGAGCAATAAGTGATAAATCATGGGTTGACGCTATGATGGAGGAATTGTCACAATTTGAAAGAAACAAAGTATGAGATCTTGTGCCCAATCCTCTAGACAAATCCAACATTGGAACTAAATAGATCTTCAGAAATAAATTAAATAAGGATGGAGAAGTCATCAGAAATAAACAAGACTAGTGGCACAAGGCTACAACCAACAAGAGGGAATTGATTATGATGAAACTTTTGCTCCTGTTGCTAGACTTGAGGCCATCAGAATACTTCTGGCCTATGTCACTCATAAAGGTATCAAACTCTTCCAAATGGACGTTAAAAATGCCTTTTCAAATGGTTTCTTAAATGATGAGGTATATGTTCACCAACCTCTTGGCTTTGTGCACAAAAAGAAACCTAACCATGTGATCAAACTCTCTAAAGCTCTTTACGGATTAAAGCAAACTCCTCGAGATTGATATGAGAGGTTGAGTTCCTTTTTAAAAGACAATGGCTTCTCAAGAGGACAGATCGATACAACACTCTTCAAGAAAACTTTTAAAGAGGATCTACTAATTGTTCAAATATATGTTGATGATATAATCTTTGGTTCTACGAATGAAAAAATGTGTGAAGATTTTTCTAACCTCATGCAAAGTGAATTCGAAATGAGCATGATGAGAGAACTAAAATTTTCCTTTGTTTACAAATTAAACAATTAAAAACTGGCATCTTTATTTCTCAAGAGAAATACACCAAAAATCTTCTTAGAAAATACAACATGAGTTCAGCAAAAATTATGGGTACTCCTATGCATCCATCCTCAATGTTACACAAAGATGATGAAGGAACTCCCATATCTGAAAAGGAGTACAGATCAATGATTGAATCTTTACTATACTTAACAGCTAGCAGACCTGACATGGTATTTGCAGTTGGTCTATGTGCAAGATTCCAATCCTCACCAAAAGAATCACACCTCACGGCTGTAAAAAGAATCCTCAAATATCTTACTGGCTCAACTGATCTGGTCTATGGTATAAAAAATGTCAAAATATTGATCTTATGGCATATTGCGATGCTAACTATGCAGGAGACAAAGTGGAAAGAAAGAGTACAAGTAGAGCTTGTCAATTTCTACGTAAATCTCTCATAAATTGGAAAACCTCTCAATCATCAAAACGTCAAAATTAAATTAATTGTTTATTGTATTATTTTTCTTGGTAAAAAATCATACTCCCTATGACTGAAAGTCATTTCTAGATTACAATAGCGTCCTCCTCTAAAATTTAGAGGATGAGCAACTCGGATAAGCTTCATCCTCCTCAGTGGAAAAACCAAAAGTCATCTTGGTAACCACTCCTTCCTACTTGCGCGTTTCCCGCTGCTGACTTTCAGCCTGTCTGCACGCCACCTCCTCATCTCCCTGCATTCATTAAATGCAATAACGGCTAGTATGTGAGCATGCAAACTGCCACCTCCTCATTAGCCTAGCCCATCATGATTACTTACTCCTTCCTCTTCCTCTAACGACTACATATATCAAACCTCCTCTTTAAAATTCAAAACCCATTCTAATCTCTTGTAACAATCACCATTCACAAACAATGGCTCGGACCAAACTCTCAACAAAACGCAAAAACACAGATACTGCTCCAAAAAGCTATGAAGATTACTCAAGTGATGATTATGAATCCCAAGAGGACGGACATTCTCAAGAGATCCTTCAACCCGAACTCGTTAACATTATCCATCCTCCTCTGCACACGGACACTCTTTCTGTCCTTACCGCCACTCCTCCTCATCTCAAACCCAAAACGTCATCATCATCAAAAACCTCCTCATCAGCCCCTATATGACGTTCATCCCAAATCATGTCTGGTGTTCTCTCCTCCAAGAAATCATTACAAGATGACACCGTTCACATTGTTGAATCCGATGACTCAAAACAAACCCAGTCTAAAGACTCCATACCCAAAACGCACACCTCTAAATCATCTCCAAAAGCAGTCTCCTCCAAACAACTCCTTGTCTCACCATCCAAAAAACCATAAAAAATTTCCCCTTTTGAGTCCAAAGATTTGGAAACTAAATACATCAAGAAATGGCAAGAAAAATCAGTTGTTACCGACAAAACTATTGATCTTGAAGGAATGTTTTTAACGACAAAACTGTTAACGACAAAATTATTGAGGAATGTTTTTACCCATATATTTGAGAGAAAGAATGGGAATTGTGAAATAGACAAATGTTTTTGAATCATCTATAAAAATAATATTGGGAGATGGAAGAAGAAAGTAATCTTTGATGAAAATGCTTTAAATGTTGTTGATTTGTGTCTAACATTTGTCTTATGTGTTAGTGTTTGTAATATGATGATATGGTAAGAGGTTGTTTACTAGTTGACATACATATGTCTAGAAAGACCATGTTGAAAGTGAAATATTATAAAGATAATAAAGATTAAAATTATCTAGAATATGTCCTACAATGAAGCAAACCATACATATTTTTTTAATGAAAATAAAAATGTTGAATAAATCAGGACATTAGTAGTATAATACCAAATAGATGAGGTACACACACAACTACTTTATATTCATCGAGAAAAATCGCTAACAATTGCATGAGATAAAATATAGAGATGTAAAAGAACTACGATGAATAGAACGTGGAGTCCATCTATATTGTTAATTGTTGCAAAGCTTTGAACTATTTTATGTGTTCCATTGATGGTATGCCAAATTTAGCATTAGTTTGTTTGCTAAAGACTCATTACTTTTGTTTGAAGTTGACAAGCAAATAGAGAAATCATTTTATTTTTACTTTACCATTTTTTCTCAATATATACCACAAGTACTCTTTCCTTATTTTCTAATGTCTCCTAATGAAATGTATTTATTTCTCAACTACATCTAAGTAAGATTATGGGACGGAATATATATAAGATAGGAATGCAAAGTGAGTTTTAAATTTTCAAAGGATAATATTAGGCATTAAACAAACACTTATATTATTGAGAAAAAAATATTCAACTGTAATTTAGTATATATAAATGATGGATAGGTTATAATATAGTATTAGATTTTTATATAAAATTTAACTTATTTTTATAAACCAGTTTTTAAGATAATGACTCTTTATAAACTCTGGTTAGATCTTATTTCTTTATGATTTAAATACGTCTTTGGTCCTTGAAATTATAACCGTTTTTAATTTTAGTCCTCGTAAGTTTTTTTGTTTGGTTCACATCTCTGCAAATATAGTTTCATTTTAAAATAGTTATTTTATCCAACTTCCGTTATAAAAATTGTAACACCGTTAAACCTAAATATAATTAAAACATAACTTTTTTTCACCTAAAAATAAACCACCAATATAATTAAATTATAACATTTTTAAACCTAAAAATTAACCCCAAATATTTGATTCTTCTTACCTAAAAAAACCTAAAATTAACAACTTCAAAATGGTTTCATTTGAAATTGTTGGTTCAAGTTTAGAACATCCACAATGACAGGTTAAATGCAAGATAGCAATATGTATTATATTATCAAAGATATTAAGATAATATCGGTGAGTTGCTTTTGAAATTGTTGGTTCAACATTTTTTTAATTTTTACCTTCTATAATAATCGTTTCAAGGTTGACCTAATTTTTCAATTCGTTGACCAGATTCTTGGTGGAACCGGAACTACTGAAAATCGAATTGAGAATGTTATTCGGAATTGAAAAATGATCTAACGTGATAATTGATGAATAAGAATTCAATTCATTGGGCGCAAAGAAAATTGAAGCGAACCAATCGAAAGAAGAAACATAAATTTGCAATTTTGAACTAATATTGTATTTGGAAGCATAACCCTAATTTAAGTAGAATTGTAGTTTTTTATGGAAGAAGAATGAAACATTTAAGGGAAGAATAATGAAATATTTGGGATTAATTTTAGGTTTTTTGGGGTACAAATAATTTGATCAACTTAATATATAATATATAAATACTGATGTAAAGAAAAATAACACATTTATTAATTAAAAAATTAAGAATAGTACAACATAAATTGTCTTTAATTAATACTTTGACCACTTTTAAGTCAACGTGTTTACATTTTGTATTTATTAATGTAACAATGAAATAAATCCCTCTTAAAAATAGTATCATCAAGTAACAAAGGTAAATTGTTACAATATGTTACAAAGGTAAATTGTTACATAAATGCTACTCGTGCAGGTTTTTATTCTTCATGTTCCTACTACTTATCATTTCCAAAGTCAACACCTTTACAATAGTGTTTTTTTTATCTCATTTTTTTTATTACACTTCATTCAAACAAAACAAAGTCACCACCTTTTTTTCTAAAATATTTGGCTTAGGTATAAAATATTTGTCTCTTTTGATTTTACTTAGGTTTAAACTCCAATTTTATTTGGCTTAGGTATAAAATATTTGTACTTAAAAGTTTCTTTAAGCTGAGAAGAGGGAGGAAACCAATTGTTAATTAACTTTATATACCTTTAAATAAAAGTTTGATCAATAATTATCTTTTCTCCTATTTTTATGAGAGTACTCCTAAATAGGGTGTACATGGGTGCGGGTCGACCCGTCAACCCAATCACCCAACCCAACCCGATTTTTACCCGTTCGAGTAATGAGTTTAACAATTTGAACTCGTCGACCCGTAGACCCGACCCGGTAACTAGTTATATTTTTTTTAAAATTTTGTTTGACAGCCCAACAGTCCAATGGGGTTTCAGATATTATTAATAACTGATTTTTATATGAATACTGATCCAAGGTGTTTATCCGTCTAGCCTAAATACTTAATTTTTCTCACAATTTAGCGTTTAATTTGTTTTGGTCTTGTAATTTCGTATATGCCTACTCATAAAATTTGTATCTAATTTTTGAATTGTCTCTTTCAAAAAAGCAATTTAATTTTTGAGTTAAATACTATTTATTTAAATGTTATATTTTGTTATAGTTTTACATAATAAAGGTATGAACATGAAGCTTATGCTTATAATGAATTTATTTTAAATTTTTTACATTTGTTAAATACAAATTTTTTTAGTTAAATACTATTCATTTGAGTTAAATACAAATTTTTTTAGTTAAATACTATTCATTTGAGTTAAATACTATTTATGGAAAAAAATGATGCTTATACAAAAGCTTATGATAAATTTAGTTTAAATTTTTTTTAAAGTATTTTATTTACACTTTTTTAAAGTTAAATACTATTCATTTGACTTAAATACTATTTATTTACACTTTTTTTTTAAGTATTTTATTTGAAAATAGTAAGTACTCTAACTATAAATAAATGAAGCACTACTATTAAAAAATTATGGTAGCGTAAACTAAAATGGTTGGTGGGTTATGTGTAATGATAAAAGTAATGTGGTGGACTGTTTTCTCCTCACTTTTATTATTAATATTTGTTTTTATAGATTCCCAATTATTCCCTTCCAGACTTTGAGGAACTTGTTAAGTGTTTGTACTTGAAGTTGACATTGCTTAGAATTGATGAATTTTTATATTTTATTGATATACTGTTGTTGAATTTTTATATTTTATTGATATACTGTTGTTGAATTTATTTATGTATTTGAAGATTGTTGAATTTATTTTTTTGTGTGAGAGATTGATGATTTTTTAAAGAATTGAATGATGTGATTGAAATTTATAGTTTTTGAGACATTTAAATATTAAATATATTTTCATTCAATATATTTTCCCATAAAATAAAAAATAGGTTATTATTTATGTATAACCCGCCAACCTAACCCAACCAATTCTTGATCGGGACGGTTCAGTTTGGGTTCAATGAAAAAAATACGAGTTTAGAACGTAACCCAAGCCAAAGATAATCGATCGGGTCGGACATCGGGTTTTGTCAAAACCGGCCCAACCCAACCCACGTATACCCCTACTCCTAAATTAGCTTAAACATAAATTTCATAGAACAAGATACTGATAGCATAGTATATAACAACAACTTAACATGTAACATTTAGAAAGAGTAACATGTGTTATGCAAAAAAATTTAACACTTGTAATTATGTTTCAATTTTAGCCTGAAACTGGTCTGAGTGTAGTATTCATTTCCTTCATGTTTACATTCTATTTGAAATTATATCTTAATAAATTTTTATTGGTTTGTACATTAACCAGCAAATCTTTAAAGATTTCAAGAGTGATTTGGACACCACCTGGAGTAAAATTGATAATGCTAATAAAGTAGAGACATCTAACTTGTCAAGTGATACAATGACACTTCTTTTAAGTGTTAGGGACTTATTGCAATTGAAGGTATGCTTTTCTTTTCGAATAGGAAATTGCTAAAAATTACGAAAGGGGAAGGCAAGAAAAAAAGTGAATTTGCGTGTCACATGCACATTTGTGTGTTTCAATTTCAAATGTGTTCATAATATATAACTCAATTCTTTTGAATAATATTGTTTTTTATGATTTTTTCATAAGATTTATAATGATTCTATGATATTTCTTCAGGGTTTTAATGATTTGTCAAAGGAGGCATATAATATAGCACTTAAATTGAAGAATATTTCAGTTGCATATTGGTTGCCACATCGACGACAGATTATTTGAGGTTGTAGGCATTGAAAATTTGGATGATTGGAAAGCTGCCTTGGGGCTAATACATCTGTATTGAAATCATCTCTTCATCATTTTTACTTCCCAATAGTTATTATGGCTTCTAAAGAATCTTTGTTTAGTTAAGAATATGCAAAAAAAAATCAAAAGAGCTAGAAACAAAATGATCCTACTTTTAGAAAAAGTCAGTCATTCTAAACTAAATTTTTATTGACCTCTTATGTTTTCTTTAAATTCAAATAATGATTTTCTAAATTTTTACTTGATTAGAGCTAACAACAAAAGATATTCATTCTCATTTTATTGATCGAAATTTCAATCTTGAGATAAGTAGAAGACTTGTGGCAACTGAAGATTAGACGAGGTAAATAGCAATAATTTCAATTTTGAGGTTATGGGGATGAAATTTCATAGAATCAATCATATAATATCTCTTTTGTCTACAAAGAGTGCTCATTATAAAATTTTTTTTGATAATTCATATGATCTCTTAAATTCAAAGTATCCTATTGATGTTTTTCTACGTGAGAAAATGAAGTGAATTTGATAAATCTTTCCCTTTTCAAAATAGTATTCAGCCTCACTTCTATCTCCAATAACTTCATATACTATTGACAGGAAACTTTTGTCTCAAAACAAGTATTTCATAAGAATTTGAAAAGGTAAAGATTTACACAACAAAACTAATTCAAAACATCTACATGAAAAGTTTACAAAGTTTACGAGAAGAAGAATTTTGCTACACAAAAGTATATGGTATTATTGGAGATTACTATTAATGAGTACTATAGAAATATATTAAAGAATTCAGCTTATAAAAATAAAATTGTGGAGAAGCAAGAAAGTGACATTACATGGTCCTCATGTATCCAAACCAAAAAACACGATCGGTTCTTATGAACCTTAAATTAGAGTTTGTTCGTTGACAAATTTCATTGAATGTAGAAAGCAAATTAGGTATATGAACTACATATTTCTTTAATGTCTATATTTTTTTTAATACAATTCTCATTTGAAATAAAATTATATGAAAATACCAATGAAAATGATTAATAGCACAATTTCGCTCCATAGCATATATGTTTTAATTGATAGGAACTCATATTGTAGTATCATACCATCAAATTTTATATATGATATAAATTGGTATTCCCTTCACTGCGATCACGATTCCGAGTTTAGGTATTATAACAGTGATGTTTTAGTTATATACAAGCATCTTTCATTTGCAAATACATTATATAGATTATATAGAATGTTCATTGTATTTTGAAAACTCATTTTTTAATAGTCGAATAAATTATATATGCTCTTGAGAAAATCTTCATTGGATTATTACATATCCTCGTGGACTACAGTTAGTTTACAATTAAATATTATATATTTTATAAATTTACAAAGCATATAATTTAGTTATAATAAAAATAAGTATAGTCCACGAAGATATGTAATCAAATATCGATAATCAAATGAAGATTTTGCCAAGAACATATATAATTGATTCGACTATTAAAAAATAATTTGTCAACATACAATGAACATTCTATATAATATATTTGTGAATGAATGATGCTTGTATATAATAAACTCGAAATCGAGACCGTAGTGAAGGGAATACCAACATAACTCAGAATCGAGACCGTAGTGAAGGGAATATTTTGATCGTTATATGGTAAATATTATATTGCCATCTAGGAAGATATGTGATAGTACAACAATATGAGTTTCTATCAATTAAAACACATACATGTTATCGAGTGAAAATAAAATATAGACAAAAAAAAAATTGTGTTATTCATCATTTTCATTGGTATGTTCGTATAATAATTATATTAGAAAAAAAAAATATAGACATTAAGAAAATATATAGCTCATATGTACCTAATTGGCTTTCTAACTTCATGAAAAATTTGTGAACGGACAAACTCTCATCTAAAGTTGATAAGAACTCATCGTGCTTTTGGATACATCATTAAGACCATGAATGTCTTTGTTTCTCCACGTTTATTTTTATTTTTATAAGCTGAATTATTTAATATTAATAGATCTCTATAGTATGCATTAGTAGTAATCTTCAGCAATACCATATATTTTGTGGAGCAAATTTTTTTTTCTTCCTCTTGAAAATTTTTCATAACATATAGAAATTCTGAATTAGCTTTATTGGGTAAATCTTTATCTTTTCAAATTCTTGTGAAACACTTGTTTGAGACAAATTTCCTAGCTAATTGACAATAGTATATGAAGTTATTGAAGATAGAAGTAAAACTGAATACTATTTTGAAAAGTGAAAAGATTTATGAAAGATTTATCAAATTCACATTTTCTAACTTTTGCAGTTGCATTTTCCTACCATTAGAAATATTTAAGTTTTATTGTTTAACAATATGTTTTTTAACTTCTATCTCCAAACAACCATGCAACACTTTCCAATGAGTGCAAAAATTATTCCCAAAGTTACTTGATTTATAATTCAAGTAGAAAACTTTCTTCACAACAATATCTTTTTTGAAAAACATCAATAGAATACTTTGAATTTCAGGGATCATATGAATCATCAACAAAATTCTCAAAGAATAATCTTTCAAATAATTGATGAGCACTCTTTGCACGTAAAAGAGTCTAACAAGTAAAAAAGACAAAAGAGTTTATATGTTTGATTCTATAAAATTTCATCCTCAAAACTAAAATTACAATTATTGCTATTTATCTCGTCTAATTGACACAAATCTTTTACTTATCTTAAGATTGAAATTTCGATCAACAAAATGAAAATGAATATCTTTTGTTGTAAACTAATGAAATAAAAATTTAGAAAATCATTATATGAATTTAAAAAAAACATAAGAGGCCAATAAAAATTAACTTTTGGACATCCTAAAGAAGATGTTTCAGAAGTCATCCCAACAACAGCTTTCCAATTATCCAAATTTTCAATGCCCACAATCTCAAATAATCTCTCGTCGATGCAAGAAACACATAAGACATGATTTACCCTTTAAGTCTCATAGAGTAACCGCAACCAACATGCAACTCTCGAATACTCTTCAATTTAAAAAATTTAAGTGCTATATTATATGCCTCCTTTGACAAATCATTAAAACACCGAAGAAATCTCATAGAATCAAAATCACTATAAATCTTATGAAAAGATTATACAAAACAATATTATTTAAAAGAATTGGGTTATATATATGAACTCGTTTGAAAATGAAACACACAAATGCGCATGTGACACACAAATTCACTTTTTATTCATGCATTTCCCTTTCGTAATTTTTAGCAATTTCTTATTCGAAAAGAAAAACATACATTCAATAGCAACAAGTCCATAACACTTAGAAGAAGTGTCATTGTATTGCTTGACAAATCAGATGTCTCTACTTTATTAGCATTATAAATGTTACTCCAGGTGTCCAAAGCACTTTTAAAATCTTTAAAGATTTGTTGCTTAATAATGTATTTATTAAGATATAGTTTCAAACAGAATGTATTTAATTTTTTTATGAAATGGTCATTAATTTTTACATGTTAAAAATCACAAATATCATAATATAAAAGCTAACAGAAGCAAAAATTAAATTTCAGATCTTGTGCTCCATCCAAATTATGTTCTCACATGTGATTTTCAAATGGAAATTATTTCATAAACTCTAAAACTTCAACAAAAAAAAACTACAAATACATAATAACAAAGCTGGTTCTATTAGGGATAATTCCTGTATTCAAAGTGAAATGTTAACTAGGGAAAAATTTATTAACAGCCAAAAATCAAATAAAATTCAATCAGAACAACACATTGAGTGCGTTTGTTTCAGATTTTTTCATAAGAAAATCTATTTTTTTAAACCAAAAATCATTTTGTAGGGTTTGAAGGTTGTTTGTTTCAGATTTTTTTAAAATCATTTTGTTAAAAAAATCATTTTTTAGCTAAAAATGAAAAGCTAAAAATAGTAGTTTCTCAAATTCGCTAATGCGATAGATGAGAGAGAAAAATGCCAAAAATTTTAAAAACACGGAACTTAACCAATAATAAGAGAAAATGATGTAATTACCCTTACCCTTTTTGAAAAATCCAAAATTACCCTCTATCAATTTTTTCTCTATGCTGCATCAGTTTCACGCACTCAATTGTGATAGTTTTTCTCCTTCAATGAGACTCTTATATAGGTTTTTCAAATAACTTTCCTTCTCCTTTTCAATTTTTCGACATCGTTTTTTTTTTATTGTTTCTACGCCTTTGAATCATTTTCGCCTTTGAATCATTTTATTTTTACATCATTCATACGTGATACTATGTTTTTTTTTGTTGCTTTTGTGTGTTTATTTATTGTTTTTTGATGAATACTCAAGGTACATTAATCAATTTTAAAATGTGTATAAAAAATGGATTAAACTTATAAATTTTGTAGGATATTATAAAAGTCATGTCCTTTATGGTAATTTTGTAGTTTAAAAAATCACTTTTATAAAATTGTATACAAACTGATTAAAAATCATTTTTTTAAAAGATCATTTTTATGATAGTAAACAAACGGAAATAAAAGAAAATCATTTTTAAACAAATCTCTACAAAATAATCTCTAAAGTTTTTAAACTAAAAATCATTTTTTATTTAAGCTCAAACAAACGCACTCATTATGATCAACACCAGCGCTTAAGCAAGAGGGTATATGCGCAGAACATCGATGCATGCGTTTAAGCAAGGTAACCACAAACCTTGATGGGTAAATGACTTCAACACCAGTAACCCCAAATGACAACAAAAAAAGTAATAGAGGTTAGAAAATCAACCGTGACGGTGGCCTTAACGCAAATCAATGGTGAAGAGAATGAGAATCGACCGTGACGGTGGTCGGAACCAAAGGAACGGAGGAGGAAATGGATGCATTGATTTAGGGTTCCATGTGTAAACTGCTAAAGATTCCGTCTAGATTGTGAAAAAAGGAAAACAAAAAAGGGGCCATGAGGCCCTTTAGCCCAGGTCCACAAAAAAATTGACATAGCGTAGTGGGGTTGATTTCCATATGAACCCCTTTTAGTAATATGCTAAAACTAGTGTTGCCTTTTGAACAATTGGAAGTAGCATAGAAAGCCCTTACAAGACGAGGATAATGGGGTTCATTGATGCGTAAGAAGGATGTCCATCCAAGTTGATCAAAAATTTCCTCCACTTTAAAACCTCTTTGTTTCAGATCAGCAAGGTCAATGATTTTTCCATTGACCACCGATTTGTTTTGCCATTTCGAAACATAGTTAGTCTCCAAGACTAGAGAATCAAATAGTTGGACATTGGCAGAAATTTTTGAAGGGGAGGATGGTGGTTTTTTTGAAGGTGATTTAGCCTTTTTAGGTGTTGAAGCTTTGGAGGTGGTTGTGGTATGGACTCTGCAGAGAGTGTTTGTTCAGAATCATCAGAGTCTACAACATGAACGGTGTTGTCATGAGGAAGCGTCTTTCTTGATGAAACAACTCCAGACATAATTCAAGACATGAATATGACTTCTTCGCACGCCATTTCAATTCCTCTGGATACTGCTCCTCCTCTACCAACAACTACCTATGTTGCAATCATTGAAGAACCTTCCCAACCTCTACCTGAGGTCACTGGTCTGTTCAGCTCCATTGATTCTTTTTTAGCTACAACGATTGATAACTCATCTAAGGACAAAGCTGGGAGTTCTCAAAATAAAAGTTCGAGTGTCAATGATCAACCCAAAGACTCGAACCCCAATAAGAGGATTGAGGAAAGGCAGAATCACAAGCAGATGAAGCTTCTCAAGACCATTAGGAAGGATCAAAAGAAACTGCTTCAAAGTTTCACTCACTTCCAGAACACTATTGCTCAATTTGGTCTCATTCTTGAATGGGTTACCAAACATTTGGTTCCTACTGTTGCTCCTGGAGATCATCCTCCTGAGTTACCAGCCCAACCTTCAGAGGATGACCTTCAAAGATGCATAATATTCATCATCACTGTAACCATGATTCTTAGTCATGAAGAGAAGTTAAAACACAATCTAAGAATGAACAAATAAAGCATTTTAATCAATGAGGTCAAAGGCCAGAGGCCAGATTTAACTGGTACAAGGAATAGATGTACAAGGTACGAGGATGGGCAGTACGATGTAAGAGGATGGATCTATAGTCACATCATTCACAAAAGTTGAAAACGACCTAACACTTCAACTTACAGGAAGGCTGTAGCCCACAAAGTCAAAGATATAGCCTTACATGTCTTGAAGAATGAAAAGAGAAAATGACAGCTCATGACCAAGTACCTAGGAGGTTTGAACCTCATGGACGAGGATGGACTGCATCTGTCCAATGACAGCTGGATAGCAGTTATGTAATTATGATCAAAGACCTTGGACTTTTTGATCAAGTCCCAAACAGTCATATGATGTTTGTCACATGGAAAGAGCTTCACAAGTTCTTTATAAAAGGCAAGGAGCTGTTCATCATCAAATACACAACTTCATTGCATAAAAATATCAAGTTTCTTAAAACTATCAAGAGCAATATTCATCCTCTCTTTATACTTTCTATATTCCTACACTAGATTTCTGAAATATCTTTTTAGAAAGTGTTAAGTAAAGAGAAAAAATCATACTCATATCACTTTGTAATTTCCACGTGAGTTGCACTTGGAAATAGTTAGAACTTGTAAGAAACAAGGTTGTAAGCTTGGTGAAACTTAAAAATACACAAAGTGTAACCAACCTCTATGAGAGGTCAATTTGGTTGATCATTAGTAAAAACTCACAAGTGTGTGGGGACTGGAAGTAGCCATCATTTGGTGAACCAGTATAAAAGTTGTGTCTTCCTTTATATTTTCTCTTGCATTTATTCTACTCAAATTTAAAGATTTAAATTTCTATCCTCTGATTTGCATCCTATTAGAGAGGACAGTGATTCAAAACACGTTAAAATATTTTTGAACACCAAAATCCCTATTCAACCCCCTTCTAGTGATATTTTAGCTACATCAATGCAGGCTAACTATTTGATCCAATTTTAATAACCTTGGTAATAAGAACCGAACAAACCAACAAAAAACCAGAAAAGTCGATGAAAACCAATTTTTTCATCTAAATGCAATTAATTTTTCAAACAAATATGAACATGGGCTTTCAATTTGTGAACGTACCTTGATAGAATGTGGAAGAAGAAGATTGTATTGGTTGTGAGAATGCAGCAAAAGTTCTTTTATTGTGATTCTTGTTCTTCTGTAAATGACCATTAAGCACAATAATGAGAGAAACCAGCTGCTCTAATACCTATTTATGCTCCCCAACATTGTGAGCTACCTTATACCTCCTGCACATTCAATCAATATATTGTTAGTAGGTGGTGACTTTGCACGGTATAGTTATCGGCATAACACATAACATGACATCTAGAACATAATTATAAAATTGATTTTTTCAAATTTTCAAGATTAAAACACCATATATTTGAACTAGTATTTTACAATGAACAACTGCAGGGTAAG
This sequence comes from Cicer yamashitae, assembly GCA_037974755.1. Lineage (NCBI taxonomy): Eukaryota > Viridiplantae > Streptophyta > Magnoliopsida > Fabales > Fabaceae > Cicer > Cicer yamashitae. Next base: position 59,838,576 of record JBBPBQ010020323.1, read on the forward strand.
CTACAATAAGGGATACTAACTGTTTATAATTAAAATTATTTGAGAGGGTTTTGTTTTGTTTTGTTCTAACACTAGTTGAGCTCTTTGTTGTTTTGTTTCCTGCCATATTTTACTCATGATTATGGGGATAAGCTTCATGATGCTAAATTAAGCTCTTTATTTTCATTGTAGATGACCCATGGCATGCCTAATGTTGAATTAATCATGAACAAAGGGTATACATTTGTACCTCTCTCAATATGATTATTTTTATTGTCGAACCACTTCTTTAAGCATAACTTCAGCATTTGGTTTTTACACCTGCACTTAACCCCTCTTTTATATGATTTGAGAACATAATAAATTTGATACACACCTCCTAACTAAATCAATAAAAACCCCAGCAAGGGTATTAGTACAAAACTATCATTTCTCCCAAAATAAGTCCAAATTCAATTGAAAGAAAACAAGATGTTGTTGTCAAGAAGTAATGAACAAACATGATCAAAGTCCTTTCCAGTGACATGATGTAGAGGTTGTTGAATTACAAAGTTAGGGTTTTAGAAATCAATTTAGGGAAATCTATGAAATCATTAAAAAAAAAAACTTCAACTTACCACAAATAGATTAAATCAAAACCCATTTCTGGTGGAAGTGAAGGATCACGATGCAGCGGCGGTTGTTGTTGTTGTTGCGGTTTCTCGTCAACGAGGGTTTCTTGAATCATCAACGTCGCACCTCTCCTCTTCAGAGACGCCGATTAGTCTCTTCCAACGGTGAGTTCCGTTTCTACGCGTTTCACCGCCGATGAGTTACGTTAGCGAGTTTTCATTTCAGAATCATGAGAGAGGGTTTTGGGTTTGGTTCTGTTTTAAGACCGTTTAAATTAGGGTTCCGCGTAATAAAAACTCTCATGTTTCATTTTATTGAAATCCCATTTTTTTAGGAAATAATTAACTTTTTATTATTATACTTATTTAGTCAAAAGAAAACATTTGTGGAATTTTTTTTTTGAAAGTCTTACAAACCCTGATTATAGATTAGCACCAGTTTTGGTGGTAATAATATATAATTTTTTTATTTATATTATACATATATCTATTCTATACTGAAATATAATATGTTGGTTTATTAAATTTTTAAGGGAGAGAAAATTGAACTGATTATAAATTGTTAATATGATTTTAATAAGATTTTTTACAAATTTATTCTAAAAAAAACTAAATCCGTGAAAAATAGATTTGGTTTAATAAAATTAACATTTAAGACATTTAAAGGAGTGTATTGAATAGAGATTTCTAGAAAAATTAAAAGACTTTTTTGTTATAAAAAATCTTTTGGTATTCAATTAAGATTTTAAAATTGAAAATCATTCATGAGGTATTCAATTAATATTTTTAAGATTTTTTTTACAGAGTACAACAAAGTTCAATAGTATTAAATGAATAATAGAAAGTAAACGTTGAAGTTGATAATAATGAGAAAAACGTTGAAGAAAAAGAAAACAACAAGAAAAAAAATGGCTCGGCAAGGAATATAAAGTAGTGAGATATGAAAAGCTAATGATAAAAAAAATTGAGTCTCGACAAGTGTTTTTGTAGGATTGAAAAATCTATCAAAATCCACTCCACAAAACAATTATTTAAAATCTATATATTTTTTAATACCAAGAGACATTTAAAATTGTGAAAATTGTTAATTGAATGTCACTAGATTTCATTGTATTGTTAAAATAATCTTAATAATTCTTATTGAATACCACAATAATTATTTATATTCTTTTAAAATCTTGATTGAATATCAATAGATTTTAATATATGACAACTTAATGAACATTTGGTTGCACGACTTAAAGTAATTACCAACATTATTCAAACCAAACCAGATGGTTCAACCAATTAAACCAGAAACCAGACTTTTGTTCAGTCCAATTTATCACTATTATCGATAGGTATTAGAATGGACAAATTGAAAACAAAAAAATTAATGAAAACCAGCTGATGTTTGATCAATTGTTTGTATTGACAAATCGGACTGAACAATAATACGGGCTATATTTGTCGGCGATAAAATATACAAAAATAATACATAACATAAATGTGTGTTTGATTAGGAAAAAAGTAGAAAGAAAAGAAAGATACAAACGTTATATTTTTTATTTTCATGTAATAAATTATATTCATGTTATTAAAAAAAATGAAAAAAAAATCTCTATTTCAAGTCTTTTTGTCTGATGACAAAAGGGGGAGAAATATATGGAGAAAATGATATTTAGACTTAGGGGGAGCCTTAAGTTAGAGGGAGTCAAAGAAATATAAAGAAAAGTAGTTATCAAAGAAATATAAAGAAAATTAGTCATCACAAAAAATGGGGAGATTGTTGGAACCAAGTTGATTTTATACTTAGAGTTTTTATAATAACAAAAGTATTTTATGAAGAACAATATATCTGACTTCAAAGTGTGTGAAAGAAGATATGGTCAAGATTTGTAGAAGATTTGATTAAGATTTATCTACAACAAAATATGAACATAATCAATCTGAAGAATTTACAAACGTGATCTGAACAAAATACAAACATAATCAATCTAAAAAATTTACAATCTCAATCTAAACAAAATAGGAATAGAATAAATCTGAAGAATTTACAAACGCAATATGAACAAAATACAATTCAAAATTAAAGAAGGACTAAATTGAAGCCCAAATTTTAACTATAAATAGATACTCAAGGCTGAAGAAGAAAATCATCGAAAAACAGAAAAAAGTAGTCTTAGAGTTAAAAGAGATAAACACTTGTTCGAATGAGAAATATTCTCTAAGTGTTTTTTCTTAAAGTGTGAGAATTATTATTATTATTATTATTATCAACTTTGTTAGAAGCAAACAATGAAATTTTTTGAAAAAGAATGCTACAGGGGTCTCCAGATCCTCAATTTCATCTGGACTTTCCGAGAGATTTATGTGGCGATCACACAAAAATCGGTCGAAATCCATGTTTTCCGACCCAACAACGCCTGGTGTTCGCAATATGCCTCAGGACCTGAAACATAGTGAAAATTTAGAAGAGGAATGTTATAGGGGTCTCCGAATCCTTGATTTCAACTAGATTTCCAACCGATTTTCGGGGTGATCGCACAAAAATGACCGAAATCTGTACTTTTCAACCCGACAACGGCTGAGTTCGGAATCTGAGTCGGGACCCAAAAAACAATGATAAATTTAGAAGAAGAATGTTAAAAGGGTCTCTGGATCCTCGATTTCATATGAACTTTCTGGGCGATTTCAGAGGCGATCGCACAAAACCGACCAAAATCCGTACTTTTCAACCCGACAACAGATTGTGTTTGTAATCTGACCAGGGATCCGAAACACTATGGTAAATTTAGAAGAAAAATGCTACAGGGGTCTTCGGTTCCTCGATTTCATCTGGACTTCCGGGGCGATAACAAAAACTAACCGAAATCTGTACTTTTCGACACGACAACAGCTGGTGTCCAGAATCTGACCCAAGACCCAAAACACAATGATAAATTTAGAAGAAGAACGCTACATGGGTCTCCGGATCCTCGATTTCATCTGGACTTTCCGCACGATTTCCTGGGCAATTGCATAAAACCGACCGATATTCGTACTTTTTGACCTGACAACGGCTGGTGGCCGAAATATGACCCGAGACCCAAAACACAGTGATAAATTTAGAAGAAGAATCCTACAAGGGTCTCCAACTCCTCGATTTCATCTGGACTTTCCAGGGGATTTCCAAGACGGTCGCACAAAACCAACTGAAATCTGTACTTTTCGACCCGACAACGGCTGGTGTCCGGAATGTGACTCGATACCCGAAACACAGTGATAAATTTAGAAGAAGAATGCTATAGGGTCTTCGGATCCTCGATTTCATTTGGACTATCTGGATGATTTTCGGGGTGATTGCACAAAATCGACCGAATCTGTACTTTTCGACCCGACAACGACTGGTGTCCGGAATCTGACCCGGGACACGTAGCACAATGATAAATTTAGAAGAATAATGTTATAGGGGTCTCCGGATCTTGGATTTCATGTGGACTTTCCGGGCGATTTCCGGGGCGATCGCACAAAACCGACCAAAATCTGTACTTTTCGACAAGACAACAGCTGGTGTCCGGAATCTAACCCAAGACCCGAAACCCAGTGATAATTTAGAAGAAGAATGCTACCGGGGTTTCCTGATCCTCAATTTCATCTGGAATTTCTATGTTATTTCTGAGGCGATTGCACAAAACCGACCGAAATCTGTATTTTTCGACCCAACAACGGCTGGTGTCCAGAATCTGACCCAGGTCCCGAAACACAATGATAAATTTAGTAGAAGAATGCTACAGGGGTCTCCAGATCCTCGATTTCATCTGGAGTTTACGGGCAATTTCCTAGGGGATCGCACAAAACCGATCGAAATTCATTTTTTTCAACCCAACAACGGCTGGTGTCCGAAATCTGACACGAGACCCGAAGCAAAGAGATGAATTTAGAAGAAGAATATTACAGGGGTCTCCTGATCCTCGATTTCATTTGGAGTTTCCAAGCGATTTTCAGGGCGATCGCACAAAACCAATCGAAATCCGTACATTTCGACCCGACAACGGTTGCGGTCCAGAATCTAACACGGGACTCAAAACCTAGTGATAAATTTATAAGAAAATTTCTACAGAGGTATCTGGATTGTCGATTTCATCTGGACTTTCCGAGCGATTGTTGGGGCGATCCCACAAAATCGATCGAAATTCGTACTCTTCGACCCGACAACGGCTGGTGTCTGGAATTTGACCCGGGACTCCAAACATAGTGATAAATTTAAAAGAAGAATGCTACAGGGGTTTCCTGTTCCTTGATTTCATCTAGACCTTCTGGACTATTTTTGGGGCGATCGCACAAAACCAACTGAAATCATTTTTCGAACCGACAATGGTTGGTGTTCGGAATCTGAGCCGGGACTCGAAACACAATAATAAATTTAGAAGAAGAAGGCTACAGTACAGGGGTCTTCAGATCCTCAATTTCATCTGGAGTTTACAGGTGATTTCCTAAGGGATCGCACAAAACCGACTGAAATCCGTTCTTTTCGACTCGACAACGGCTGGTGTCCGGAATCTGACCCAGAACCCGAAACACAGTGACAAACTTAGAAGAACGCTACAGAGGTATCTGGATCCTCGATTTCATCTAGACTTTTCGAGTAATTTGTGGGGCGATCGCATAAAATCGACCAAAATTCGTACTTTTCGACCCGACAACAACTGGTGTCCAGAATCTGACCTAGGAACCAAAACAAAGTGATAAATTTAGAAGAATGCTAAAGGGGTTTCCTGATCGTCTATTTCATCTAGACTTTACGAGCGATTTTTTAGGGGATCGCACAAAATCGATTGAAATCCGTACTTTTGGACCCGACAACGGATGGTGTCCGAAATTTGATACGGGACCCGGAACCCAGTGATAAATTTAGAAGAAGAATGATACAGAGGTATCTGGATCCTAGATTTCATCTGGACTTTCCGGGTGTTTTCTAGGGCGATTGCTCAAAACCAACCAAAATCCGTACTTTTCGACCCGACAACGGCTAGGGTCTGGAATTTGATTCGGGATCCAAATCAAAGTGATAAATTTAGAAGAAGAATGCTACAAGGGTATTTGCATCCTCGATTTCATCTGGACTTTTTGTGCGATTTCTGGGGCGATCACACAAAATCGACCGAAATCTGTACTTTTCGACTCGACAACGGCTGGTGGCCAGAATCTAACTCAGGACTCAAAACAGTGATAAATTTAGAAGAAGAACGCTATAGGGATCTCCGGATCCTCGATTTAATCTGGACTTTTTGGGGCAATTTTCGAGGCGATCGCACAAAACCGACCGAAAGTCGAGCTTCTCGACCCGACAACGTCTGGTGTCCTGAATCTGACCCATAACCCAAAACACAATGATAAATTTAGAAGAAGAACACTATAGAGGCCTCCGGATCCTCGATTTCATCAGGACTTTTTATGGCGATTTCCGTGGCGATCGCACAAAACCCACCGAAATTCGTACTTTTCGACCGGACAACGGCTGGTGTTTGATATCTAACACGATCTTGAAACACAATGATAATTTTCAAAAAATAAATCCGTAATTTTCGACCCGACAACGGCTGGTTTCCGGAATCTAACTCGAGACACGAAACACAGTGATAAATTTAGACGAAGAATGCTACACGGGTCTCCGGATCCTCAATTTCATCTGGACTTTCCGGGCGATTCCCGGGGTGATCGCACAAAACCCACCGAAATCCGTACTTTTCGACTCGAAAATGGCTAATGTCAAGTATCTGACATGGGACTTGGAACACAATGATAAATTTCAAAAAAGAATGCTACAGGGGTCACCTAATCCTCGATTTTCTGGGCCATTTTCGGAGCGATCTCACAAAACCAACCGAGATCTATACTTTTCAACCCGACACTGGTTGCTATCCGGAATCTAACTCGGCACACGAAACACTGATAAATTTAGACGAAAAATGCTACAAGGGTCTCCGGATCCTCGATTTCATCTGGATTTTTCAGACAATTTCCAGGGTGATCGCCTAAAACCGACCGAAATCCGTACTTTTCGACCCGACAAAGGCTGATGTCTGAAATCTGACACGGAAATCAAAACACAATGATAAATTTAGAAGAAGAATGCTACAAGGGTTTCCTGATCCTCAATTTCATCTAAACCTTCTAGGAAATTTTTGGGGTGATCGCACAAAACCGACTTAAATCCGTACTTTTCGACCCGACAACGGTTGGTGTCTGGAATCTAACTCAGGACTCGAAATACAATGATAAATATAGAAGAATAACGCTATAGGGGTCTCCAGATCCTCAATTTCATCTAGAATTTCTGGGCGATTTTCGAGAAGATCGCACAAAATCGACCGAAATCCATACTTTTCGACCCGACAACGGCTGGTGTCTGGAATTTGACCCATAACTCAAAACACAATGATAAAATATTATTAATTAATTTAAAAAATGTTTATGATTTTATCACAATGGTAGTTTTATCTTTTTATATAATTTAATAATTTAGTATTCAAAATTATAAAAATATGAAAAATAATTAAAATTTTAAAATAAATATAATCATTCTCCAAGGATATTGTTTTCATTTACATATAATATATATCATATCTTTATTTATATTCTAACAAGTAAAATAGAATTATTTGGTTATTCATGATTTTTTTTTAAATTAAATTGTTTATTTAGTAGTGTCAATGGATAGTTTTTAAATATAAAATTATTTCATTACTTATTTAATTTTTTTTGTTAATTTATAATATTTAAACTATAATAAGTTAATTTGAAAAAAAACCAATATGTAATTGTTCGCAATGGTAATTTTGTTATTTAAATATAATAAATATTATATCATGTCATGATGAGATTTGTACCAAATACATGACAAAATAAAATATTGTTTGTTGGTTATCATGTATGCATCAAACACATGATATAATAATGTTTATCATGTCACTATTACATTTTATCATTATCCAATTTTATATTATGTATCTACCTTATCATACGTATCAAACGAATCTTAAAAATATAAAATAACACAAGATTGATTACAGAGTTCGACCACAAAGTGTTTAGTAACTACTAACTACCAACAACCCCATTACACTCAAGTATAGAATAACACAAAGATTGATATCGGAGTTCGACCACAAAATGTTTACCCACAACCCCATTACACTGAAGTATTTTACTCACAAGAAAACTCTCTCAAAGTTAGATTTTCATAACAAATATTCTTTTGTTTGCATTTATCGTTGCTCCAGAATAAAGAAATTTCTCATAGTCCTTAGCTCCAATTGTTATAAACTATTTGACAAACACTCTCATATGTTTAGTGAAAAACTATTATATAGGTCTGAGACAGTTTAGTCCGGTGATGTTACATTGTTATTTTTATTACCAAATGAATGAAACTCACAGAGTCTATAGCTCCAATACCCCACTTGAGCACCTTCCAATACCCCACTTGAAAAATTTAAACTTTTACCAATACTTTTTTGTTTTCTCTACTGCCCTCTCTATCTTCTTGTCTGACCCTTACAAATTCAAATAGTAAAATGATGATTTACTCATCAATTAACTCTCATGTTTTCTTTCTCTGAACTCATCAAAATTATGATTTACTCATTAAAATTATAAATCCATGGCAAGTGTGTAGCTCCGACCTAAGAAGAAGATCTTGCTGTTGTTGATATGAGTATTCACCTCATCTTTGATCCCTTTAATCAAATGTGTAGATTATTTAAAAATAATTTGGTGATGGAGTAATTTGAGCCAATCAATCTCAAATAGATGGTCGAGATCAATTAATGCATATATTTGTCAATGCAAAGAATCCAGATCCACAAATACTTGCCGGAAGGCTTCGCTTTTCTATCTCCTACAAGAGCGAGCGATGGGTTTCTGGAGAGTTGTACATAAAATGAAAAATAGAAGAAAAAATAAACTTGACTTTTATAAAAATTAAAAATAGAAATGAAAATCAAGCAGACCCTAACAAGCCCAAAATTATTATTAAACAAAAACCAAAAGGCAAGGAATAAAATCTAACCTACTAAAATAAGCAAAGGTGTAATGTAGTGTAAGGGAGGAAAACATATCTTTTATGCAAAACCACAATGATTTAGAAACCCCTAAGATTTCAATGACATCACAACACTGCCTTGTTGGAAAAACTAAGGAGATAATAATAGCAAGCCTGACGACCCAATGCTGATGTGATAAAATTCTTTGGCACTAACTGGTTTGCGTTGAAGAGGCAGCCACTAAAATGCCTTCATCAGGTTTAAATACATTACCATCAGAAGCTAAATCATTTCTGTTGGCAGTAATAACTTCGTTATTGTTCTTCTCATCTAAGCGAACAACGAGTGCAAAGTTTTTTGACACCTGCTTGATGAAATCACCAGTACTGTCGGAAGAACTTCGATGATCGCTCCCCCCAACTAATCCGGTAGTCAGCACGCTACTTTGCTGCCTTGCCTTTCGTTCTTGCATAGCCTTCTGCCGGTCTTCATAGAAATCAAAATCATCCAGGATGGACATATCAGTTTCATAGTTTTTAAAAATGGTCAACATTTCAATCCCCTGTTGCAATTTCACCTGAAAGGAGGAATAGTCAATCAGCTGCATGTAATTATTTTTACAATCCATTTACAAGAGAAATCAGTTAACAAACAGTAAACTTGGGAGATGACCCGAATAAAGGTGGAACAAGTGTAATGCTATGTAGTCAATGGTGAATAGTGGCCAACCCCCTGAGTGCTATAGCAGTATAGCAGACAGCAGTTTGGCTGCTACATCCAAGTTTAAGGAAATAATAAAAGAAATTTATACCATGGTATTATACACATCGAGGCTAAAAAATAGAAAAATAAACAAAATTAAATGCATATTCATAGCTCAAAGTTAATTATTACCAAAATTCAAAGCCAAAAACTAAAGCAAATAGTTTTAGGTGAAAAGACCAAAAAGTCAAAAAATAGAGGTAATGACTATAAGTTGCAGACATATTTGTGTTTCTATAGAAGCTATAGTGTAGCAGCAGCTATTTCTTCCCTAGCTGCTCCTCAAAAACAAAATGCAATGGAGTTTCGATGTATGATGTCTAACAAAAATGTCAACATACTTTAAAAGACGGGAAATAGATAGATTTTGGTTTTAGCTCGTTATTACTCCCTCTGTAACAAAATATAAGTAAAAAAATACATACATCTGGTCCAAATTTAGACCAGATACATTTTTTTTTTGCTTACACTTTGTTACGGATGGAGTATGAGTCTAACAAAGCTTCTGAAGACAATAAGCAGTAAACTACAAAGACATAATTCATACAGTCACAGTGAAGGATCTACAGATTCCTACCTCCTGAGTATCTCGACTGTTGGTAACAGGCTTGTTATCATTATTTTCAAGAACAATGTGTCGAAACTGACTGTTTGGAACATCTTTAATTATGTGCCACTTCACAGGAAACTGCCCACTCCACTTATCTTGCTGCCAGAAGTCCACACTCTTGTCAAAATTGACAGGTCCAACCATTTCAGCTACTCCACAGAACTGAGCACTAGCATTTACCTGGAAATAGTTGTAACATTTTTTCATGGCAGTCATATGAGAAAGAAACAATAGCAATGCAATAAAGTGAAACTATATAAACTTAGAATCAACCTCAAGGGATATAAAATGCCCTACCCAATAAAATTTTTGCTAAAGCAACACAATGTGATAAACATAAGATCGGGTATTACTTGACAGCATTAGTCCTCATCAACACATTTAACCCTTGTTTAGAAACAATGTTTCAATGGGAGATAATCACACATTTTTCTTCTTTTTCCTTCCCATCAAAAGCTCAAGAAGCTGAGAAAAAAAGTCTCCAAATAGCTCTCTCAAAGCCCTTTCATGTAAACAACAATAAACAACCAAGCTTTTTTCAAGTAGGTGATGTCGACTACATGAATCTAGTGACACCATAAAGCCCTGTCATTTACTTCAAAACTCTTCACAATGTTTTGACTTATAGCTTTACTCGGTCTCCCTTGACGTCTAACTATTGGACTATCTTCTATTTGATCAACATTTCTTACAAGTGCTTCTACAAGTCTTTTTGACACATGCTCAAACTACCTAAGATGAGACTCTGGTATGTTTTCTATAATGGGGGCTGCCCTAATTTCCTCTCTAATGATTGTATTTCTAATTCTACCTGGTCTTGTGTGACCACTCATCTAGTACAATATTCTCATCTATATGATACTAGGCTTATTTTCTTTTCACCACCAAACTTCCAGTTTTATACAACATTGTAGAATAAAAATATATTCTGAACCAAGATTTGTTACAGGACAACAGATACTTGTTTACAGTTCGTAGTTACTATAGGATGAATATGGTAGTGCAACATTTGTACTTACACAAAGATACATATATTAGAAGATTACCGAGAAAAATAGAAATATTGGACAAGCATCTTGCTTCTCCTTTGCTTGGCAATATGCAGCATCTAACTTTCTGTTTCCATTTGGTGTACTAGCCCAGACGCCATATTTAATGCTCTTATGAACGTTATCTTCACTATAAGATTTGATGACAAAAAATTTGGCATCCTTGTAATCTGTGGCAAAATCTGGCCGGTTGAGTGATTCATCTTGGAACTTGACAGTAGATGCATTACTTTTACCATCATCAATAGGATTATTTTCAGTTGATAGATGATTTTTCAGCTTTGAGGCTCTTGGTCCTCGGTTCTGCTCACTAAGGATATCAAGAGTACCATTACATCTGCAAAGAGAAGCAGTTGCCCTGCCGTGCCGTCTGCTATTTTCAAGAGAAAGGAAGCTCCTATCATTAGCACTAAGGCTTGAAATGGCCGAGCCTCCAAAGCTAGAACTGGGGTTAGAGAGATAGCCTCTGCCATAGGGGTTTGAACTGGATCCAAACCCATACAACGATCGCGGTTGATGAGAAGCCTGCAAAGGGGATATACACACTGTGTCAACCCAAAATTTTGTTTTCTGACTAGTTCTACAGTTTCACATTGTTGCATGGATAGTATTACACTTTGTAAGGTATGGATATAAGCAATGACTCACGTAGAACCACAATTAAGAAATTTCTTCAGAAATAGTTAGTCTAATGTTTTGGGACTTAGGACTCAAGATGCCATTAAAATTTAGAAAGGAGAACCCACTTTTACAGTTAGTTGATTAAAAAAAATCTATTGTTCTAATGGCTAATGATGGATGACCAACATGACAAGAAAAAGGCGTACTAAAGTCATTATTTCTCTTTGAAAAAAGTATAAGTATCATAAGCTAATAGATTTAGGTATCAAGCCATGTGCCAAGTGATCCAACAAAATATCAAGCCATGTGTTAGACACTTGTGGTCGCTCAGATTTGGTAAGGTTACACAAAAGATTCTGACCAATAGTAATCAAAACGTGTTTCTTTGAATTCATTGTTCCATGTGGAAACCAAACATATTGAGATGAATTGTCATCTCGGTAAAAAGATATTCTCTAGAGACATTACTACTGACTATGTCAACTCAAATGACCAATTAGCAAATGTTTTCACTAAGTACTTAAGCAGTCCTTGGATGGGTTACACTTGTAATAGCTTGCTGCACAATATCATATTATGTATCTATTTGATTGTTTATGTTGACGACCTTGTTTCATAGGTGGAGATCATCATGCCAAATGCAGATAGGGTCATTTTGGTTGCACAATATCATATTATGTATCTATTAAATAGGGTCATTAATAATATCATATCATGTATCTATTTGATTGTTTATGTTGATGACCTTGTTTCATAGGTGGAGATCATCATGCCACTCAACATGACAGTCAAAAGCTGAAAAAGAGGGGTGGTATTAGGTATATGGGGACATTTCCATTAGTCATTTTGTTTTAGTTCAATATCCTTATCTTCGTGTGTTATTATATTTTGCTATTTTGTACAATAAAAAAAGATTGTATAATAAGCTCTCTTTTCACAATGAAATTCAGAGCAGTGTAAGAACAAGACATAAACTCTGTTGTTCACTTTTGGGTTATCTCATGTATTCATACTGTTCAAAACTTAATTATTAGAAAATATAACCTATTGCATGATATGCACAAGTAATAGAACAAACCATTCCAGCACTCGGGCCAAATGACCTGACTGATCCAATTGGCTGTGGAGAAACAGATGGTGATAAAGGCATCAAAGACCTCTGCCTTTCTGAAGGTTTTGAGGAATCTGACCAGAGTCCACCAGATCTTGATCCATCAAATCCTTGTTGAGATTCATGAAAGCTGAAGGACCCAGGAGCTACAGGAAAGCTTCCTCTAGCAAAAGATCCCATGGAGGGATAGCCTGCTCTTGGTCCAAAAAAATTGCTCTCAACTTGTTGGTCAATACCTAGCAGGTTGGTTATCTCGGGCTGAGAAACTGGAGTCGGTGAATTAAGATATGGTAAGCTCGGAGGAACCAGCTGTTGGTAATAAGGTGGGGTGTATGGATATTGCTGAGGGGAGTATAACTGTGGGTCTCCACCTACAGAAGGCAAAGGTGAGGTAACTGGGGAATATGGTCCATATGGCATTTGTGGGTTGAAGCCATATCCAGAATGGAAAACAAGGGATTGATTTTCATTGTAGACACCCTAATATAAAGGTTGGAAAAAAAAATGAAGTTAGTATTAAAAACAGAAACTATGCATAAAAATAAGATATGCCAAATTCTCACAGGAGATCCGATTTCAATTCCCCCAGAATTGACGTATGAAGGATATTCATCCCATTCGCCATTGCCATTTTCAAAACCTGGAATTAGGCTCGAGAAAAATTAGAAAGTTAGCAATAGAAAATCAGACAAGCATTGCACAAATCTGACTATATTTTCAGTTTCTTTCTTTTCCCTAAAATCTGAAATTCAATCAAAATGGCTTAACTTCCTAAGGTTGTCTGTGCACTTAATAGTAGATAATGGGAATTCCATTTTAGAATAAAAAGACTTATAGAAATGACGAAATAAAGACTAACCTCTATAATAGAAAGCCTGGGCCTGGGGCGCATACACATTAGGAGGGTAAAGAGGTTGATCTCCACCAGAACCAAAATATCCTGACTGACTTGTGGTATCCATTGAATGACCTATAGTTGCTGTGCCCTGAGAAGATTTAGAAGATATTAAACTCTCAGGTACTAATGGATGAAGCCCAAAAAGGAGGACAAACACACACAAATAGATAGATTATAGCTATCTGTCTATCTTTGAACGTTCAAGCGCGCGCACACAAACACACACACATATATATATATATAGAAAGAGATAGAGGATGTGTATGTTTTGACATAGTTATACCTTTCAATAACATTTTATAAATGGTTAATTTTATCAACCCAACCATTGGATGAAGAAGATAAACTTCAAAAAAATTCATACAATTAAGAATCACATTTTTCATGTAACTTTGTTACCTAAGTGGTAAGAGCTGGCCTTGTTACCTCAAGGTACCGAGTTCAAATCCCCTCGGGGATAGTTGTAAAATTGGCCATTAGTGCCACTTTGATTAATAAAAATTTCCCCCTTCCCCAATTTTTTTTTAAAAAAAAATGTAACCATTTTTGTAATGTACATATTATTTAAAAACTGAGTAAATATCTACTCTTAGGATTATATGTACCTTTGAATGTTTAAATTATCTATATCTATGTTAGAAGATACAAAAACATCTTATTTGCATATCTTATAGGATTAGTATCTCTTAATATTAGTTTCCATATTACTGGGTTGTCTAGTTAAGATTAGCTCCTTTGATTTCTCTTTTTTGTTTGTGTGTGTGCGTGCATTAATTAATTAATCAAACATAAAAAGGAAGGAATTAAGACTGCAAATAAGATAGGGATTTAGTTACCACAATCTGATCCTTGATGTTATCTGGTTCAGTTGGTATCTCTTCTGCATCCATGATGAGTATGCTCAGTAACTTTGTATGGTTTTAAAAACACAAATTATTGGAGCCAGATAGCAAAACTTGAATTAAATAACAGCATAAAACACATTAACAATACTTTGCATAGAATGAAGTATCATAGAGAGATCCCACTAAATGTTTTTTTTTTTAATTTCTGGTAATAATTGATTACAAATAAAATTAAAAAAAAAATAATCCAGATCAGCACCGCCAATTCTATTACTGTGTTAGCGAGATCCAAAAAAAAAGAAAGAAAATCGAAAAATTGAAATAGAATTGTTGAAGAGTGATAAATAAGTATTGAGTTTGAGGAAGATCGGATGAAGATAGGGTGATGAATGAATGACGTACCAGTGGGATGATCGGGAGCGTGGGTTGCCGCCATGAAAGAATGAATGAATGAATGATGAATCTGAATAGGAAAGAAAGATGTTTCAAAAATCACCTAACTATACTCATCTCATCGCATCGCATCCCCTTCGTTTACATATCCGGGTACAATTTTATGGTAGATGGATTGGTTCATATTAATTAAGATATTACTTAGTCGTGGGATTCAATTTTAATATCATTTTGACTAAATCACCACTTTAATTCTCCATATTTAACTATACCTCATTTTTTATATGAATTTAATTGCAATCTTTAGTCTAAAAATGTTTTACAATTTGTTACTTCACAGTTATTTATAAGTCGAATATTTTTAAACTAACTAAATGTGTGTATGAATTAAATTATTTTTATTTTGAAATTTTATAAGAAGAAGGCTAAAATACATTTCAATTTTGCTACCCACACCCCCTAAATTGCTACCCACACCCCCCTTGTTTTTTAAGAAAATAAAATTCCCAAATTGCCCTTGTATATTTATTACAATTTCTAACTTTATTTCTCCATTCATCATCCTTCCTCAACACCCCATCACTCATAATCACAAAATCACCATATCTCACCTACTCTACCTCAAAATCATTCAAAAGTTACATAACTCACTCACAATCTACACACTCCATCAGTTTCCTCTTGACATTGTGGTTAAAGTGACCTAAAAAGGTATGTATTTTGTTCTGTTTTTTGATGTTGTTATTTTTTCAAATCTGGGGATTGTACGCAATCTCAATTCACGTATGTTTACGTGAATTGGGATTGTGTACGTTAAAAAATGTCAAATTTCATGGTTTACGCAATCTCAAGTTGACGTACGTTTACGTGATTTGAGATAACGTATGTGTTTACCCTACAAAACTCCATTGGTTATGCAATCTGAACTTCACGTACGCTTAAGTGAATTAAGATTGCGAACTTAATGGGGTTTTGTAGGGCAAACACATACGTTATCTCAAATCACGTAAACTTACGTGAAGTTCAGATTGCGTAATCCATGAAATTTAACATTTTTGAACGTACGCAATCCCAATTCACGTAAACATACGTGAAGTTGAAATTGCGTAAGTGTACGTGATCTTAAACTGCGTAAAGGTACGGGAACTCAGTTCACGTAACCTTACGTGAACTGTGTTTCAGTATGGGCAAATGCTGAAATTTTTGTGTTTCTTTTTGAAGATAAATGGACAAAGGGGGAGACAACAGTGACGAAATGTATGAAGGTTTAGAACCTGATTTTGATGATATGGAAGATGATTTGGAACGTGACTTTGACGAAATGTATGATGATTTTGATGCAATGAATGATGGTGTTGAACCTGAAATTGAATACGGTATGAACAACGGAGGTGAACCTGTTATGGTTGATTTGACTGATGAGTTTAGCACCGACACGATGTTTGAAATGCGAGATGATTTATTGAAATGGGCTAGAAATGTTGGAAGGGAAAATGGAATTGTCGTTGTTATTTTTAGATTTGAAACTGCGACAGCACGACCAGGAACAAAGACAAAATTAATTCTTGGTTGTGAAAGAAGCGGTAAATATAGACCTTGGAAGAATCCTAACCTTACGAGGAGTACTTGGAGTAGAAAATGTGAATGCCCATTTAGATTGAGAGGAAGACGTGTTGGTGATGGGTGGTATCTGCATGTAATATGTGGTGTCCATAACCACGAAATGGCTAAAAAACTGACTGGTCATGTTTTCTTAGGCCGATTGTCTCAGGAAGAGAAAACTGTACTTGGTGATATGACGAAGAACATGATCAAACCTAGAAACATATTGATGACACTGAAGGATCATAATGTTAAAAGTTTGACGACAATAAAACAAGTTTACAATGCACGTCAAGCATATCGTTCATCACTTAGAGGTAATAGAACATAAATGCAGCATCTTTTGACATTGATGGAACGCGACAAATACATTTATCGATATAGGAAGGTTGAGGGTTCAGATGAGTTGAGGGACATATTTTGGGCTCATCCAGACGCTATCACTCTTGTAAATAATTTTCACATAGTGTTGATTATGGATAGCACATACAAGACATGTAGGTATCGCATGCCGTTACTTGAAATTATTGGTGTTACATCTACTGAAATGACATTTTGTGTGGGATTTGCGTATCTACAGTCTGAGCGTGCTGATAATTTTACGTGGGCACTACAAATGTTGAAAGAACAGATTACAAGTGGTGAAGTTGAAGTCATCGTTACTGATAGAGACCTTGCTTTGATGAACGCAGTTGAATATGTTTTTCCAAAAGCAATGAATTTATTATGCTTGTTTCATATATGCAAGAATGTCAAAGCCAAGTGCAAGATGACTGTGTTTCCAAAAAAGAAGCAGGTGCAAATAATGGAGGCATGGGAGGCTCTTGTTTACAGTTATGATGAGGCTCAGTACTACATGAATTTGGCTATCTTTGAAGGACTTTGTAGTAGCTCTTCTATCTTTAATGATTATGTACATGACCAATGGTTAATTCCTCACAAAGAAAGATTTGTTGAGGCGTGGACAAATAGAGTTATGCACTTTGGGAACACCACAACACAAAGGGTTGAGTCAGCGCACTGGAGTTTGAAAAGAATATTACAAGACAACATTGGTGATATATGCAGTGTTTGGGAAACCATCAATAGCATGATTGTACTACAACACAGTGAGATAATAGCATCATTTGAAAGGAGCATAATTCAAAAGGTTCATCGACATAGTAACAGATTGTATGCCAATTTGCGTGGTGTTGTGTCAAAAAATGCAATAGATCACATTGCGGCAGAGTATGATCGTGTGAAGTATGTAGGTATAGATAAGTCTGAATGTCGTTGCACAATGAGGAGAACACATGGTATACCTTGTGCATGTGAAATAGGCAAGTATAGTATGATCCCCCGTTCCATCCCGTTAGACGCTATTCATGTTTGGTGGACTAAATTAACTTTTCATGATGATGGATCGGGTAAACCTTCAGAATCATCTGTGAAACATGAAATAGATGTGATTGTGAAAAAGTTTGATGAACTTGATGTACCTGGCAAAATTGCACTTAAAGATAAATTACGAGAGATCGCGTATCCATCGACTACGTCGATGTGTCCACCGGTTGACAAGGTTAAAACTAAGGGTGCACCCAAAAAAGGCAAAAGTAAGATATCAAAAAGAGATAAATCAACCAAGCGTGATCCATCTTGGTGGGAGTATGTGGATGCAAGCGTTCGGTGCAGTGGCACAAATGCATGTAGCACTGTAACATCTAATAAAGTACAGGAACCTCGATCATCAGCCAAAAAGCTCACACCTCGACCATCAGTTAGCAAAGTTCAACAACCAAGAGTTCTCCTCTTCAGCGATTGGTTGCCAGTTGAAATTCATAAATTCATAGATGACATTATTAATGTCGGAGAGGATGGTAATTGTGGATATCGTGCAGTTGCAGGTTTACTTGGAATGGGTGAGAACTCGTGGGCATTCATTCGTCAAGAGTGTGTTGTAGAGCTTCAAGAGTTCATTTCTCATTACGAGAGAATATATGGTGGACAACTCTTTGTTCAACGACTTATACAAAGTGTGTATGTTGAACAACTTGCAACTATGGATAATTGGATGACACTTCCAGAAATGGGATATGTGATTGCTTCGAAATTTAACTTGGTTTTCGTCGCATTATCACTTAACCAATCTCAAACATTTTTTCCACTTAGAACTCCACCACCAACATCTATGTCAGATCATCGTATCATAGTTGTTGCATTTGTTAAGAACTGTCATTTTGTGCAGGTATTAATTGTGCTACTTATACTTATTTTAATATTTCCATTTAGAATTGACATTTTAACAGGTATTAATTATGGTTGTTTCTTTTGTTAACAGGTTTACTTAAACTCAAATTCTCCTATACCACCAGTAAGTAATCTGTGGAGAAAATATTGCACTGAAGAAGCCCGGCAGTGGGAGTTTATTTACAGTGATCTCATGCAACATTGGTTGAGGATATTTCCATGCAGTACAGATCAATATGTTGTAAACTGATTATGTTATAACATTTGTAAAACTTGTTTGATTCATGATATGATATGAAACGATAATTGGAGTAATTTATTTAACATTTATGAAAAGTTATTTTAAATAATTTTTTTACATGATCAAAATTATAACTGAAAATTCTAATATTAAATATAACAAAAAATTATAATATTAAATATAACTGAAAATTTTACTGAATATATTAGTTATCCAAAGTTATCCATAATAGTACATATCCAAAATATACCTAACAAATTACAAAATATATTAAATATCCATAATAGTTATCCAAAATATTAAAATAAATTCCTAATTCCTAATTCCGTCTATTTCTCCTACGATACGGTACTGTGTTAGTCCAATCTCTTCTACCACCACCCCTTTGATTTCGCATCATCATTATTAACTCATTAACCAGTGCCATGCCATCTGGTAATACGAGTTGCCGACCAAGAAGCTCTTCAGCAATTTCTATAGCTCGACGCTGCAATAAAAAATAAAATAAATTAATATAATGTAGTTAAAATAAAATATGAATAAATAAAATATGCAAAATTAATATAATGTAGTTAAAATAAAATATGAATAAATAAAATATGCAAAATTATTATACCGTTACGGCAACGGCTTCATCAGCGGCATCAGCGGCGGCATCAGAGGCATCAGCTGCATGAGTGGCAGGTTCTGCATCACCTGCATGAGCGACTGGTTCTTCCTGGGCTGGTTCTCTATGAATGATGTATGGATGTGAAATTCTGCAGAACCAGTCCATGTAATCATTCGAGCAGAGGACATGTCCCTGCCCAAATGCACCAACATCTACTACATGCACAGCGTACTACGTAAACATGATGTCCATTTCCTCTGGGGTTGTCGTCCGACCCACTATATCTAACGGTGAGTCAGGAATGGTTTGGACATGTCCATATTGACGCAATACCCTGTATGGGAGATGAGCATACATCTTCGGACCCCATCGTATCCACCCTCGAAATAAAGAAACATCTTCAAAGGGTCGCTTCACTCGGTGGGCCTCGTATGGTGTCCAACAGACCTCTTCAGCAACAATCTCATCAAGAGCTTTCCTAAATGGAAGCACCAAACCTTTATCCCGTTTTGGCTTCCATTTAAGTGCTCTGGGGTAGTCTTCAACGTAACTCGGAGAAAGTCTACAGCAATCTCTACATAATGTAGGAAAATGCTCATAGACCCACGCCTACACAAATATAATAACATATCATTAGTTTAGAATAATTAATATTAGATATTATTAATACAATAAACAAACATATAGTTTACCTGTAACAGTGTAAGATACCCTGACACAGTTCGGGTCTGATGCATGCTGGCTTCACGTAGATTGTCGTATAAATAAGCAAGAGCAGCTGCACCCCATGCAAATCCCCCACAAGCATTGAGGTCTCGGAAGTAGTCAAGATATGCAACGCTGACTGCATAGGCACTCTTATCACTGAATAGAGTGCAACCGACCAAAAATAGAAGAAATGCCCTAGCAGCCATCTGCCACTGCTGGTCACGACACCGCTGCTGGTATACATCTAGTAACCAACTATATCGAACTGAGGGTGTGCGCGTGACATTAAACTCAGCATACGCGACAACATGACTAACTCCGAGTAGCTCAACAAGTATATCTGCACCCTCATCCTTGTTAAATACATTAACAGTGAAGAATGCACCTGTGATGGGGATATGCAGCAGAGAGGAGACATCGTCAAGAGTAATCGTCATCTCCCCAATGGGAAGATGGAAGCTATTAGTGTCACGATGCCACCTCTCTACGAATGCTGAAATGATCCCTTTGTCGATCATTTCATAGCTGCATTTCAGCAAAGAAAATAACCCTGAGCTTTTCACCAGTTGCTCAACCTCTGGGTGTTCAATAACAGCTTCTTTTAATTTTTTGCCATTGCTAAACACCCTTAATTCGCCACGATCCTGAAATTAGTTATCCAAATAAATATAATTTAAAACACATTAAAACAAAAACAATTAAAAATTTAATTTAATTTCATTGATAAAATTACCACGCCATCCCAAAGTCGGGTTGCCACATGATCGCCAAATGTCCTAAGTACAGAACAATCAATCGGACCACCAGGATATGCGTCGGATTGTGGTTCAGGTTGTGCTTCTGCTGGTGCTTCGGGTACGGCTTCCGGTTCTGCTTCCGGTACGACTTCTTCATGTTGCCGCACTACTCGTCGTCTTTGTGCCCGAGCCGAAGCAGTCGGCCGAACACGACCGTCAACATTAGAGGTAACCTCATTGATTACAGCGCGTCCCTCTCTGTCGGTATACATGGTGCGAACCATATCTGCACAAACAAAAGCATATTAAATATCAAAATAGCAAATCCCAGTATAGTACGTGAAATGAATTCACGAACCAGGTTCGTGAACTGAATTCACGTACTTTCTTCAGTTTCTGAAAATGTATTCACGTACGTGAACTAAGTTCACGTACGTTTCTGGGTTTTTTCAACAATGCGTATTAATCAGAATCAACAATGGCAACAACAGGGTTTTAGGGTTTCAGGCAAAGGGTTTCAGGCAATTCGTTCATAATAAAAAACACAAACAACTACAACTACAATAATGAACAACAAAAACAGGGATGATGCTTACTTGATTTTGGTGAAGTGATGATTGAAGAGGAAGAAGATGCAATGAAGTTGTTGAAGACTGAAGTTGATGATGAATAAAGAACCTGGAATGCAGTTGATGATGACTGAAGTTGATGAGGGATTCTGGGTTTTTGAATGCTTCTGGGTTTTTGAATGAAGAGGATGAAGATGAAGAAGGTGGGGTTAGGTTACAATAATAAAGACAAGGGCAAAATTGGAATTTTCTTTTTTTTTTTAAAAATAAAAGGGGTGTGGGTAGTAATTTAGGGGGTGTTGGTAGCAATTTTGAATACATTTTTGGTACTCTAAGTTATTTTTATATTTTACTTTGGTTTTTTAAGTTTATTTGTTTCATTTTGGAACTATAACTTACAAACATTAGACACTTTGATCCATCAAGTTATTTTAGTTTAGTTTTAACTATTTAAGTTATAAATATTTTGGTCCCTTAATTTACAAAAAATAGATATTTTAGTCGCTTAAGTTATAACGTTAGACACTATTAGAAATGACTAAAGTGTATCATATTTATAACTTGGACGGAAGTGTTTAATATTTGTAATTTAAAAACTAAAATTGAATGAAAATAATTTTGAGATTAAAGTGTTTCACCTTTGTATCTTAATAGACCAAAATGAAACTACATTAGGGTTTGCACTTGACATTCAATACTTGTCCAAAATCTCACATTTTTATACTTTGTGAACTCTCAAAACTTCGAAATTTCTCGCACAAAACTTTCAATCTTTATGTTGCATTCGTATGCATAAATAAACAAACCTTAAACATCACAGGCATGGTGGTATGGTGCTTCATTTTGCCAAATACATTCTATCACAGAACCCCTTTGTCAAAAAGTTTTCTCCTTTACAATTCATTTTTCAAGGGCATGTCTTCTTCCACCAATTGAATCCATTTTCGCAAAAAATTTCAACTTCCAGCCACTGTGAGAGATTATCATGGGAACGTTCCACCGAACAAATTCTATTGAGTAAGCTTAAACTTGCTTTAAGGAATCATCAATTGCAAGAAGCATTGGAAACATTTCATGATTTTAGAACCCTTTATGGTTACCCTGAAGTTAATTTATTGAACCAGTTTATTGTTCAGTTGTGTTATTCTTCCAATCATGTTTGGGTTAGAAAGTCATGTGATTTAGCTTTGAAAATTGTTGAAGAGAAATCATGTTTGCTTCATGTTGATACATTAACAAAACTTGCACTTTCTCTTGCTAGAATGCAAATGCCATCACCTGCTTCTGTTATACTCAGGTTAATGCTTAACAAAGGGTGTGTGCCAAGTATGCACTTATTGTCCTTGATTGTTCTTTATATGGTTAACACGGATATTGGAACGCATCTTGCATCTAATTATGTGTTTCAAGTTTGTGATTTTTGTAATTTCTTGGATGATAAAAAGGCTCATCATGCAATTTTGTTGAAGTTGGATACTTTGGTATTTAACCTTGTTCTTGATGCTTGTGTGAGGTTTAAGTTGTCTTTGAAAGGTTTGTGTTTGATTGAGTTAATGGCGCTGACCGGGATAGTGGCTGATGCACACTCGATTGTGATAATTTCGCAGATCTTAGAGATGAATGGTTTGAGAGATGAAATGATGGAATTGAAATGTCATATTAATGGAGTTTCGGCTTCTTATGTTCGCCATTATCGTCTTTTCTATGATAGTTTGTTGAGTTTGCACTTCAAATTTAATGATATAGATGCTGCAGTTAAGCTTGTTTTGGATATGAATAGCTCACACAATTGTCACAATAATAAACAATATAGGAATCACTTACAATTACAAAAGCATTGCTTTATTGCTATTGGATCGTCTAACCTTAAGGATGCTTTAAAGATACATATAGAACCTGAGTTACTGCAGAAGGACTCTGTGCTTAAAGTGGAAGGTAGAGAAGTTCTTGTTTTTTATAGGGGTGGGAAACTTGTTCTTAGTAACAGAGCTCTGGCTAAGTTTATCATTGGTTGCAAGAAAGACAGTAGAATTAGTGAACTTTCGAAACTTTTACTTAGCATTCAAGGGGAACAATGTTCAGTGGAAGGATCCAGTTTATGTTCTGATGTGATCAGTGCTTGCATTCAGATGGGATGGCTTGAGTCTGCTCATGACATTTTGGACGATGTAGCGGCTGCTGGGTCTCCAATGGACTGCGATACATATACGTTACTCGTGTCGGCATATCAGAAGGGGGGAATGCAAAGAGAAGCTAAGGCACTGCTAAAACAAATGAAAAAGATTAATTTGCACAAAGATTTGTGTAATGATGCTTTTGAAAAACACACCCTTTGTGAAGAAACATCAAATTCAGTGGGTAAATCAGATTTGGCTGTCGCCTTGGCTCAAATATCGAAAGATGAAAATCAAACAGATATTCCTTTGGTGTATAACTTCAACTCTTCTATATTTTTTTTCTGCAAGGCAAAGATGATAGAGGATGCACTGAGGGCATATAGAAGAATGTGCGAAATGAAAATCCAACCAACAAGTCAAACTTTTGCTCATCTTGTGCGTGGATATTCTTCTCTTGGTATGTATCGTGAGATTACATTCTTGTGGGGAGACATCAAGAGATTGATGAAAAACAACAATTTTGTTGTAAATAGAGATCTATGTGAGTTACTGTTGCTAAATTTCATTCAAGGTGGTTACTTTGAGAGAGTGATGGAGGTAATTGGCCATATGAGAGACCGTAACATGTACACTGACAAGTCGATGTACAAAAGCGAGTTCCTTAGACTTCATAGGAATCTTTATAGGAGTTTAAAAGCATCAGATACAAGAACTGATGCACAAAGCAAAAGGCTTGAGCATGTACAGGAATTTTTGAAATGGGCTGGTATTGATGAAATGTCTCGTAAATAATCATGTGCTGGTATTTTATTTTTCTTTTAATTTTTTTATAAAATTTCATTCATGTTGAGTTCATATATAATGCAATTTGGTCGGCTTGATTTGTTTATTTGTTATATTATATGTTATGATGTTTCATTTTGGGTTTGGATTTTAATTAAGGATAAGATCGTTATAATGATATATTTATTTCAGGGAAACCCGAGCACCGGTCCTATACCGTGCTGCCTTCCCAACCAACATAAATGGGTTGTTTCAACTCTAAGCCAACAAGACAGTTTCCTGGGAAGGAGGATCCAGTGATTCTTGCATCACAGACGGCTTGTAAGTCGATTTTGTTTTTCAGTAAAATGATGTTATGCTTCAATTTTAGTAGTTATAAGATTGTGGGTTGTTGTGATTGGATCTGTTCACCAAATTTTGATTGCACATGTTTATGAGGAGCTGCTTATCCTGAATTTACATTTGGTCTTGCACTCTATTTAAAACTTTTTATTATACCCCTCAAGATGGTTTTGTTAGATTTTTGTTTTTGATACTAAGGTTTTGCTAGTTGTCTAGTTGCTACCTAGGATTTTATATATTAACAGATGTTTTCAGAAAATCGTAAGAGAGTACTGAGCTTTGTTTGTTTTAATTTTTGATATAACAAAACAGATTCCTCAAAAACAGAACAACAAACAATTGCAAAATCAGTTTCTTTTTCTTAATGCATCATCACCTTCACAAATATGACCTTCAAATAGGAAAACAAAACTTCAACACTTCATATCCACAAGCACAAACACAGACACTCATTCATTCGTTTATCCTTCTCAAGATCTTTTCACACAAAGCTTTCGTCACACAACTCTCATCAACCTGTTCTATGGTCTATTGGGTCGAAGCATGAGGAATTTAAGAGCTTAAATTCTGGATCTTGGGTTCAAGTTTATAGCAATGGTGATGTTAATGAAGGTGAGTTTCATAAGGGAAAGTGTTCAGGGAGTGGTGTTTATCATTTTCATATGAGTGGAAGGTTTGAAGGTGATTGGATTGAATGGAAAGTATGATGGGTATGGTGTTGAAACATGGGCTAGAGGAAGTAGGTATCGTGGACAATATAGACATGGTTTGCGGCATGGAATTGGAATTTATAGGTTTTTTGGTGGTGATGTTTATGCTGGTGAATGGTATAATGGTCAATTTCATGGGTTTGGAGTTCATACTTGTAATGATGGAAGTCGTTATGTTGGAGAATTTAAAGTGGTGTCAAACATGGATTATGCCAGTACCATTTCAGGTGAGTTTTTATTTTTTGTGTTTTGTTTAATTTTTTAGTTTACAATTGTTTGTTATTTATCAGAATAGTTGTTGTTTGATTCTTTGATAAGTGTGGCTCTTGTTTCTCTTCAGATGTGACAACCTCCTCAGATGTGGCTCATCTCTTCATTGGAGTATTCTTGCTCATCAGAAGGTCGTTTATAGCTTTGCCAGTTACCCTTTGGAACCTACATCAAGTTGGTAAGATGTTAGGATATAGGATAAAGGAAAATTACAGTAGTTAAGGGTTGTTGGATTAGTTAGTTAGGTTAGTTATTTTCTTTTTGTTAGTTGTTGTTTCTGTTTTAGAGTTGTTGCTATTAATCCTTTTCCCATTCCCTTAGAAAGGATCCTTTATCAAATTTAGAAATTGAGAATAAGTAATTTTATGTAAACCCCTCATTTAAGTTTATCATTCAATAAAATATTGTTGATATCAATTTGAATAATGTGCCAATGTATCTGAGTAACTGAAACAAGAAGGATAGTCCCCCAAAGAAATTCTGAGCAAATTAACACTAACACGTGGAAGTAGTAAACAAGTTACTAGAATATTGTCCAGATCCAACAGAAATGCTTGACACGTGTCATGATCGTAATATTCTTCATATTGCTGCAAACTAAGGAAAATATGAAGTGGTACAAAATATATTACAGAGTCAAATTCGTGAACATCATAAGATGATAAATCAAAAGGATAAAGAAGGAAATACACCTTTGCATTTGGCTGCAAGATCATGTCATCCCACAAGTGTTTACTACTTAATTTGGAATGAAAGAGTGGATCTTAATGTTGTTAATCAAAACAATGAAACACCTCTTGATGTTGTTGGTGCACTTTATAAGTAGTACTATCTCCTCACAAACTCAAAATAAATTATAAGTGTGCTATACATGGTTATTATCATATATACTATATCCTAATTTCACTAAAAAAAATGTTTTATATTAACCAATTTAGAGATCAAAAATATTAAAAATAAAGCTGCAAATGTTAATTTTTTTTTTCTATCCGATCTTTAAATTAATAACAAACTCGATTAGCAACCATTTAAATCGATCTTTAATCATTTGTTACATTGCATTTTTTTCTGTTTTTTTCTATAAACAAAATTGTTTTTGTCTTTAAACTGATGACAATATAATGAATTTTTTGTAGTGTATCTTAGGAGTATTCTTATGCATAAAAATAAATTTTTACATTTTTGTTTTGACGGAGATGAAATGACCATCTAAAGTGTTCTTCTATAAGATTGTTTCTTATGCTTCAATTTTTATTTGTCTTGTAAAAAGTAAATATTTGTGGTTCGATTGAGGTACCACGAAAAATAAATTAAAATTTTAAGTTGGGTTTCATCATTTTTAAAATGAAGCAAAAATTCGTAAGTCTTATATTACATCTTTTAACCAATGTTTTAAAGATACAACCAAAAATGGTTCAATTTGTTGAATACTTGAATCAATCAATCTATCGAATGATTCAACTTTGATTAGTTTTAAATCAATATTAGAACAGAATCAAACTCAATACAACAAAATTGAATTGTGGTTCAAGTTAGTTCTTTTTATTTTTTATTTTTTAAATTATTAGTGTTTATGCATTTAGTAATCATTTGTGTACTTAAGTGATTTGGTTTAATGTTTTGGTTTAATGTTTTGTCAATTGAGATTTTTTTAAAATAAAAAAATTGAAATTGAAATTTATTTTTTTAAAAAATATATAAAAAAAATATTATTATTATTTTCCCAAAAAAATTTCGTGGAAAAATTGAAAAATATCTAACTCATTTTCTTATTGGAAAAAATCGAAACTTTTTTTTTATAAATAAATTAATATTTAAATCAAATAAAGAGATATAATTTAATTAGGCCAACAATTCGTTATTAAAGTGATTCTTTAGATTCAATTTATATAGTTTATCATGTCTTTTTTTATTTCTTCTTATTATATCATCATTGATATGGACTTAGAAGAAAATTTGTATGTTATCTAAAATATTGAATTTGTTTTGTATGGTTATATACTAAAATATATTTTTTAAGCATTTTTCGCATTCTATGAAACCTGTTTCGATATACCAATATAGATTCACATTACTTAAAAATTGACGTTAAAAGTAATTTATAAATATCAGTACTCTTCAATTCGTCGAGAGACTTTTTCTAAGGACAAAATAGTGAAACTTTATATAAATTATTGTCAAATTATATACATAATATTACACAATATTTAAGAAAATTTTATGTTTTTGCCTGGTCTTAATTTAGTTTTATTATATTTTGTGGTTTTTTGTTATGTTGTCCTTGTTTTGTTGTTTCGAAATTCCAATGAATAAAGGTATTTGAAATGTGAATGGATAAGTATTTCCATCTGTACTCAAGCTTGTTGTATGATATTCGATATTTTCGTACCAATTCGTATTCATTCAATTTCGTTATCAAATTATAATTATCACTCGAGTCATAGTGTATTGCTTCAAGTGTATCAACTATATCAAGCGATTAGTATTCTTGAGTGGCCATCAACTATATCATCCAAATGCTTCAAGTATCTTGCTTGGTTCCTCTCCTTCAACCACAGTTGGATAGAACATGGTTGACAAATATTGGTGCTACCTCCAAGTTTCTTTTGATGATTTGGTGTCTTCTCAAATTTGCAATTTGCAATATTCTCCCGATGCTTTGGGAACTTTAGGCTCAGTGTTATTGCTTTTGCTTTCCTGTGTTGTTTTGTTTCCTTTTTATCTAAATAAAAATAAAACTCAACATACTTTCTAGATGTCACGTTATTCAGTTAAAAATCCAAATTAGTCATTGAATCATCAAAATATTTCATAAAAGATATAACTTTTTATTATAAAAATCGTTGAAAGATATTATTTACTATCATAATGGTCTATGACCGTTATAACATTATAGACTAAATTGACTAACGTTTTAATGATTGAACGACTAATTTGAGTTTTTGGTTGAATCAGATATCAAAGTGACAACGCTCTAAACTTTCAAGGACTAAATGATGATTTACCCAATTACTTTCTTTCTTTTAAGAAATAGAAAAATTTAATAATGGTATGGATCCATTCCCATTGATGATTCTATTTTCTTTGACAATGATTCCCTTCACAATTTACTCAAAAATATGCTTCCAAATATCTATAAAAAAAAAGTAGGATAAAATTGTGTACAAACGAATAACTGAAATAGTTCATGTATATTGAAATTATATGTCAAAAGACCAAAATTGTTCATATATTATGAAATAAGACATACTCACCCTCTCCTTTTCTTCCTCAAGGGGTGAGCAATAATTTGTTTGTCATGTTTTCATGACTACACGTTGTCAGTCTGTTTTAGACTTGACACAGTATCTTGAAGTTCTTGGCCCATGGTCTCAACCGGAAAGAACATAACACATATTCCTGAAACAAGAGCTACAATTACAAACAGAAGGACAGCTACAGTTTGATGACATCCATGTACTAAACCCACTGCTACCAATGGACATAACATTCCACCAATTCTACCCACTGAGCTTGCGATTCCAACACCAGTTGTTCTGACCGATGTGGGGTATATCTGCAGTTCATATAAATCTTCCAAATGTTAACTTTCAACGTGTATAAAGAAGTATTACACCTAAAACCAATGTTGTGAAACCATTTTTAAGTATCTGTCATTGTTGTACTATAAAGCTCAAAATTATATTGCATAAATGCATTACCTCTGGGGCATAAATATACACAATTGTGAAGGTTACTGTGATGCATACGCGAGCTCCAAATAAAAGGCTCGTTGTTAGGCTTTCAGGCAGATAGAATATTAATGGGAGAAGGAAAATACAACACATGAAGAACATGCTTGACATTGATAGCTTACGACCGAGTTTATCCACTGCTAGAGCTGACAAGAGGAGCCCAGGTAGCTCTGTACACAAAATTATGCATTAATCATGCATTTTCCGGAAATGGTATTGTAAAACAATTCTGAAATCAGTAGAAAACATACCTGCAAAACTAGCAATAAAAACACCTTTGTAACTTACATCCCGGGACTTCTCTGTCTGCAATTTATGTGGCATACATTTACTATGTCCGTTCAACTCAGAGGTCAGCAAAACAAGGCCGTAATATGAAAAAGCATTACCGAAAAATACTGCCCATAATAGAAGGGTTGACTTTGTTAATTTGGGTGACAGTAGCACTTGAAGTGATGAGATACCACCTATATTAGAAACCATTCCTTTAGGAGTTTCGTCTTCATTTTTTCCTGGGGACAGTAAAACTGTGTCTTCTGAGGGGTTGTCAATTTGTTGTAGCTCAATTTGATGGTCAGAAATAAGGACACCAGAA
The DNA here is from genome assembly GCA_037974755.1 of Cicer yamashitae. Classification (NCBI taxonomy): domain Eukaryota; kingdom Viridiplantae; phylum Streptophyta; class Magnoliopsida; order Fabales; family Fabaceae; genus Cicer; species Cicer yamashitae. The sequence continues at coordinate 59,868,708 of JBBPBQ010020323.1, forward strand.
GGAAGTTTTGTGCCATTTAGTCTTGCTATTGTCTCCAAAACATTAATTGCATCAGTTGTTCTACCTTTCAAGCATAGGTATCTTGGTGACTCTGGTGTCATTTTGTAGAACAGAAGAAGGAAAGATGTGGGAAGAGAAGATAGTGCAAGAAGCCATCTCCAACCCAGTTTTGGCATCACAATCTGCAAGGAACATTGTATTAGGTGAACCCATTAGCTCTATGATTTTTCAGACACCCAACGGGGATAGAAACTACCACACTAAGTTCCTACTTAGAAAATTTGACAGAACATTAGGAAGAATAGAAAAAGCAAAGACATATTCCTTGAGAAAGACAAGTAAAGCATTAACAGTTTCGTAGACAAAATGATTAAAGTAAACAACTCTTAAGGAATCTGTATTTTTGTTAATAAAAGAAAATTACAATTTGTGTCACATTAGGCATTATAAAGTCCTATGGTAATTACTTGTTTGTAGAGGGATCACAATAAAACTGTTCCTTGAATCAAGGAATGACAGGAAGGAAATAATAAATAGATTCCAGTCCTCTTGTGTGAGAGACTCAAAGAATAATTTCAGTGATGGCATGATGCTCGGGATAATCAAGAGATCTTATTCTTTCCACACTCACTTTTCCTACTTCTTCCTGATCTCCAACTGCTCACTATATTAACCTCATCTAAATGCTAACTAACTCCCTTTTTGTTGCATTCAGTTACATTTGCGGAGTTGCTATCCCCTGTTATCCTCTTTTCTATCATAGTATAGACACTCTTAACTACTGGTTTACAATCAATATGTATATCTATCATGGATCATTCTGACTGAAAGTGAAGCAGATTATCAAACTCACGGTCAACTGGAAAGCTAGGAAAGAAACAAAAACATATATATTTTTTTAACATGTTTTAATTGCAATTAATGAGGAAATGGAAAAAATTTACCCATGCAAGTGATGCTTCAAAAATTGTACCAACAGTCCAAAATGCTGAAAAAACAACCATCCAGGTACCTCTATTGGGAGCTGGAACGAACTCTAGAAACCATGATGATAACACAGGGCCACCTCCCAAACCAAGACCAACCAGTGAACGGAGGAGAATTAATGATATGTAGTTAGGAGCAAAAGAACTCAGAAAACCGGTCGTAGCAGTAACTGTTGCTGTGATAAGGAATCCTTTCCTGAATTATTGAAGTATGCCAAAGAAAACAACATCTAGATGAAATTAAATGAAGTCACTATACTAACTATACAACCCCTATACTTGATTTGATACTATTGATAGGCAGGCCACATCATCTATCTTCTAACTCTTTATTTTGGAGTATATATTTTGACATATAATATACTAACAAACAGATGGTAAACCAGTGGAAAAAGAGAAAGGCTAAATAAAATACATTTTTAGTTTCAGTTTGGACCTGTAACTCTTAAAATTTTCAATAGGGTACCTTATTTTTATTTTTGGATTTGTTGTGGTCATTTCCATTGAAATTGAGTTAAAAACAAACATAATGTTTAACGTCCATTCATAACAGAAACTCATATGGATGCTTTACAACCATGAACAAAAACTACAATAAAGCCAATAAGGCTAAACACAACAAACAAAACCTGAACAATCAACTTCACCAAATGAACTAAAATCAGAGAAGCAACAACTTGAATATGCCTTCAAACACAACGCAAACATCAACAGTAACACAGTTGTCAAATCTCAATAAATGTTTTATCAAATGACAACATTGATGTAGAAAATTACAATCAACAACCAAATAAGGTGTTCCATAAGGTATGCAACTTGACCCAAATAATCCAATTGTAGGCATGACTGATTCTGGAACTCTAAAGTAAATGAATAAAAGTGGCCAATTCAATTCCAGGAGCTGTACCCAAATAATCAATTCACGCTAGACTTCTCATCCACTAACTAAAATAGTGAGCTACTCTCAAATTAGTTCTCAAAACATTAATGAAATTGCAAAACTCAAGACTAGTACAATAAGATGCATTTGCAATATCAGATCCAGCAGCATCAGGAACAAAAGCTCAATCGGCAAGAAGGGATAGCTAATTTTGCAACACAAAACAACATATAGTAGATGTAGGAAAAAAAATCTAGCGTTAGGAATATCAGCCATACCAAAACCAACTCAAAACCAAGATCCAAAGGCCAAATCAACATTCCATGTTCTATCTTCCTAACTCCAAAGTCCAAACAATTTCCAAACTCCAATAATAAACCAATTGCAACAAGAAACACAAGGATAGCATACAAACAGATATATCCATGCTCGCCGGATTAGAATTTAATTGATCTTCATGACAAACAAAAACACAAACAATAACGATTGAAGACAATTGCACCGTCAAGAGAAATTTGACTCTATCACGAAACAAAAAAACTCAAGAAGAAGGAAAACCTAGCTTCAAACGAACAATTGATGAGACATAGTATAAAGAGAAACTGTGAAAGAACTTCAATCACTGTAATCTTTACAGGAAGCATATGCACGCTCAGATCCAAAATGCAGATCGAAGTCGAACATGGAGAGGAGAGCAGTGAAGACGACATGGAAACTTGCAAAAAAAAAACTCAAAATCAATCAAGAAATCCGATCCCGAACATGAAACTTTATCATCCATCACAAAATGAAAAACCGTGGAAACTGATCAACGTTGTCTTGAAAGTGATCACCATTCTTGAATTCTTGAACAAAAACGAGATGAACCATTGCATGAGGGCGAACACATATATTGCGGAGAATGGAAGGAAAGAAACGAGAGTCAGAGGTAGGTCAAATAGTTGAAGGAAAAATAAAGAAACCTGAATTTAAGGAAGTTAAGGTAGAATATTTTCTCAGGAAAATTTAAAAAGAAAGAGGGGGAAAAACAAATGTAGCAAACTTGTAGTTCATGGTGGATATCATGGCTCTAATACCGCGTTAGAAAACATGGCATCCAGAACAGAGAAAAGTCTGAAGTTTTATTACATTGATGAATGAATGTAAAATGATACACAAATGACAAAAGTGAATTCAACCAATTTCATCAAGCCTATTCATTTCATAGGTATTCACAAACTACTAATTAACAACTAATTTCTAACAACTAACTAACTGCTAACTACATCTCTAATAAAACTGAAACTAAAAAAAATTAAAATAGAGAGAAAACAAAAATGTATTTGATCCTACCTACCTCCTTCCATGTTGATCTGCAACAATGCCCCATGAGTATGCCCCAATTAACATTCCAGCAAAAACAACACTAGTTATGAAGCTTTCTTCATGAGAGGAAAGATTCCATGCAGATTCAACTGCAGGTCCTACAAAAGATAGTAGCATCATTTCCATTGCCTCTGATATCCATCCAATGCCAGCATAAACAAGCACCAGAATTTGAAATTTTCCAAAACCTAAAGCCACAAGAGCATCATCTACAGTGTAGCTTCCACCTTCATCAACCATCTATAATTCATTCATTCCATAATCAATCAATTCATTAAATCGGATATGATATGATATATCCGAAATCGAAGATGGCATATAATAATATAAAAAAGGAAAGATAAATGAATTGATTCGTACCATTTTGTTTTGGGCAGAGAGAAAGGTAAAATATGGTGGATCTTCCCTTTTTGTTTTGTGAATAGTCAATAATGAATCATATGATTGATTATATAGTTGAATTTGAAAACTCGTTCGTTTTATATGGTTTTATTTTTAATATATTACACTTTCGAGTTTCGAAAGTTCGTATCGTTGACGATGACCGGCATAGTCTCCTCTCCGGCTTCCTCCGTTTCCTCTCGCTCTCTGTTGGGCTTCTCACTCATTCATTTACATGACCAAATATATTTATTATATTATTGGGGCTTGCTAATAACACCCCCAACTTAATCTTATACACTCTCCCTCCCCTTCTTTTTAATTTTTTCTAATATACCTTTTTTTTTCTCAATAGGGAAATTAAATCAAACTAGGGAAACTAGTTTCCTCAATATTCATACAAATGATGTTGTCTAATATTGGAAATTAAATTCAAAATAACTATATTAAAATTTGCCTAATGAGTTATACGTGGGAGAAGATTAGTATATTTATTAGTCTCGCGATCAAAGAATATTACTTCAACTTGCTCATCGTTGGCGTGAATGAGTGCAATAATTTCTGCAAAAACATGTTGGAGATGAGGGAAAGGAATATAGCCACGATGAATTATATCAACAATCAATTTGGAATCAGATTCTATAATAAACCGATGAAAATTTAATTGAATAGCAATTTTGAGTCTAGATAGAATTGTCCAAATTTAAGTCATTAGAGCTTTTGAAGAAGCGAGCTTTCCTAAAAACGCGTGAAGAAATCTTTTAGAATGGTCACGTATCACACCTCTGCAAGTCAAAATGAATTATTGAGAGCAGCAATTGAGTCGAGTAGAGAGAGAGCCGAGAGACAGTCTAACGCGAGAGAGACCAACAACAGAGATGAGTGAGAGAAAAGGAATGATTGAGATAATGAGCTTTTAGAAGGAACGTTTCTAAACAAGAGAGAATGAACGTAAGAGAAGAAACAAATGAGAGTCGATGAAAGGGGGATTTAGGTTTCGAAGAAATCTATTTTTTGTTTGTATTGAGGGATGGAGTTTTGTTTGTACTAGGGAATGAACAATTGAGAGACGGGGGATTTAGGGATTTAGAGAAAGATGGGTACTATAACTAGATAAGAAAATGAATTAATTGGAATTTTTATTTCAATTTAGTGTGGGGGGGGTTAAATTTTATTTAGTGGGGGTTTTAAACGCCTAAAAGATCATTTATGCATACTGAAGTAGTTTTGCTTTATTGCTTAGCTTATTTTTGCGGGGATTTTTGAAACCAACGCAATATAATTCTCATAAATTAGCGTTTTTTTTCCTATAGTGTTAGTTAATTACCGGTTGCAATATTTACTTACGGCAAAATCGACACAACAAACAACCTAAGACGAATTATAAAAAGAAACCTTTTTGAATCTCATAATAGTATTTCAACATGTTAATTAAATTTTTCTTCAAAATTTTATTTTTTTCAATATTTTAAAATACAAAAATATTTATTAATTTTATATAATCAATTTTCACATAATATTTCTTTTTCAATTGATAATAAAAACAGTTGATTTAATATTTGTTTAGCCAATATCAATTATACATAAAACATTATTAATTTTTATTCTAAAAATAGGAGAATATATAACCTAAATCTAACCGTGGAAAAAAGTGGTCATTATGGACCACATGGAGCATTTCTCCACCCTAGAAGTCTACTATGGACCAATTGAAAAAGTGGTGCACGGTGGAATTAACCTAGTTTAAAAAAGTTATCCTCCCTCACTCGGTATAACAAAAAATATTGCTATAAATAAAGAGGAATGAGTTTTTCCTATGTAGTATAAATTCTTGTTTCTGCCGTAATACTTTTGTTTCCTCTTAATTCAATTCACATTAGATCGATCTCAAAACACGCACCACAATAAGCATTGCAGTTGGTAAAAATTGACTTATTTTTTGTTTGTGTTTATATAATTTGAGAATGAGAGATGTCTGAGCTAAGGTTTAATTAACAATTGCAATATTTACTTATGGCAGGATTGGCTCAAAATATATTATTAAGGTGCAAGGCAAAGTTTAAAAAGAATTATTTTGAAACTGTATTTTAGTAAAATTATTATATTTTTGTTCAAAATTTATTAATCATACATTTTAAAATATAAAATTATTTATTAAATTAACGTAATCGATTTTGTATAATATTTTTTTAATTAATAATAAAATCAATCAATATAATATATGTTAAAATAATATTAAGTTTATTCGAGACTTTATTAATTTTAGTTCAAAAAATTGTAGAGTATTAAATCTTGATCTAACGATTGAAAAAAGCGGTCTATTATAGACCACATGGAGCACTTCTCCACCCTTGAAGTTACTATCTATTTGAAAAAAATGAATAGAAGTTATGATCTACTATAGACCACCTTCAAAACATGGCGACCATAGAATTAGCCTAATTTGACAATATTGCCCTCCCTCACTCGGTATAACAAAAATTAATGACGTAAGTAGTGGCAATAGGAATGGTTTTTTCCTCATATATATCGAGTGTGAAAGTAAAGCTCTTCAACATTATTGTTTTGTGTATTACTTTAATTTCTTCACAATTCAGTTCACATTATATCAATATCAAAACACGCACCCACATATCTCACTTGGTTAGTAATAATTTTTTTTTTTTTTGTTTCTTTAATTTGGAAGTGATAGTAGGTGAGTCAAGGTTAGTTAATTATCGGTTGCAATATTTACGAATTGTAGAATCGATGAAACACATATTAGGACCTATACGAATTTTAAAAGGAGACATTTTTTAATCTCATAACAGTATTTTAGAATCAAGGTTAGTTAATTATCGGTTACAATATTTACAAATTGTAGAATCGATGGAACACATATTATGACCTATGCAAATTTTATAAGGAGACATTTTTTACTCATAATAGTATTTTAGTAGAATTATTAAATTTTTGTTCGAATTTTATTTTATGAACGTTTTAAATTATAAAATCACTTATTAAATTAATATAATCAATTTCGTGTAATATTTATTTTTCAATTGATAATAAAATTAATTTTTAAGACACTATTAATTTTAGATAAAAACATTATTAATTTTAATTTTAAAATTAATAAAGTATTAAAAATTAGTCTATCATAAATCACGTGGAGCACTTTTCTACCCTAGAAGCCACCTTCTATTTGAACTAACGAATTGAAGTGACCATCCACTATAGACCACTTAAAAAACATGTGACAATTGAATTAACTTAATTTGTGTGTATTTCTTTAGTTTTGAAATTAGAGGTGTGTGAGTCGATGCTAGTTAATTATCGGTTATAATATCTATTTATCGGAGGATCAACCTAACACATATTATGGTTTAATGCATATTTTAAAAGGAGAGTTTTTTTAAACTCATAATAGGGTTTTACTAAAATTATTAAATTTTTGTTCAAATTTTATTTTTCAGATGTTTTAAAATATAAAATTATTTATTAAATTAATACAATTGATTTTGTATAATATTTCTTTTTTAACTAATAATAAAGTTAATTAATTTAATATTTGTTGAAACAATATTAATTTTAAATAAGGTAAAACTTACATGTAAGATAGAACTATGAGGTAGTTGGAGTTCTCGTTGTTGTAGTTAATAGTTAGAATATATTTAAATTATAATTAGAAAGTGAAATATATTTTGTTAGTATTAATCTATGTTCAACCGTCTCAAAAAGATAATTTGTGTTCAATCAATATTAATTTTAAGTTTAATTGTAGTTTTAGTTCTTTTATTTTTATGAATTTACGAAATCGATCCTTTTATTTTAAAATCTCACAATTTTGATCCATTGTTCTGATTTTTTACCAAAAAATAGCGATTTGACATGTTTTAAACAATGTGACATATGATATGATGACGTAGAATGACTAATACCTATTAAATCGCAATAAAACCTCTAAAATTTAACTTTTAACTTCGTAACTTTTTCATTTTTGTAGTTTAATTAACGAGATACTAATAATTAATGCATTTAGATGATTCTATATCATGAAATCGTATATCACATCATTTAAAAAATTATCAAATCGTCATTTTTTACTTCAAAAATATGAGAGAGTAACCAAAATTGATAACTTTTAAAATAGGGAGATCAATTTCGTAAATCGGTAAAAATAGAGAAACCAAAACTACAATTAAGTCTTAGTTTTAAAACTTGGTTATAATTAAATAGAAAGAAAAAAAAAAAGACACGAAGACCAAAGATATTTTTTGGTTTGTCCATTACTTCACTACGTATCTATTTCGATATAAAAAAGAAGAAATCGGACTCTAAAAAAAAAAACAAATTATCCATTCTAAAATTCCTTCTTCTCCATTTCTATCCCACTTTACTTAATATTCTTTGCCTATTTTTTAAGATTTAGTGTTGAATTAATGTGGTATACGTGTCTAATTTAGATAATTTAAGCACATTTTTCCTAAAACAAGGTACACCACCTAATAAAATAATGCTATAAGTAGCGCAATATGAATATCTGTTTCCTCATATGGAAGAATGTGTAATCTAAGCTAGCTAGTTCTTGACACAAATCTCTCGGTTGTTGATTTTGCTTTTCTTGAATTAATAATTTGGTAGAATCATCCACAAGGTTTAGTTATTATATATATATATGTTATTTGGTTAGAGTTAGATAGTATTAATAATAAAAAAAGAAAAAGAGAAAAAGAAAATGTGGAGGCTGAAGATAGCAGATGGAGGGAAAGATCCATACATATTCAGCACAAATGATTTTGTAGGGAGACAGATATGGGGATATGATGCAGAAGCAGGAAGTAAAGAAGAAAGAGAAGAAGTTGAACAAGCTCGTCACAATTTCTATAACAATCGCTTCCTAATCAAACCTTGTGCTGATCTCCTTTGGCGTTTTCAGGTACCTATACCATCTAATATTCTTATTCTTAATTAAATTACCACAATTCAAAAAATATTTAATTTATTGATAATTAATATTATTTTTAGAAAAATTAATTGACATTATTATTATAATTTTATGTTTTTGAAACAAAAAATTAGTTAATATTTATTGTAGGTTATAAAAAATATAATTGAAAATTTAAATAGAATTTTTATAAAAATAGAAAAAAAATTCCAGAGAGCATGACTAAAGTAGAATGATACTTTAATTTCTTATCTCCGTTTTTATATAAAAATTATTTCACCGTACACACATAAATAAAAAAGTAAAAGATGAAATAATTAAATAATGAGTTTAATTTTCATGCATGAATTTTTTTATACTACCGTCAAATTATGATTAATTATGAAAGTGATTTTATAAGTAATTAAGATAAAAATCAAACATTATTAATGATCTAACTCTTGTGATTAATTGATTATTTAAAAATATTTTACACTAACAATGTATATAACTTAAATTCTTAAATAATTATAGTTTTAAAATAGACTTAATTGTAGTTTTAGTCCCTATATTTTTACCAATTCATCAACTTAATCCTCTATTTTAAAATTGATCATTTTGATCTTTCATTATGATTTTTTAAGTAAAAAATGATGGTCTTATATATTTTAAATAATGTGACATATAATACAATGATATAAAATGATTAACATTCATGAAATCACAATAAAATCTTCTAAATTTTAACATTCGACTTCATAAAATTTTCACTATTGTAATTTAATTAATGACATATAAATAATTAATGCATCTATATCATAAAATTGCATGTCACGTCATTTAAAATATGTATTTAGATATATATATTTTCTAAATATATATTTTCTACTTTTGCTTCTTGTTGGCACATGTATATAGATTTTGAGAGAAAATAATTTCAAACAAACAATAGATAGTGTAAAGATAGAAGATGGAGAAGAGATAACATATGAGAAAGCCACAACTGCATTGAGAAGGGGAACACATCATCTAGCAGCATTGCAGACCAGTGATGGCCATTGGCCTGCTCAAATTGCAGGTCCTCTCTTTCTCCTTCCTCCCTTGGTGAGTGCTTTACTCAATGTTTTTATAAATTATTGCTTTTTTATTTATTTATATTTTATTATAAAAAATTAATATAATTTTAATTATTAAAATAAAGTATTCAAAGTAGATTAGTCTATACTGATGCAATTTATCATCATTTACCTAATCTATTAGTTTATTTAATGAAAGACTTTTTGTAGTAAAATAATATTCAAAGTGATTATAGTAAAAAAAAAATGTCGTATTTAGCTAAGGCACGCAAATGTCTTAATTGCAATTTTAGTCATTTTATTTTTATTAATTTACGAAATTAGTTCTCCTATTTTAAAATTCGACAGTTTTGATTTTTCATTCTGATTTTTTAACTTAAAAATGACAATGTAACGTGCTTTAAATAACGTAATATATGATATGATAATGTGAAATGATTAACACTCATGAAAATCACAATAACACCCTCTAAAATTTTAACTTTATAATTTTTTTTTGTAATTTAATTAATGACATATGAATAATTAATGCCCTTAGATGGTTCTATATCATGAAATCATATGTCACATCATTTAAAATTTATCAAATGATTATTTTTTAGTTCAAAAATGAGAGAGAACAAAACTGTCTGAGTGTTAAAATAGAATGATCAATTTCGTTGAAGTGTGAAAATAGATAAATCAAAATTACAATTATACCAAAATAAAAATATAATTTTTTTTTTGTGAAAGAATAATCTAAGTAAACATATATCAACAAGAGATAAGCATTTTCTTGGGACTAAATTTGGTCTTGCCTGCAATTTCTCTTGAGGACTAAATTAAGTCTTGTAGTTTTTCTTTTGTCTTTACATCTATCTCTCTTCTTTTCGTCCTCTCTCTTCCCTCCAGCACAAGTGAAAGTGTTTATTTTCATTTCTTTGTTCTCAACTTTGTGGAAGTCTATTTTTTTCTACTAGATACAACATCCATTTATAGTGATATTTAATATATATATATATATATATATATATATTATAATATAGTTATTATGATGAATATTCTTACAAAGTTTATATTATTTTATTTAACGTTATAAAAACTATTATATACACTGTCAATGTAAAACTGTTTTACTAATACATTTAATCAAATTATTCTATGTAAGTTTTTTTGAAGATGTTTTAGAAACAAACCTACGAAAGTGACATTGTAGTGTGATTTTATTAGATGCATGAGTAAATATGTTTTACACCGTCAGTGCATAGGAATTAATTTCCAAGTAAAATGTATGTCAATCTTATATATTTAATAGGGTTATATAAGTTTTTTATCTCTATAAATATACTATATTCTGTTTTTAGTTCATTTAAAAAATTTCTTCAATCAATGGTTCCTCAAATATTTTCTATAAACAATTTTGGTCTCTACTTTTAAGTCAACTCATATGTGTCAATCAAAGTTTTGAATGAATTTTGCAAGAATGTTTAGAACATTATAAGAACCTCCCTATAAATTTTTAGAATTTTTTCACAAAAGATGAATTAAATATGAATTTTTAAGCGCTAAAAGCTTAAAAAATCATATTTAATTTATCCGTTGTTAAAAAATTCTAAATTTTTGTGAGAGAGATTCTTATAATGTTTTAAAAACATGCATAAAATCATTTAAAAATTCAGATGATGCATATGAATTATTTTAAAATTAGGAACCAAAATTATTGACAAAAAATATTTGAGGAACCATTGTTTGAAAAAAAAAATTAAAAGAACTAAAAATGAAATATGATATTATATTTATAAGGACCCAAAAATTTATTTAACTCTATTTAATAATATGTTACAATTTTACTTTAGAAAAATTAGGTACATGTTCTCTTTATATTATTAACTTTGCTTCAAAGAAAAATTTTGGGTTTATCATAATTATTATTTTTTAAAAAAAGTAATGTATCTAATATTTCTAAGATACTTTACAAATACATGCAGATACATATGTATCTTATGAAAAACAAAAGAAATAAAAATAGTGAGACAAATTTTTTGGGACATCAATGGAGATGTACATGGTCCACTTCAAGATGGTATTGGAATTTTTTATTTAAAAAATTATCTCTTGATAAACCAAACTTAGAAACAATTTTTTTTTATATAGACGATGGTACTTGATGAAGAGACTATGGAAAATAATTTTGAATTATTGGCTATTGCGTAAAGTCAATACTTGTTTTAAATTCACTTAATGATACTTCAATCTTCCAACAAGATGATAGTTACTTTAGAGTAATCCATTGATGGTTATGAATGATTCCACTAACAAAGTAGCTTGTACAATAAGAAAATATGTCATTATTTACGACAGATTTTGACTTTATCCACAAAAACGCCGCGAGTTATGAAGAATTACCCATATAAATGTCTTGAGTTACGTTTACTCATTATATTTTTGTAGGTAAACTCATGCCTTCTCCATGTGTAACGTTACCCATTACTTTTCCGTGGGTAATGTCATACTAGAAAATAAAAATGTTACCAAAAAAATGTCATACACAAACGTAACGTATGACATTTTCATGAGTAATATTAGAATAGAAAAAAAAATTTAAATATTAAATATACACTCTCATCCAACTTATAGATGCTAAACAACAACAACAAACTAAAAGATCATAAAACACATTATAACTTCATATGTGTGACTAACACATTTAAGTTGAAAAAATTATATAAACCAATCATATAATATAAACCAATGGTCCTAAATCAACTATGTCCAATTAAACAAGATAAACCATATAACTTTCAGTTAAAAAAAATGTAATTTTCACACACACACAAAAAGATTAAATTTTTTTGGTTCAAAGGTCAATAAGTAAACACCACAAGAACAAAAAGAGTTAAAATTACAAACCCAAAAAGAGAAAAATTGAGAATTTAAAGAGATCAATTAAGGATGAGAAACATACTCTAGCTTAAAACAAACTTCCAATAAAAAACATTTAAACCATGGGAGAGTTCAAGTTCTTACCTTGTGATGGAGAATGCCTTTGAGAAGGTGAGACGGAGTTGCCACGGTCTGAAAGGTTCAATATGTGCCTTGGTTGAAGGAAAAAACCTTCGTTTAGGGTTCAAATGGTTGAAGGAGGATATTTTGGAGGAGTGTTGAGTCACGAAATGTTTTTTCCTTCTTTTTTTTTCCCTCAACACATAAAGGTTAGATGAAAACAAAATTAATAAAAGCATGTACCCACAGACAATCCGTGGAAAAATTAAAACTAAAACCATTCAATTTATGCACATTGTAAGTTTTTTTTTAATTTTACCTACGGAATAACCATCGAAAATAATTAAAAAAAATAATTTATTTTATAACAAACTTACTCACGTATTTTTCGTAGATAAAAAATAATTTACTCAAAGACTCAGATTCGTGAATAATTTTCCATAAATATATAAATGTTTTCTTATAGTAATGTATCGATTTGAACGTAATCCATTGTTGTTTCGGGAATATTTTGTTAAGGAGGAAGCTTGTTTCACAAGATTCATGTAAAACAGATACATAGTATCTCTTTTGGTCTTGGCCATTAATTTCTTGAGTTCTTCAAAGATAGTTATGACGATCTGCTTACTCAAAAAAATTTATCAAATGATAAACTACTCACTTGTATATGAATGTTATCATAAAAATTAGTTAGGGACTAGAATTTCAATTCACCTTGGTTCTAATAGAGTAGTCTAGTTTGCCCTAGCCTATCTTACATCTCTAATAGTTATTAGTAGTTAACTTTGGAGTTGCCTTCATATAACATTAGATAAGAAAAAGTATGTTGGTGGCCCTTTAAGTTTGACCTATTTCTCATATGAAAAAAAAAAAACGCATGTGATTGTTAGACGCTAAAATGTTTATAACGTTTCAGAGGTGGTAACTCCAAATTAGTGATTTTTTTATATTGGTTTTTTAACTTTTTTTTTTCTTCATATTAGTCATCATCTTAATCAAATTCAAAATAAAATTATAAGATTGGTTTCTTAATCAACTTTCATTTTCTTCAACAAAGAATCCTAAAAACTTTGAAACAAAATCCCAAATTTATCTCTCCAACTATTGAAACCCAAAAATCCAAAAAAAATATTGAAATTGAAAAAATTTCCCTTCTATTTTCCATTAAAAAATTGAATCTCTTTCTTAACTCTTCGTCTTCTTCAACATAAAATGTTGGTTGAAACCTTTTTTTTCTTTCAAATATCCAACACTATTGTTTTGAAATCATGGTTCAAGCAAAAACATGTCAATTGTAACTTTTGTCCAAAGCATGATTTTAGAGTTGTGAATGATATGATCTATCTTTCAGTTTTTTGAAAATGAACAATATGCGTTAATGGTTTTGAAAAAGAAATGTTTCAATAACGATTTTTTGGTAAGGAGAAGGAAAATTTGTTGGGTTAAGATATTTTCGATTTTTTATGTTTCAATAGTTGGAGAGACAGATTAGAGATTTTCTCAATTGTTTGAGTTTCTTTTTTGAAGATTATGATATGTATGACTGAATAAAAAATCAATATCATTTATTTATTTATTTTGAATTTGATGAAGATGGTGAAAGTTGATGAAGAAGATGATACGAATGAAGAGGATGGAAGAAACAATCTCAAACTTTTGTACGTTTTCTGTTTTGATGAAGATGGTAAAGAAAAGGAAATACCAAAGTATATTTATTTGAGACTTTAAGGACTTATACGAGAAAGAAAATTTAAAAAAATAATATGGAAAAATAAAATTAAAGGACCAATACGAAGAAAACAAATTTAAAAGACCAATACGAAACAAATTTGGTGATTTGAAGTTAACACCTCAGCTACACTAAGAACACTTCAGTATCTAACAGTAGGGGTGCTCAAAAAAATCAAAAATTGAATCAAACTGTAGAACTGAATTGAACCAAACTGTTTTTGAAATGAACTGATTTATAAAAATTGAGAACCAAAAAACAATCTATTAACCGAATTGATTTTTAAGAACTCGAACCGAACTGAACTGAACCAATTTTTAGTTCGATAAAACTATAACCAAACTTATTTTTTTAGAAGTAATTAGGGATAATTATGTAAAATTTGGCCTATAGGAATAAAAAAAATAAGTTAAAACCAATTTGGTTCGGTTCAAAGTAATAAACTGGTTCACCAATTTATAGAACAATTCAGTTCAGTTTTTTGAAAAAATTGGTTCGGTTTTTTAACTGAAAATTGGTTCGATTCAATTTTTTAAACTGAATACCGGTTTGGTTTAGTTTTCAAACAGTTCTAATTCAGAACTTAACTTTGTGCACCCCTATCTAAAAGTCATATGGTTTTTCTAAATAAAATTAAACATAAATTGATAAAAATGACTACGACTTGCACCTTTTGATACTTAGTGTGTGTTTTGACTATGTCAAAATGTTAGCTTATGCGGTATAAACTTGTATGACCAGAATAGAACTATGTTAGTAATGGTTATACTTGCACGGACTTATAACATTTTTTCACGAGTTTATAACGTTTTTTTATATGCTACTTTAAATAGCATTTGAGTTTACTTCTTATAGTGTTTCATATTTTATCTCATTTTTACCATCATTATCTAAATTAAAAAATATTAAATGTTAATTAAAAATATATTTGTTATGTCATTTTATATTGATTAGTTAGTTCAGTAGTTAATTTTATCAAACACTTAATTAGATCACTAAGCTTATCACATATTCGCTATCAACTAGTGTATCTTCTATATCGTTTCATATTTTATCTCATTTTCAACATCATTATCTTAATTGAAAAATATTAAATATTAATTAAAATATATTTTTATATCATTTTATACTTATCGGTAAATTTAACCATTAATTTTATTAATTTATCAAATATTTACAATCAGCTAATTGATCTTCTGTCCACTATTATTTTTACCAAACATAACTTTAAAGGATATATTCAATAAAAAAACTGAAAGAACTCATTCAAAAAGGGAGTAAAAATTTAAAGGATTGTCGAGTAATTTTGGGTAGTAGATGCACACGAGAGTTTAACATGTTACATGAGTAAAATATATATAAACATATTTCCTTCGATCATTGGTCAAATCTAATCTAGCCTCTCACCTTTTCTTGCTTTCAAGCAATACTTATTTGCCATTACCTTTTGCATACTCATTTCTTTTAATTAAAAATCTGACATTTATTTATTTAAATTAGTATAAATTACATCGATCAACAATATGATTTAAAATTGCTAAAAATGAAAAAGGAGAAATCTACAAACAAACTACAACATCCATATAGCATAAAATAGAAAAATATCTACAAATGTGACAAAATTGATGTGTTTGAAATACTCATATTTCTGGAACTGTAACATTGAAGATGTCAAAGTCACTGATTGAATTTACACTTGATCAAATATGATCTGTAAATCTGAAACTAGACGGACACCGCCATAAGGTGGGAAACCAAAAATAATAATAATAATAATAGATTTCATTGTTGCGTAATGGGTGAGAGGTGTGTTGTGCAATATTAACATATTGTTTTTCACTATTTTTATCAAATTCCTTCTATAATTTATGTTTAGTATGCTTGAGTAATCACTAATATATACTATTAATTTTTACTTGAAGGTTTTTTGTGTTTATATTACGGGACATCTTGATTTGGTATTCCCAGAAGAGCATCACAAAGAGATTCTTCGTTACATATATTGTCACCAGGTAGAATCCATCATTCAATTTTAACACTCATTTGAGCATGATGCACAGAAATATAATTGCTTATTTGGATTAATTTACCTTGAATTTTGAGATTTCATCATGATTTTAGTTATGTACAATTCATATTGAGTCCCCAAAGGTGTAGTACAGTTGTATGGATTGAGATGTTTAAGGAGTATTACCAACGAGGTTTATGATTCGATCATGTGTTAACAAGTTCGCATAATATGTTTATCACTAACACTTGCATATCTAAAAAATATTGATATTGAATTGACCATGTTGTGGTTTCATTTGTAGAATAAAGATGGGGGTTGGGGGCTACACATAGAGGGTCACAGCACCATGTTTTGTACTGCACTCAACTATATATGTATGCGAATTCTTGGAAAAGGGCCTGATGGAGGTGAAGACAATGCTTATGCTAGAGCAAGAAAGTGGATTCGTGATCATGGTGGTGTAACACATATATCTTCATGGGGGAAAACTTGGCTTTCGATACTATTTTTATATGTAGTATAAGAATTTAGAAACTAACAGGAAAATATGTATTTACTAATTTGAATGTATTATTGTACCCAAAAAAAATGAATGTAATATTTACCTATAGATACTTGGTGTGTTTGATTGGTGTGGAAGCAACCCAATGCCCCCTGAGTTTTGGATCCTTCCTTCATTTCTTCCTATTCATCCAGGTTGAATTAATTTACTATAGTTTGTTAATATGTGAGATACATTATTGAACATACAATAATGTTCAATTATTGAATTGAGAGTTTATTCTATCTCATTTTCACCTTTATTAATTACAGCTAAAATGTGGTGTTATTGTCGGTTGGTATACATGCCTATGTCTTACTTGTACGGGAAGAGATTTGTGGGTCCAATCACACCACTTATCTTACAGTTGAGAGAAGAACTTCATACTCAACCTTATGAAAAAATTAATTGGTCGAAATCACGTCACTTATGTGCAAAGGTGATAGAAATTGTCTTTAATTGATCACAATGTATCAATTTACATATTATCTTTAACATAGAAGGGATAATGATCCATTTTATGTCTCACAGGAAGATCTTTATTCTCCCCATACATTGATACATGATTTGATATGTGATAGCTTATACATATTCACTGAGCCACTTCTGACTCATTGGCCTTTAAACAAACTAGTTAGAGAAAAAACTCTTCAAGTAACAATGAAGCATATCCATTATGAGGATGAGAATAGTCGATACATAACCATTGGGAGTGTGGAAAAGGTAAGTAGTATAGTTAAACATATTAATTATTTAGTTGTATGCATCGACTGGAGTGGAATTAGTTTTCTAGTTTTCCACTGTAAACAATAATTCATTCAAATACACCATTAACATCTATATATTTATCAGGTTTTATGTATGCTTGCTTGTTGGGTGGAAGATCCAAATGGAGATGTTTTCAAGAAGCATCTTTCAAGGGTTCCAGATTATTTATGGGTTTCAGAAGATGGAATGACCATGCAGGTATATATATCACTACAACATTTTTGAGTTGTGACAACAATAAAAAAGTGTGATGTAAATCAAATTAACCGTGGCCTAAAGGTTAGGCAACAATTTACAAAGTGTGGTGTAAGTGGTCGTGGCCTATTCATTAAGGCAACGGTTTTTTAATTTTGCCCACGAAATGTAAAAAATCGTTGCTGAAGACACTCAATGCGGCCACGGTTTTTTTGAATGTTTCAAGCCACGATTTATGAGTTGGTTTTGCCAACATTTCATAAATGTTGCATATACAGTTAGGCCACGGTTTTGTGTACATTATTTCTGTTTCAGGCAACACATTTATAACGTTGTCAAAAGTATATGCCACAGTGGTAACACATTTAGCCCACACTTTTTTAGATGTTGCCTATTTGTTTAAGCCACGGTGATGAAAATGTTTTAAACCACACTTTCTATGTGTTGTCTATACTTTTTGACCATATATATTCAAATGTTGCCTATTTGTTTAGGTCACGGTGATAAAAATATTTTAAATCACAGTTTTTCTCCTTATTATTATTTGGGTTAACTTGAGGCCACAGTTTTATAGCTTTAGACCACACTTAAAATGTGTACTTATTAAATTTTATTAGCCAACGGATTTTCAACGTGGTCAAACAACAACACTTTTAAAATTGTGGATTAATCGGTGACAATAACAAAATATGCAACGGTTTTTCATTAAAAGTCAAGAAATTGTACTCTATAAGTAAATTATAGGCACGACCTGAAAAATTGTTGCCTATTTCCGTTTCTAGCCACGCTTTTATAGCCGTGGCAAAGTGAAGTGTGGCTTAAAGTCAAAAATGTTGTAGTATATATATATATATATATATATATATATATATATATATATATATATATATATATATATATATATATATATATATATATATATATATATATATATATTAATTCATCATATTTCAGTACAAGCTAATAGCATATTATTAATACTATTACTATTATAAGTGATGTTTATACATTCATTAAGTAACTTTCAAGTCAATACAATGCAGAGTTTTGGTAGCCAAGCATGGGATGCTAGTTTTGCTATTCAAGCTTTGCTTGCCACTGATCTAATTGAGGAAATTGGTTCTGTTCTTATGAAAGGTCACAATTTCATCAAGAAATCTCAGGTAGGCTTAATTTCAGTAGCAAACATATGGTGTAATCAAAATTCTCCTTCCTTCAATTAAGGAAAGTACATTTATTGTTGGCTACTTAGTGTTCATCATGCCTTTGAACATTATGTGTACTAGCTTTATCTTACGGTGAAATTGGTACTCTTTTTTCACAGGTTAGGGACAACCCTTCTGGAGATTTCAAGAGTATGCATCGTCATATTTGTAAAGGTTCGTGGACCTTCTCCGATCAAGACCATGGATGGCAAGTTTCTGATTCCACCGCAGAAGGTTTGAAGGTAACTAACAATATAAACTATGGACAACTTAATTTGTTAATGAACTTTCTCAATCACTATAAATGTATGTTAATAAAGGTAAAATTCTCTAGTATAGTGTTGTCTACTTTTATCAATGTTACCTCCAGAGATTATGGGAGAAAAGATGGAACCAGAAAGGTTGTATGATTCAGTCAATATCTTGTTATCGTTTCAGGCAAGTACTATTAAGTTTATTGCCATATACTTTTAATTAATTGAATTGTTAATTACTGATGTTTCAACTTGCTACTTGATCTTTAATCAACAAAAACTCGGGATTTGTGCAAATGACTTATATCACTAATGTTCGATTTATTTGTAGTACTTGATTTACTTTTCAATTAACTTTAGATTTTTTTAATCCTTGCAGAGTAAAAATGGTGGTTTGCCAGCATGGGAGCCAACAAGAGCTCCAAAATGGTTAGAAGTAAGTATTGTATTAATATGTACACATTCATTGAGTAAAGCCATTCATTAGTTAACAAAATAACTTGCTTTATTATTTATTTGTAGCTACTAAATCCCTTGGAATTTTGTGAGGACATTGTAGTCGAGCATGAATATGTTGAGTGCACTGGAACAACAATTCAAGCTTTAGTTTTGTTCAAGAAATTGTATCCAGGTCATAGGAAGGAAGAGATAGATAATTTCATTGCCAATGCAGCTCGATTCATTGAAGATACACAAAGAGATGATGGTTCATGGTATGGAAACTGGGGAGTTTGTTTCACTTATGGTTGTCGATTCGCTCTTGGTGGTTTAGCAGCCGCTGGCAAGACTTATACCAACTGTGCTGCTATTCGCAAAGCTGTTAAATTTCTTCTCACAATTCAAAGAGAGGACGGTGGATGGGGGGAAAGCTATCTTTCAAACCCAAAAAAGGTTCATAATTGAGTGGTTATTACTCATTAGTGACCAAACTTCAACATGATTTTGACAATAATGTTGATATTTTACTAAATAATAATAATGCAGATATATGTAACTCTCGAAGGAAGCCGATCAAATGTTGTACAAACTGCATGGGCTCTTTTGGGTTTAATTCATGTTGGTCAGGTTTGTTTTCCTTATTAGAAGTCAAAATACTTATCTACTAACTTAACTTCGCATGAATATTAAAGTAGTTTATGAATCTTAAAATAGTTTTTTTTTTCTTTTTTTAATTCTTATGTTAGGCCGAGAGAGACCTTACTCCCCTTCACCGTGGTGCCAAATTTCTCATCAATTCTCAATTGGAAGAAGGCAATTGGCCCCAACAGGTTTATCACAAACCTTTGATATTAAATAAGACTTAGGTTTAAAACTAAAAACACTAATTTACTAATATTTAATTATAAAATAATTAATAATATAGCTCGTATTTATGCATAGCTCATGATAGCCAAATTGATTATACTTATTTAGTAATAGATGTGGTCTTGAAAAACAAGGCACATGTCATTAGTATTTATATAATCTAATACAAAACTTTGTAGTCAAGTGACATTTTAGAGTTTCGATATTTGTGTGGTGATTAATTTTCCATTTTAACTATGTGAGAACACACTTTTGGTGAATCAATAATTTATTTTACGAAATACATAATTTTAATATCAAAGAAGTTGAATTGCATATCTCATATAAATTTTTTATAATAGGTGAGTTATGTCTAATTCAAATTTTAAGAGAATTGAATTGTGTGTCGAAACTTGATAATATACAACAGAAAACTTTACTTGATATCCATAAAATTATACTCCTACCTCTATGTTAATAAAAACCCATTTGATCCCTTTTATTTAAAAAAAATTTGGAACATATCCAACAAGCCTATGAATGGAAAAATTTATGGAAAAAACCAATTGTACCGACAAACATTTATGAATACATTTGTTTTTAGATAAACATAAAATTGAATTTTTTCTAAAAAATTGAACATTTTAATTTTCTAAAATTAAATTCAGTTTTTTAAAACATATTTATTTTATAAAAATCATAAAATATTTAGGGCATGTTTGAAACACTTTTGCATTTTAGTTTTTAAAAATTGTTGTATAAATTTGATTTTAAAAATTGTTTCAAAGAATAGAATCAAAGAAAAATCTTGTTTGAGATAATTGTTTCTAAAAACAGTTTTAGAGATGAGAAAAAGAGAAAACTTATTTGATAATCTAACTTTTTAAAACAGATTTTTGAATAGAGAATTAAAAAAACTATTTGGTAATACAATTTTCAAAACCTGTTTTTCTTATATTAAATAATAAAAGTAAAAAGATAGAAAAATTCAACTAATAACATTTAAATACAAGTAAAATATTTTAGTATAATTAATAAATAACTCACATAACTAAATACTACCATAAATAACTCACATAGTCTCGATTCGAATCCATGACATTCAACTTGAGATATGACTTACCTTCACACCTAAACCAATGTAAATATAGAAGATGAATATAGAAGAGGAAATATAGAAGAGTGTGTAAAAAAAAGAAATGGAAATATAGAAGAGGAAGTTCCACATAATTACACAAATGCCATTAATGAAAACTCTCTCATCTCCATATGTTTTTAAAGCTGAAAAATAGAAAAGGAAAACCTCTAAAACATGTTTTTGTTTTTTCCTTTTTAAAATAGAAAAATTAAAACAGTTTCACAAAACCGTTGAATATAAAAATCCCTAACAAATAAATTTTTAATTTTTAAATTTTTTAAAATTAAAATACAGTTTTTAAAAACAGTATCAAACAAACTCTTAGTTTTTCGAGACAGAAATTGAATATGATAGAATAAGTCAATTTTTATGTTTTTACTTATTAAAAAAGAGTAAAATAAATAATTTGGATGGAATGCGAAGTACGAATATAATGAAAGAGTTATGAGGTATAATTTTCTAAAATGTGTATATTATAGATAAGTCATAATTTTTTAAACAATATTTCTCCCTCACTTGTCTAGGACACTCTTAAATCTCATAATTTCTTAAAAAAATTGTGAGTCATCTCTAGCTTTTGCCTCTTAAATCATTTTCGCAACGTATATATTACAGTGATCAATCTTTTTTAAACTTTCTTTTACTTTTATCTTAAATTAAATATTTATTTTACATTCTACATATAAAAGGTAATTTTGGTCGTCCTTGTATATGTTTTACCAGTGTATCATATTAGTCAAATTTGCACTTACCGTAGAATTAAAACACAAAATAAAAATTTAAATGTTTCAATTATTTTAAATTTATGAAAACAAAATAAAAGACTTTATTACTAAAAAAAATTATCTTATTTAATGCAGGAAATTACAGGGGTTTTTATGAAAAATTGTTTTTTGCATTACCCAATGCATAGAGATATTTATCCATTGTGGGATCTAGCTGAGTATCGCAAATGTGTTCCATTGCCTTCCAATGCTGCTTAACTTAAAAAGTTGTTAGCATGAAAATGACAAAGCCATATCAATAAAGAAACAATCAAGCAAATAAAACTAATCAAATTGGACAATAGTACTCTAGGCTATTTCCCACATATTTTGATTAATTTTGCTTTCATGTTACCTTATGTGTTCATATATGTGTGTACCTATGGAATTTAGTGCAACTCCTTGGTACGTGTGTGAGGTTGTCGTAATGTTTAGAATAGTGAGTTTAAATCATAATCATAAAAAATGTATTGATGTATTTACATTTACATTTTGAACCTTATATCTTTATTTGCTCCTATTAATTTCTCTATTTTCAAATTTTTAACTAGTAAATTATCGTGCATCAACACGTATGGGATTGTATTAATAATTGATAGTTTCACACAACTAGTAGAATGTTCTTGTTAGAGTGCAATATATTTTTTTGAAATTGTATTTTAAAGATTTACTAGCCAAAATGAATATATCCACCCAACTTATGGAAAATGCTCTATAAATAAGCGTATTGTGCCGGGTATACATAACAATCTCTATTAATCTTTGGATTAGTCGAAAGTAGTTTCTATGACTTTACATCTGCCTTCTGTCTATCAAACCTTGAATTATGAGAAGTATTTGAATAGATCTTCCATATGTGCAGTTGTGTCCTAACATATCAAATATTTTTGCATGTATTAACTGAGTTGTGCTTAATGAAATACATATAATTAATTTTATTCATAACATGTACACTTTTTTTTTAATAAAATGTTGTGTTTTATTCTATTAATTTATAACCATTATTTTTTATTCGTTTATTCTATAATTACTTGAAGATTCTTTTTTTATTTGATCATTAATTTTATGTTAAACAGTCAAAAAGTAATGATAAACTTAAAATATATCATTTTTTCCTTTGTATATTTTGATATAATAAAATAGATTAAAAAATAGGTTACGAAATAAGTTTTTTTAATTTCACTCTTAAAAATGATTTTTTTTAAATTAGATTATTAAACAAATTTTTTAATTTCCACATCTTTAAAACAATTTTCAAATATTAGATAAAAAAAATCAAAATTTTGTTTATCATCTTGTTGAAAACAATTTTTTAAAATAATTTTATAAAAGAATTTTTAAAAACTAAAACTCATTCAAGCATGCCCTACTTTTTTTCTTCTCTTTTCGGCCACTCCTCTATCTCTTTTCTGCCATCGACAAGAATGTGATATAGCCGTGTAGGTACTAGGTAACCTTAGCTATTTACCTATTGGGATTATAGCCAATTTTGGATAGATATTTGAGGTAGGGTGGGAATAGGTGAGATCAAACTAAATTTTGAAAGGTTTAAGTCTAATCTACGCTTAATTTTTTATGTATGAGTTTGGCATACGGTCTGTCATAAGATTTTTTGTCTGACTCAACTTTTTTTTTAAAAGTTTGGTCCGACCTGAAAGCTATTTTGCATTAAAACATTTAAATAGTACCTCGTATATTTTTTTAAATAGGCTAAATTAGACATTTATAGATAGGAAAAACTAATAAAATTATATTTTTTTTTACTCAATTAATACTAAATTACTAACGAATAATAACCGGATCATATCATATTAATTAGATCATACCATAAACCCAAACTTTAAATTATAAATAAAGGATATGCATTGTTTCTGTGTTTCTTTTTTTTTTTCAAACTCCAACTCCTTTATTGCTTTCTCTATAGATTTTTCTATTTCACTTCGAAGTTGCTTTCTCTATAGATTTTTCTATTTCACTTCGAAGTCTCATAGTTACTTTGAAGTTGCTTTCTCTATAGATTTTTCTATTTCACTTCGAAGTCTCATAGTTACTTTGATGTAATTATTGATAAGTGTTTGGTTACATAAAATACATTTTTTTTTTTATAAACCTCATCTTCTTATCGAGAATGTCACTTTTTGTTTGATTTAAATTTCAATAAAAATGTCTACTAATTCATTCATTATTTTATGAAAAAGAATGTAAAGCTATAAGTTACAAGTTAATTTTCTTTTAAAAATACAAAGTTAAAAGTTGGGATTTAACAACATGCTCTACAATAATATTTCATTCTAACTATTAAATAAGGTCATCTAAAATTTTACATTTATACTTTTATATTCAGAACATCCAAAAAAATCATACAAGTATTCAGAATATCCAAAAAAATCATTCTTGTAATTTCATTAATATTTTTCTTTGTGTCTAAACGTAAAAATTACGTAATTTTACATATAACTTTGAAGAAACTTTTACATGTAAATTTACATATGAATTTTATTAAATATATGAAATTAGTTAAATTTTTTTTAAAAAAGGAATAATTATTATACATATGTTAATAGATATACTAATTAATATAGATATTGTGGTGTATGTTGTTTTAATTTTGAGTTTTATAATCGGTGTATTTTATGAATTGAGTTGTGTTGTTGGATTATTGTTGTCTATGTTTGAATATAATATATGAAGGTAACATACTATATGTTCATCTTTTATTATTACATGAATTAATCTAACCAAATAGCATATATCATGTAGATTGGTATGTGTCATTGCATCATGTAGATTTATACGTGTATATGGACTAAAATTTATTTTATTAATTTTTTAATTATTAAAATTGCATATTTTTTATTAGGCTCAATTTTTAATATTAGAATAGAGCCTACATAATCTTTAAGACGACCATGAACTAAATACATCAAATTTTGTAGACCAAATTATAATCTAGATGTCTATTATAAAAAAATCAAAGAAAATAATTTATAAAAAATTACAAAAACAACTACTATAATTACAAAATAAAATAAATTTTCCAACCTAAATTTCAACTAATTTTTAATTATTAAAAATGTCAATCAAAATTTGATTTACTACCTCTCTCTCCAATATATTTTTGTAAATTTAAAATTTAAAATTCTTATATACAATACAATAATATACTTTTTATTTATCTATTAAAATTTTAAAAATTTAATTACCCCAATGTTTTGGTTCAAGATCCACAAGTGAGAATCACAATTACAATAATAAATGTGTGAATAAAACTATTTTCATATATGTCTATAAATTAGCAATAAAATATATATTTTACTTATGTAATACCCATATATGACTATAAATTAAAATTGTATTTGATTTTATATTTTTTTAAACTATTTCTTCGTATTATAGTAATTTTCATAAATATAGATTCAATTTTGTTTCTCTCACTAAAATACAATTATATTGGATATTTATATAGACTCAAATTTATATTAAATTTATTTCAATATATATTTGTTTTGTTAAAAAAGTTGATCAAAATATTCTGTCAAAAAAAAAATCGAAATTCTGTGTTTGGCACATGTCCATATACTAGTTAAACAAAAAATACAAAATAATCTTATTCAAACAATAAAAACAGTTTGATTAGGAATGGTATGGTTATTTAGATGACCCTACTTTATAGCTATTGCATAACTTCAATATTTTGTTATAAGGATTCTCTAGCTTCTGAAGATCCTCCAAACTCGTCACATTTGCTAATGAAGTGAAAGGTCTTGACTTTCCATTATAGAACTTCGAAATTCCCCTTCTTCTACAAATATACCAACATCAAAAGACACAAACTTTAGCAAATTCATCTAAGTAAAAAAACAAAATATAAAAAATAATAATGGTAACAAAAAATAAAACCTATTAAGAAAAAACTTAAGAGAGATAGATAAATAAATAATAGTACTTTTTTGGATGTCGTTGAAATAGAGATGGCTTGTCACTTATGGACCAGCTTCAAGTTGATGAAGTAGAAGAAGAAAAAGTTGAAGATGTTACATCTTCAATAGAATCAACTTCCAATGATGTCAATCCATTTGAAATTTTAGAAACAGAACCATCAAACTCAAAGTCATCATGAATTGCTCATCTTGTTCTCCATCTCTAAATTGTTCTATTTCCTAATTACCATCAATCTACCACAAACAAGAATTTATACATGCCTAAAAATTATGATAGGATCGTTTATCTTGGAGATATAATGGAATTGCATCTTTTTGTTGATATTCTTAAGTATTTGGTTAGAAATACTAAAGATTTGATCAGTTTTTTATGATGTGTTTATATTGTTCCCAATTGAATCATATCTAGATTTGATCATCTTGTAATTCATAAAATCAAACTAAGAACATGTTTTCTTTGGTTCTCAAGTAAAATTAGGCCCTAGACTCACAATACTTTTGTGGCATTCTCTAAAGCATCTTATATGCGTCATTGATGTGCTTATATTTCACATATAATTCACTGCATTAACCATGGAAAATAAATTGAATTCAAACCCGTTATTTATTCACATAACAATTAGGGCACAATTATCATATTGGAAGCAGGTTGTTGAATCCAACACAGTTTCACGAGAAAGATTGGCTCTCCATATTTGATGAACTTTCTTTCTATACACTTCACAAATAGGTTTTTTCAAAGTATCATAGAGAGAGAAGGAAGAGCGAATCAAAGATTCGGCTAAGATTGACCACCAGTGAAGGAAGGGAAAAGAGGTCACGTGACCTTTTTAATGAAAAATAATCTTGACTGCTAGTTTCAATAAATAAAAATATAATAGTTACTATCATTTGTTCTCGTTTCTCAAAAGAATGAAGTGTTCTCGGTAAAGTGAAGTGGCTAAAAAATACAAGAAAGGAGGTTAAATTGTGTTTTGACATTTCTGAAAAAATACTTTGATTGTTTTACAAAAAAATATGTTTTTTTGTCAAATCATTAAACTTAGTCTTATAAAACTTATTTAGTAAGAATAAAGATTAAGCATAAAGAACTAAGACTAGAGTAACAGAGAAAGGGAATAAAGATTTTTATACTAGTTCGCAACATACTATTGCTACATCTAGTCATTCCCTTACGAAGAGATTTTGCATCAGTACAGTCGAGTACTTAATCCACTATTTCAACAATAGCATACAAGTATTGTTTACTCTGTCTTTTTAAGTTTTGAGTATTCTTCTCTAGCCTCTCCAGACTTTCATTATTTGAACCTTTCTGGCAGACTGTCGTTGAGGTTCATAAGTATTATTATACCAATTTAGGCACCTCTTGTGGACGAAGGAAATGTTGCCACTATCAGGCTGGTTTACACCAATTCAAGTTTGTGTATGAATTGACACAAAATTTGTTTCTAGGATTCTAACTTTCATTGAGAGGATGTTACATATCAAATCCTATATCAGTTCAAGTATATGAAAACACTTTGACTAAATTACATAAATTTTAGCAACTCTTTATTGAGAGAATTTTTCATTCATTCTTTTGATGTGTTATAGACTTTCATACACAATTTCTTCTTAACACATTACCTTTTGATTTTTCCCTTATTCTTGCACGATTGATAGATTAGTTTCTACTTAAATACTAAAAAGAAGTATTCGTTGAGAATGTTACCGTTGGGGATATTTAATAAGCTTTTAATGTAAATAAGTCTTTATGATATATCCATATATATCTTCATAATTAATTGCGCGTATCTTCAATTAAGAAGACAAATCTCAGAGGATATCACTATCAGAGGATATCAGACACTTCTTCAGCTAGAGAGTAAGTCCATTATAATGAGTTAGAGGATGTTGGAGAGTAGACTTCTTATCAGAGCATTGACTTCTTATTAAGGTGTTGATCTCTTATCAGAGCGTTGACTTTCCAGAGTGTTGATTTCCACCAGAGCATTGAATTTCTAAGACATTGACTTTTTTTATCAAAGTGTTGAATTTCCATTAGAGTCAGATGATCAGATGATTGACACAATTATCAAAGGTAGATGATAAAATGCTTGTCAGATTTATCAGAGGTAGACTTATCAGATGTTTGTCACACTTATCAAATGCTTGTCACACTTAATAGAGGTCGACTCTGGGATTTCTTTATTTGATATTTGAATCACAAGCTCAAGATGGTTTTTAGTCAGAGGCAGATAATCATTGTAGCACTCTTTACTTTTGTCTTTAGAGAAACAAACATTGGCTTGTATTCCTTTTGTCTTTTACCGCTTTGACTCAGAATGTAGCTCGTCAGATGCATATTGTTATGACTTGCTCCATTAATAAACATAATTACTTGTTTATTAGGTGATAATATTATTTGTGTTAGAAACATATAGATTATTATCTCTAACTTACTCATAATTTATGTTACCTTAAAATAGATAGTCATTAATATAACTTTTTGTCTTCTAACTTAAT
The DNA here is from genome assembly GCA_037974755.1 of Cicer yamashitae. Classification (NCBI taxonomy): domain Eukaryota; kingdom Viridiplantae; phylum Streptophyta; class Magnoliopsida; order Fabales; family Fabaceae; genus Cicer; species Cicer yamashitae. Next base: position 59,897,619 of record JBBPBQ010020323.1, read on the forward strand.
ATGCACACTTAGCAAATATAATAAATGGATAATTGTTTCTTATTTGTTTGTTTTTGTTATCATCAAAATATTAACTAGAGGATTGTAGCTAAGACCACTTTTGCACTAACAATCTTCCCCTTTTTTATGATGACGAATACCTATACAATTAATGAATAATCTTCCTTCACAAAAAAATTAAAAGAAGGCTTCCCCTGAATGTAGTACTCAAAAATTGTTTAATTTAATACTCCTTTGATCTTCTTAAAAGAAAAATTATAAATCAATATTTGGGGACTCCCTCTAAATATGATAAACACGATTCTTTAAGAGAAAACATAGGAAAACAAGAGAAACATAAATAAACGAAAAAACAAAAAAAACATTTATTCAATCCATAATTCATATTACACTTGTAACAAATACAAATTATATTACAACTGCAATACTTATTACAAGAGGGCTTAAAAGGGAATATAAACTCCTAAGGTATTTCTAAGGCTATCTAAATCAGATCCATTAATTCATATTACATATTAGGTTTGAATCACCAATTCCTAATACATAAATAAACTAAGTCTATTTGTTAATATCTTATTCAATAAAGAGTCTTCCTTCTTTAAACTTTCATCTGATATAATGATGACAAAGTTTTCATATTCACGAGCCTACCTTCTGGCTTGTCAAGTGTAACTAAGGAAAAGAGATGGTTTAGTCTTCTCTTTTCTCTAATTATCTTTGACTTGTCTGATGTGACTTTCTCTGAATATTGAATTGGAGATATAATTTTCCAAAGATAAATCTTTAATAGGATTGTATGTGCTCCAACTCTTCTTCATTATTACTTTCAGATTTCTATCCATTACAACAGAATCTAACAAAACGAGGCACATGCCTTTCAATGCTCTTTTTCTTACTTCATCCTTGTACTTAAGGTATTTAGTGAAAGAAAGAGACATTGATACCCAAGGGTTCCACATAGTGAACCTTTAAATGCATTTTGTGAATCTCCTTGTATATTCCATCTTGTTGACAGTAGTTCACCGATATAATGATTTCAAGATTTCTGAACTTTTTAGCACTGAAGTTGAGCAGGTCATGTTTTAGTAAAATTTTAAAGTCTTTCTGAGAATAAAGTGTACGAAGAGGATTATTTAGGAAGATGAAGACTTAATAAAGGATGAGATAAGAACTGGTTTTTCCTAGGGTTTCAGGTTTAAAACGCCTTGGATGAAAAAAGAGATTTGGGTTAGGAGACAAGTTTTTAACAAAAAGGATGATTTTGAAAAACACTAGAAAGGAGATAGGTTTAAATAAGCATAGAAAACAAAGAGATCAAAACTTTGGTTTTAATGAAAGTAACCAAATAACCATTTTCAAAAAAAGAACACAGGTGATCTGATCGAGGGCATGACATCATAGACTAAGACATAAAAGACGTAAAGATGAAAGGAAGAGACTACACAAACACATAGGTAAGTCATAAAAGAAAATACAACCACTCAATTGACAGTATCATGTGAGACACACAAGTACACATAAAATAATGAAATAAATTGCAAAGTACCTAACCGGTAATAAACACAAATGATTTAGAAAATTTGTCCTTACTTTTGTCTTACAAAGTTTGTTAGACTTTTCTATCAGGTTATCTTCTAACCAGAAGCAGAGTTAGCTTGGTTCTGATCTTTCTTCTAAATCAATAGATGCAGTCCTTTGTTCTAGTGCTTTGATTTCGTATATGTGAGTCTCAGATGACGAGTCAAGCACGCTATACACCAGAGGCAAAAATCTTGTCCTTGACAAGCAGAGGAATGGCTTCAGACCTTCTAGTCACATGATTGCCAAAGTAGCTCATTTTAGGTTTTGAGATGTCCATGAGTTTGACCAGATAGTGAGATATTTAAACTCATTTGTTATACATACTTTTCTAGTGGTGAGATTAGATGATGATCTTTCATAAAAGGGTTTTGGTACTTTACTTGTAGTCCATGCTTCTTTGAGGATCATCTCATTTCATAATTATTTCAAATACATCATCTATGGATAATATTAGATGAAAATATTTTTTCCATCAGAAGAATGAATTTTCAGCTTACTCCGACATTAAGCCCATGCTTGCTTCTTCCTAGAGGATGATGATCAGATGGTTGATTTTGTTTGATCTACCCTTTCTAAGCATTGTTGGATTTTGTCTATATTTTAACAAAGGATGCTTGAGTGTCTCCTCCAATCTATGTTATGTTGCAGAACTTCAACTTGTTGTCATTTAACCTCTGTTGTTTTGCTTTACAAAACATCATCGGTAACTTGTGGCACAAGATAATAAACGCAAAAGGGGTTTTTCGTGGAAAAAGACATAGAACTCAATATGATATTGAGTTTGGTTACACTTCACCCTCAACTTATCATTAAAGCAATATAAGTCACAAGTTGGTAGAAAGAGAAAGTCGTTGAGATTGAGAGATAAAAAGTAGAAGAAAGAACCACTTTGTAAACTTCTCAGGGTTGAAAGGGAAGTCTTCGAGAATGAAGAGCTCAAGAAATATCCAATTAAGTAATGTTGAGAATCTGAGTGAAAAAACTACAATTATAAAAAGAAGGCGGCACTTAAAACGATGAAATCTTTGGATGAATGATATAAGATGGAATAGAGTAGAGTGACATGGAATGATATAACATTAATTTTAAAAACACTAATTAGTTTATTCCATTTCATCCCAGCCTATACCACTAATCTAAACATTTATAAATTTAAAACCATGATTAGCGATTTTATATCCTCTAAGTTGCATGTTATGTCAAATAATTGTGCCACCTCTAAAAATTTGCAAGGAAATTATTGAGGCTACAAATTTTGAAAGGAAAAACTTTTGGGAACAAAATCACCTCGAGAAAAATAAGGTGACTAAAATGGCACAATCTTGATTCATTTTTTAAGTAGAATTATTAATTTATTTTGACAAAAAAGTTTGAATCTCATTTTTTCTACAAAGTCTAGTGTCAAAATTTACCCACGTAAAATATAGAGAAATGAGAGATTGTAGATTCAAACCCACATCCTAATATATGGATGGAATATCCATGTAGTCTTTTACTATTTAAAGTGGACTTACAAAACTAAATCTCATATCCAATCTAGTAGTACCTCTTAACTACATGTATCATCATCTCCCTAAAAAAATGGTTATACGGTTTAATTTTTTAAACACTCTTGTTTATATGGACTATTCTCTCAAAAAAAAAAAAAGTTGTATGCCATACATAAACTAATATATTTTAAAATATAGCAGAGAGGCATAGTCACAGTAAATTAACTTTATTCTAATATTTATCAATAATTTATCATTTTATCACATAAATCTATTTTTGTATCTACATTTAAAATATTCTGCAAGGTTAGTTTACCATATGGATGCATATCTCTTTTGTCTTTTTGTTAAACAAAATCATACAAAGAGTTATTTTTTTACTAAAAGTTGTTTCTTAAAACAAAACTTATTAGGTATGGATTTAACTTAATTTAATTTTTTGTTAAAAAAAAATTAATTTAATCTTTTTAAATGATATTAGATATTATATCATTTACCTGGATTTAGTTAGTTTCTTAACAAACTAAATTATTTGAACCAATTAACAAACTAAGTTTTTTTGACTCAACTTAACAAACTAAGTTGGCTTTATATTTCCACTATTTTAGGAACTTTGACTAGACCTATAATAGATGCTACAAAGTACAAACATAAAAAAAAAAAACGATTCTAAACAAACATAAAAACTAATAATAAATAAATCGATGATAATAATAATAATAATAATAATAATAATCACAATAACGTGCGTCTATCTATCACATGACTGGCCAATTAGAACGAAGTCATTATGACATGGCACAACGTTATTGAACAGCTTTGTCAGCTTAACAATATCATAATTAATAATTAATTAATTAATAAACTGAGTCAAAAAAAGTATTAATAAATCAATCAATTAATTAAACTGAAAATTGAAGAAATAAAAAAAAGAAAAAAAGAGCTGAGAGGGAACGAAGAGAAGGAGTTGTTCCATTACAAACGCTGAGTACTAACTATCTTCATTTTGCGTTGAGTTCTGTGAAAAAAAATAAAAACGTACATTAAATTAAATAAACAAAAAAAAAAAAAAAAGGAAAAGGAGAAAGAGCTTCCGCTTTGAGTGCACGACTGTGTCTGTGTTTGTTTGGACTGAGAAATGCAGTGCAGAATAAGCTAAACGCGAATTCTTCATTCTTCACTGTAAGCGTTAGATCTATTTTCTTCCTTTCTTACTTCAATTTTAATCTCAATTTCATTTACATTTTCAATTCAATCGCTTATTTTCTTGGATCCTAAATGTCGATGATTCCTTTAGATCCGTCTACGCGATTCCACTAATTCTACAATTTCTCTCTAAATTCCAATTACAAATGTTGCATTGTTGAATCAAAACTCAAGTATTTACGATCTACTATACCTAATTCAAATTTTACTTTCATTCATTTCATATATGTTCAGAAATGTGCACGTTCTTCCCTATATTTAATTTGTGTATAATTTTTTCATTTTTTTATTTGTTTTGTCTAGTTTCTACTCTGAAATACTGAAAGGAAGAAGAAGAAAAAAGTTCTTGTATTGAATGTGAAGAATTGGTGAATTTTCAAGGGAGGTTTTTGTTCTGTAATTGAAAATTCAGTCCTTGAGTGTTTTGATAAAAGGAAATTCAAAATTCAGCGACCAGGTTCAGGGGGTGACTTACCCCAAGGAGGTGAGTACAACCCTTATCCTGTTGCACGGAGGGTCAATTCAACCCATACCATAATGATGGATGAAGACATGGAGAGTGGTACTTTGGGTTCTTACCATGATAAGCCAAGAACCTTCCCTAACATGCGTAGTAAAGCTTATACCCCATTGGTAATTTCCATTTTCCTCATTTTCATTCAATATTCTTCCTTTGTTGCACCTGCACCTCATTGTTACCTATGAAGCACAATTACAAATACTGATACCGAACACTGACACTAATATGTTGACATTGGTGATAGTTTGAGAAAATGAATTAATTGAATGTAATTCATGGGTTGACTTGTGTCAGACATCAGGACATGCCTTCGATATGAAGTGTTGGTGTTATAATGATTGTTACATATAGTTATGTCAAAAGTTTGCATGGATTTTTTTATTTTTTATTTTATTTTTAAATTTAAGTTTACTTTTGTTCAGAGGGTGCGCAACCGTAAGGTTGTTGCCTTGAGACCTGCAAGTCACAGGTTCAAATCCTGGAAACTGTCTCTCCACTTGTGGGGTAAGGCTGTGTAAATCTACCTTCCTCAAACTCCACCTGGTGGTTGTAGTGGGAGCTTCGTGCTCTTGGCCGCCCTTTGAATTATACTTTCTTTCCAACCATGTTTGATGAAGTGTATAGTTTTGTTTTAGTGATTGCATACTTGTTGAAGTTGTCGACTTACATCTTTCTGCAGATATTTCGTATTCTGCTGGGTATAAATGTTCGTGTTCTGTTCATTCTTTTACTGCTGGGGTTTGGAGCTATCTTTTACGTGGGTGCAAGAACATCTCCAATTATTGTGTTTGTCATCTCTATTTGTATTCTCAGCTTCCTTGTGGCGTTATATCTTATGAAGTGGGTGCTAGCTAAAGATGAGGGTCCCCCTGAAATGGTTCAGGTAAATCTGTTTCCTATGCTGGTTTGTTCAGTTACTGCAATCTTGAAAGTGTTGTCCTGGACCTGTGTAAACACTCTGAATCACTTGAGACCGAAAATATAGTGTATTGTATATTTGACTGTGTAGACTGTAAAGTACAATACACACACACACATGAGGCTAGCCTAATCAATATCCCTCAAGATTAACAAATACAATCGATTAAGAAAGGAAACTAGGAAAGAATCAACTTATGAGAGAGGTTCAGCTAATATAAAATTACCACACCATTATTAGCCTTTAATATAAATCAACTTTCATGCAGAATACTACTTCTATTTGGTTATTTGTAATTTGAGTTCTGGAATTCCCATTCAGTTTTAGTAGGCTTCGGATAAAGTAACACCTACAATCCTATGTAGTAGAAAGGATACACACTTGCCTTAGGTGGATTGATCATGTGATAAGAAGAGCAATACAGGCTCTATTGAGAAAATTGAATCAAATGAAAGGTACTCCAATTTAAAAAATAAAAACTGAAAACTAAAAACAGGAAGTTAGGCCCAAAATAACCTTGTGAAACTTCTCGTTTGAATATCTTGAAATTTGAAAAATACTAATAGATGCATGTAAGGTTTATCATCTTTTACCAAGCTCAAACCTTTTGTTAGTGTGCATAGATCCTGGTTTCTGCCAGATGATCTGTGGAGCTATTTGGTTTAATTCAGCATTGTTATAAATAAACCAGTGGTATAGCATTAGAGCAGTTTGAGTGTTAAAGTTATTTAGATGCATATTTATAGTCTTTCATAGTGACTGTTTGATAATTAAATCAATCGAATACCATGAACTCCTTGTTATCTTGTTCTGAGTTTATCATATTACTTTCTAGATAGCTGATGCTATACGAGATGGAGCTGAAGGATTTTTTAGGACCCAGTATGGGACTATATCAAAGATGGCTATGTTGCTTGCTCTTGTCATTCTTTTCATATATTTGTTTCGCGATACAACTCCTCAACAGGAAGCTGCTGGCATAGGAAGGTGACATCACAATTATATAGGCTATAAATCCTTTCTTAAACTTTTTACATGTTCTCATCTGTCATATACATTCTGTTTCAGGTCAACATCTGCATACATCACTGTAGCTTCTTTCCTTTTAGGTGCCGTTTGTTCAGGTTTTGCTGGATATGTAGGGATGTGGGTATCAGTTCGCGCCAATGTCAGAGTCTCTAGTGCCGCGAGAAGGTCTGCAAGAGAGGCATTGCAGGTTAACTGTCATTAGTTCAGTATCAATTCCTGCAAAAAAAATATGAACAGTTCACTATTCCTATATTAACCAAAAGAAAGTTGTGCAGGTAGCTACTCGTGCAGGTGGTTTATCAGCTCTCATTGTTGTTGGTATGGCTGTAATTGGCATAGCAGTCCTTTATGCCACATTTTATGTTTGGTTAGGAGTGGACTCGCCAGGTTCAATGAAGGTTACTGATTGTATGTGCAGACGTCTCTCCCAAACTTATTTATTGTAATTAATGGAAAAGTTCTTTTTAAAATGTTTGGATGCTATCATTATGCTCGTTTTCAAGCTAGTTTTCCATTTGGTCAGTGTGTACAATTTGGTGATTTCTATATGTGCTTAATATTGTAGACTAAATACAAATCAATAACTTAGGAGGCTAACTTGGATATGGATAATGGATCTGATTGAGGTCATGAATGATTCCTAGATGTACTGAAAAAGCCCAAAAGATTTTTGTCCTTTTCACCCCTTTAATTTGCTTTGTATCCATTTTTATCATAGTGAGCTGTAGTGGGGTTAGTTAAATTTTGCCTGAAATAAATTGCAGTAGATATGTTTGTACTTATTGAAGTATTTGACTACACCATGATTTTATTTTTCCTGTTAGGGATGAGAACATTACCTGCATATTTTGGCTTTTGTTCTCTCTCCTACCCCCCCCCCCCCCCCCCCCCCCCCCCCCTCTCTCTCTCTCTCTCATTGGTATTTGATTGTTAAATGTTTTGGCTTTCCCTCAGTGCCTCTTCTTCTGGTTGGATATGGATTTGGTGCCTCCTTTGTTGCACTGTTTGCTCAGTTGGGTGGTGGAATATACACTAAAGCAGCTGATGTTGGGGCAGACCTTGTTGGAAAAGTAGAACAGGGAATACCTGAAGATGACCCTAGGAATCCTGCTGTTATTGCTGACCTGGTAATTGTTTTATTTGTTGTTTACTTCATTTTGAAGGATCCACACTCTGCAGTCGGCACATTAAAATTGATGCTTATGTCATCTAGGGTTTCAGTAGATGGTACTTATTTTTCTCAGAGCCATAGGATATTTTGTTAAATTTTAAAATTAAAATAAGTTTACAAGTAACAGAAACAGTATATCTATTACTATCGTTCATGTTTAAATTACATTGATGTTTTACATGGTGATATTTAAAGGTGTTGATGTTAGACTTTTGCTCTGATTTAATTTACTTGCAGTGTTCTCTGATTTTAAGTTCCTAAGACCTAAATATTTGCATTTGTTCTTTTGTGGAAGAGGCTTATGGAATTTCTCAAACTTTTATAATCATTTTTTGGTTTAGTTAAACTATTTGATAACTAGAGAAGGAAGTATCGTATATAACATATTTATTGTAGTGATGTGCATTGGGGATGTCTTTATTTCAATATATCTTAAATATAGGAACTCTAATATTAAGCTTCAAGTGAAGAATATTGAAGACAGTTATGAAAAACATCATTAACTGATTGATATACATACCTGAAAATTTTGTAAATATGTTTCATATACCCTCAAAATTATAAACATCAGCCAAGTGAAAAGAACTGTATGCTAAATTTAATTTCTGTAACCTTTGTGTTTGCTTCTGTCTGCTTTTACTTTTTTCTAGTCCTGTACTACCAGTGTATCATAATAGTACTGGTTTGATTCTAAGGTTGGAGACAATGTGGGAGATTGTGCTGCTAGAGGGGCTGATCTTTTTGAAAGTATTGCAGCTGAAATAATCAGTGCCATGATACTTGGTGGAACAATGGCACAGCGCTGTAAAATCGAAGGCAAGTTCCTAGTTACTCCAACTCGTCTCTCTCTTGCTTTCTTTTGGTTTTCACTGAGTTGTATGCATGCTCAAGTAATTTGATGTTTTCTCTTTTGGTTCAGATCCATCGGGCTTCATCTTGTTTCCCCTTGTTGTTCACTCATTTGATCTGGTAGTTTCATCGGTGGGAATATTTTCTATTAGGGGTACACGTGAATCTGGTGTGATGTCTCCTATAGAAGATCCTATGGCAATTCTTCAGAAAGGATATTCTATTACAATAGTTTTAGCTGTTCTGGCATTTGGTCTGGTAATAGTTAATATTCATTTGTGATATTTTAATTTGTCTTTTGTAAGTTGTCTGGATTGGCCAAGCATACTGTGTTCTATTTGTTGTACGTTTTGTTGTTGTTGAAATATTCAATTTCTATTTAGGACTGCACAACAAAATATCTTCAATCTTTTCAAATTCTTTTACACCTTCTATTGGTCTTAATGTTTAAATTTAATTACTCTGCAGTCCACCCGGTGGTTACTTTATGTCGAGCAAGCACCTTCAGCATGGTTCAATTTTGCTTTGTGTGGGTTGATTGGTATTATCACCGCGTACATTTTTGTCTGTATCACCAAGTATTATACTGACTACAAGCATGAGCCTGTGCGCACATTAGCCCTTTCTAGCTCTACTGGCCATGGGACTAACATAATTGCCGGGGTCAGTTTGGGGCTGGAATCTACTGGTCTTCCAGTCCTTGTCATCAGTGTGTCGATTGTCTCCGCTTACTGGCTGGGCCAGACTGCTGGACTAATAGATGAAACAGGAAACCCAACTGGTGGGCTGTTTGGAACAGCTGTAGCAACAATGGGAATGCTTAGCACTGCTGCCTATATACTTACCATGGATATGTTTGGCCCGATAGCTGATAATGCTGGAGGAATTGTAGAAATGAGTCAGCAGGTAGTTTTTTACCAGAATAAATTTTTTCCATACTGTTATATTTGAGATTTCTCATGGTACGTATACTGACATTACCTATTTTCAGCCTGAAAGTGTTCGAGAGATCACCGATGTCCTTGATGCCGTGGGGAACACAACCAAAGCCACCACCAAAGGATTTGCTATTGGTTCTGCTGCACTTGCATCTTTCCTTCTGTTTAGTGCTTATATGGATGAGGTTGCTGCATTTTCTCGTGAACCTTTTAAACAGGTGTGTAGAACTGGCTCCCACTTAATTAGGCTATTAAAGTTATGCAATTGAGAGAAAAGGAGAGCAAGTGTGTTTTTAATTTGAAAACATGATTATGATTGATTATACAAAGTGAGCACGTTGCACCATATTTATTGGTGTGTCCAGGTTCAGATGAACCTGTTGATCTGTTACAGGTCAGTGTTTGTTAGTTACAATAGTCCTAACTGTAACTAATGAACACATCATTATATTCTAGAATTGACTAAGCCACTGCCTCTAGGTATGATTTTAACTTCTATTGCTATTGTGGTGTCTAGTTAGATTTCATGGTTTCTTCTAAATTGCAACTTATGATTAAATTGCAGGTTGATATTGCAATTCCAGAAGTTTTCGTTGGTGGTTTGCTGGGTGCCATGCTTATATTTGTCTTTAGTGCTTGGGCGTGTGCTGCTGTTGGCCGAACTGCACAAGAGGTTGTTAATGAAGTAAGAAGGCAGTTCATTGAGAGGCCTGGTATAATGGTGAGTTTAAGTTTGTAAAGTAATGTTGAGTATGTTAGTTTAGGTTTGGACCTTCTCTCCTTTTCTTTCTCTGTTAATGACTTAATGCTTGGAACAGGATTACAAGGAGAAACCGGATTATGGTCGCTGTGTTGCAATTGTAGCATCTGCGTCATTAAGAGAGATGATAAAACCCGGTGCTTTGGCAATCATTTCACCTATTGCAGTTGGTGGGTTAATTTCTGTTTTATAACTGCGTTTGCTTATATAGATACTTCTACTAGTAAAACCTGTGGGAAAATGGCAATATTTATACAAGTTTTGATTGTACCGTAATCATCTCATTAGATGCAAATGAACATTTGTGACCATTTAAGTAACAAATAACAGATATAGTGTCATTGCTAAAGTTATTTGACCAACTTTATGGAAAATACCTTAGATATTAGCCGACTGTTTCTTTGTTGTTTTTCATTTTTCTATGACCTGATTGCTGATTGGTGATCTGTTAATTGCATACTTATGTTATGGATATTCTGTATGCCATGCTTAGGTTTCTTATTCTATTTTATCACTTGCAGGTTTTGTATTCCGAATTTTGGGCTACTATACAGGACAACCCTTACTCGGGGCTAAAGTTGTGGCTGCTTTGCTGATGTTTGCAACAGTGTCTGGTATTCTCATGGCACTTTTTCTGAACACAGCTGGTGGTGCTTGGGATAATGCAAAGAAGTACATAGAGACTGGAGCTCTTGGAGGCAAGGGAAGTGATGCTCACAAAGCAGCAGTAACAGGAGATACGTAAGTAACTTTCTATGCTACTTTTATTGTACAATAATGACATTAACTTGCCAATGACTATTATAGTAATATAGTGATAATATGTTGTTCTATGGGTTCCTCAAAAACAATAGGTTTATGTTTTCTTGCATATGGAACATAGTTTTCACTTGCTTTAGACTTTCATCAGTAATCTTTTCATTATTCAGCTATTGCTGCCAGTGTTTATTGTAATATACCTGTGGCATTTTTCAGTTTGTCTAGCAGCAATAAATATTCTGATTTTAATGTGTTTTGTTAGTGTATTATTACAACTATATTGTTAGTATAATATTACATTCTAAATATTTAGCGTAATCAATGTTTATATCTATAGATATTTGTCTTTCCTTATTTCTTTGTTTGGTTGATTGTCATTCCTCATTTTCTGTTTAGCATTTAGGACTATAGATAAGTATAGTGTTGCCATCTTGTATTATATAAGCACAACAAATACTACTTCGGTTCCGAATTATAAGCACTCTTTGATAAAATAATTTGTGCCTAAATATTAGCACCCTTTCAAGTTACAAGGTGCATTTATTTTTTTCCTAAACATACTTCTTACTACTAATTTATCTTAGAAAACGAAAAGTCAAATTGAATACATTCGTGTATAAATGGTATTTTAGTAATATTTACACATTAAATTCACTACATACTTTTCTTAATATATGTGAAAAAGGCAATAGGGGCTTATAATTAGGGACGGAGGTAGTAATATTCCTATACTACTTTATCTATAATTTCAACTAGTCTTTTGAAATGCCATGACTTCCATTGGGACACTGTCTTGTGGCCTTGATCACAGCTGTTATATAACCTTCACGCTTCCCCATCATTAACATCAGTTCCTATATAGCCTTCACCTTCACTCGAGCATTTTGTTGCTGCAGCACAAGCCTTCTGCACATTCTATCAAACTCCTTCTTACAACCATACCAAGCCTAACTTTATTTGGATAGAAACAGCATTGGAGAGAGCAATAATGCTTTTCCAAAAACTGTCACTAAGCATTGAATTTTGGCTTCTGTAATTGGCTAAGGGATTATGTAAATTTGCATGTCATAGTTTTGTTTTGAAAATGAAAGATATGTACACTGCAACAATGTATGGTGCATGCTTTGAATGACCTCCGCCTGCGTAATTTGGTTATGATGCTTTCCTTTCTTCAATTTTGTTTGGTGGGTTAATGATTACATATATGTTCTGTTGGTCCATTCTTTTGACAAGTACTAAATGTTTTTATTTGTTTTGCAGAGTGGGAGACCCATTCAAAGACACAGCTGGGCCTTCACTTCATGTTCTGATAAAGATGCTCTCGACGATTACACTGGTAATGGCACCCATTTTCCTGTGAGAGTTGTTGATATATCTTGTGGCCTCGAAAAAGCATTCTTGCGCCTATTTGTTTTTGATATTTTTGGGAGTATAGTGATAGGTTGTATGAATCTATGATGTACATGGACGAGCCTGATTTATAGTCACAGTGATTTTTCTTGTTCTTGATCAGAATAAGAGATGTTAGTTGACCGCACAAATGGCAAATATAGATAATGTCCCCCATATTTTTGGTCTGTTTAGCTAATGTGTTCCTCCTATGCGCCGGTCATGAGGACCTAAATTGTGCTAAATTATATATAGGAGTCAGTGTCCAAAAAAAAATAATTAAGGGATCAAGTCTTTTATCAGTTGTTTATACCAGTCTGGTGTTATCAGTAAAGAAACCCTGTAACCCAGATAATTTGTTTAGAAGAAAAAGAAAGAGATTTTAATCATTAATGAAGTTTGAAGGAAATGAATTTTACCTATAAGTGTATTTGGGTAAACTTTTTTCATATAAGTTGAAAGCATATTTCAATAAATATTCAAAAGATCTTATTGAAATAAGTTGAAAATAGATATTCAAAAAATCTTATTGAAATAAGTTGAAAATAACTTATAAGTATATAATAAGCTATTTTTGTAAGTTCATTCAATCACTTTCTCAAATATTTATGACATGAGATAAACTTTGAGAAGTCGTACATAAGTTATTCCAATCGCATGCAATGTGTGTGCGCACACTAGCGACATTTGGTCACATTTACAAATTTTATAAAATATAAAAATTATCTGAAATTTTATTAAATAATTTTACTTTAATGCTTAATTTACTTTTGAAATACAAATGAAAATCAATAGTTATATAACTATGAACGGATGATTTATCTCAAATTTGGTTTGTATGACAGTTAATAATATTTATAACAATTTTAATTAGTTGGATTGCTCAAAACTGAATGTCTACAAAGAATTATGAAATATGGGTTAACTATGACGAAAGTTCCGAGTGGAATAGGTATAACTTGTCCGCTGCTCCAACGCTGGCTGCAGCTATTTTCATATATATATATATATATATATATATATATATATATATATAACCTAAGTATCTAAGTTGTAACTCTTGTCAGCTACTCCATTTATTATGTCGTCATGAAGATTAAATATTATAAATTCAATCATCAAATCATAACTTCTTATTGACTTTATCAAATCTGTACATTTGCTTTAAAAATTATAGGAGTAAGATATAAGATTAAATTTAGTTTAATGGCAGTTTTGGTCTCTCTATTATTATCAATTTACATAATTGGTCATTTATTTTAAAAGTCGACAGTTTTAATTTTCGTTAGATTTTTGAATTAAAAAAATGATTTAACATATTTTAAATGACGTGACATACAATTTTATGATATAGAGTCATCTAAATGTATTAATTATTCATACGTTATTAATTAAATTAAATATATGAAAAAAAAATTGAAGTTGAAAATTAAGTTTTTATAGTGTTTTATTTCAATTTCATGTGTGTTAATCATTTTACATTATCGTATTATATGTTACATTATTTAAAACATTCCACGTCATTAATTTTTAGCTAAAAAATCAGAGAAAAATCAAAACTGTTGACTTTTAAAATAGAGAGACCGATTTCGTGAATCACTAAAAATAATAAGACTAAAATTACAATTAAACTAAAGTTTATTCACAAAAGTATTATCAGCTTCAATTTTAAAGAAGGATGTGTATAACATTGTCAAGTGCTATCTAAGGGATATTTCATAAATTGTGTATAGGGAGGGAACATGTGTTATTATGAATATTGTACTATTTTTTTTTTGGCTATTTTTATTTTGCAATGTTCCAAAGTGACATGCTTTTATTTTATAGAAACCATCTTCCACCACTAGCTCCATCGTTGTTTACCACTATAGCTATATTTAGTAGGGTTGTTAAATTTGAGAATTTATGTAAACTTGTGTAAATTACGTAAAATCGATTTGTAAACTCATAAAGTTTTATCTAATATTAAAATAATATATATGACATATATAAATGATATATTACTGTGAATAATAATGATTCATTTCATCTTCATATTGAATCAAAAATATTTTGAAAGATAAATATTTATGATAGATTAAAATAAAATGGTAGAAAAACAACAAATTCATATTGAGATATTATAATTGTCTCTAAAAACAACACTAAAAACATAAATTTATTTATTAAAATCAATAAATATTGGAATACATTTATAATTAAATGAGATATTGGCTAATGTTTAACAAAATTTTACATTTTAACATAAACTAATGTAGAATCGTAAACTTGTAAAACACTAATAAAATTGAGAGTTTATTAATTTTATCAGAGTTTTCTTAAATTCGTAAGAGTTTATCAAAAAAATAAAGTTTACATATGAATTGATTCGTTTTCATGACTTAAAATCATAAATTCGTAATAGTTTAAGAGTTAACTCGATAGTTTAACTATCTTTATAAATTTTAAGATTCGATGGATGACTAAATTATAATTTTAACACACACTTGAGTTAACTTATAGTTTAAATGTATAATTATTTTATCTCTTTATTATTCATACATGTAATAATCCACAATCATTTTTTCCTTAATAATCCACAATCCTATGATTCTATTGTAATTTAACACACAATTGTAGTTTAAATTATCATAACTTTTGAAGAATTAGTCGTAGAGCCCACCTTTTTTTAAGAAAAAGTCCATATTTGGATTTTCTTATCTCATTATTTTCTTTTCTATTTTAAATAACACCATTAGTTAAAGTCTTTTTTTTACTTACTTCTCCTACGGAAGGCCACTTAGGAAAAGTGAGGCTATTCCGTAAACATTCAAATTTTTTTTCTTATAGGTTATTTGTACTTTCGTCCCCACATTTTACGGGATTTTGGTTTTTTCTTTTTCTATGAGCAAATGGAAATTTTGATTTTAATCCTTTAAATTTATTTATGTTACATTTCACATCAACAATATTAGATTTCATTTTGTTTTGTTTCCTCATTTTTCTTATGTCACTTAAATTGTGTTAAGATGAACATAATGTAATGAAGTGACATGTCAACACGACATAACGTAAAATTTTTGTGTCAAGTGATTCTGAATTGTGGTAGAAATCTTGTAACGTCAATATGGAAGGTACGGATGTTCATAGGTACAAGTAAACATGCGAATTCGGTCATCTAAACTAATCCAACCTGTATTTTGATCCAACTCATTTAAGTTTGAGTTTAATCCGAACCAACTCATTGAAATCCAATTATATTAAATTCGGGATAGTAGATTTAACATTTTAAATCTGCGAACTCAATCAATTGACGTGACATATATATTTTTATTTATTTTTTTATTATTGATATATAGTTAAAATTTAGTTGTTGGACTATGTTTGAGAATTTGTTGCTAATTAATTAATTTTAGTATTTTGTTGTGTTTGTGAATGTATTGTAAGTATTGAATAATATGTTGTGATATAGTTTTATTATTATTTTAGATGTTTAACTATTTAAATTTAATTACATTTTTTAATTTTTTTTTATTACTCGCGATCCTAACCCAGCCCGCTCATAATTGGGTTGGTTTGGTTCGAGTTTGATGGAAAATCATGGGTTGAGAGCTCAATCCAATCTAAATAAAATTGATTGGTTCAAGTATCAGATTTGGCAAAAAACGACTCAACCTAACTTGTCTACGCCCCTAATTGGAGGTGTGCTGTGAATCTGTGTTGACTCGTAAATAATGGATTGAGCCTGATCCAATCCAAAATAAAAAAACAATGACAAAAAAATTAAAGAGAAAACATAGATAAAATAAAAAAATAATCGGGTTTAAGTTAACCTCAGTATACCGGTTCCATCTTATTTTATATTGTTCCGACTCTCTTTAAAAAAACTTATCAATTAAATGACTAATTTAATAACTTAAAGTTTGTAAAACAATATTATAAAGTACTATTTTGAATAGATGGACAAACAGGTAACTATAATTAATTTGCTATAAATTACTTTATATTTAATGTTTTTTCTGTAAAAATATTTAAGAATTATTATTAGCAAATTGTTTTAGAATTAACGCCTTTATTTTGTATCTGTATTTAATTAATAATTTAATTGTAAAAACAAAAAAATGAGTTGTGAAGAATTATTTACGGAGGGAAACCTTATCATTGATCCGGTTGTTGTGTTGTTGGGAATAATTATGTAGAAGCAAACCGTGTGTGGAGTTTCTACAAACATGATAAGTGCAAGAATGTCAATGAGAAGCAGCAGCGTCGCCTTGTTTTCGTTTCCAATAATAAAAAATTGCTCCGATGATTCAAACTCAAAGCGTGGTGGTGGTGGTGGCGGTGGTTTCGGAGATACTAACAGGAGGAGGATTAACAAGGTTCTTTCTTTCTTCTATTTCTCTTTCCCAAATGCTAATTCAACAATAACATTCATTACTAATTTTAAACTATTCTATTTCAGACCAATAACCCTTCCCTTTCCCAACAAAACCAAAGGTCTCTTTCTTTCTTTCTTTCTTTCTTTCTCTCTCTTATCAAATGCTTTTCATCAGTCTCATTTACTCACACTACTGTTCATTGTTTTAGCAGGAAATCAACAACTAAACAGTCTCGTAAGTCTAATTCAATCAACTCTTGTTACTATCTGCTACTGTTATCGTCTTTGTTTTGTTGCATTCAAGTATCGTCGAATTTTCTTTGTAGAGGCACCGCGTTTAACTTCACAGGTTGACGGAAAATCTAGAAACAATTCTTTGGATGTTGATTTTGAGGAACGGCTAAAGGCAGTTAGAAGGTACAGCTCTAGTTAATTTATGTTAGTTAGGGATCATAACCACATTTTCCGCAACAATGTTGAATAGTTTGTTTTCCTTCAAGTTCAAATTTGTATATTTTTCCATTTTATTTTGCATGTTTGTTTTGTAACGCTGTTACTGCAAAAAAAATTTCTTTTTATATTTTCCCATGTTTGTAGATTAATTGGTAATAAGTTGTTCTTTTTGTATGTTTCTCAGGTCAGCGCTAGAGCAAAAGAAGGTAGAAGAGAAAAAAGAATTTGGAGCAATTGACTATGATGCACCTATTTCTTCGGATAAGAAGACAATTGTGTTTGGTACCAAGGTTCAAGGGTTCTTTTCTTCACATAAACAAGTGATCTGTATAAGAACTGTATAGATATAACTGTCATGATGCAGGTTGGAATAGGTGTAGCTGTTGCAGTCTTTGGTCTGGTTTTTGCTTTGGGAGATTTTCTTCCGTCAGGAAGGTATGCACATTGCATACACATCTAGAATCAGATAGTATGCCTGTAATGTTGCTGAAGGCCTGATACCATTGCTTAACTGTTAATTTTCCTTTGCTATGAACGTGTTTGGTGTGTTAATTGCTTATTGAGGCATGATAGAACTTAGTTTTTTACTTTCCCAAATTCAAAACTCACAATAGGTAGCCGTTTCCAAGGCAACAACAACCGGCCTCCATACCAATTGATATACAAGTACTTGGGGAACCCTCCCTTAAAAGATAGCTATCAAGGGAGAGAATAAAGCTACTTAAATACTCCATCAAGCATCCCTTACTACTCAATGTAGTACTTGGACACCCCATAACTCAAGTCCCTATCAAACTGGCTTCTTAACTACTCTTTCAAACAAAAAGTTTTCTAAAGTTAATTGTTGAAAAGTAGTTTTGAGTTTAATCGATTTCTCAAGTGTGTTAAAAACTTTGGAATTGAAAGAGTTTTTTCATTACTAATATAAAAAAGCATTGTTTGTGTTTGGATTGCTTTGTTTCTCATATTATGCTGTTTCAAGAGCCTCTCTCACTATTTTAAAGTAACAAGACATTCAGAATAGGGTATCGCATCATTGCCATATTCTAAAGTGTTCATAAGGACAGTTAGCTCTCAACTACATACAGAACAAGAAATCAGACTGATTATATGTGTCATGTGTGTTTGTGTGTGTTTTTTATTTCTCTCTCTTTCTGTATGTTAGCATGCATGTAAGGATGTATGTAAGAGTGCATGTCAGCTTCTTGAACTTTGAATGATGTTATGCACTGTGCAGCTAGTAATTATGAATGTTTTCCCCATCATTTTCATTTAATTGCTCTTTAATTTTTGTGTATGTTTGAAATTGGGATATCTTTTCGATGTTAGTCCCAACGAAGACAGTGCTTTGGTCAATGATAAATTGTCAGAGAAGGATAAAGCTACTCTTCAGGTATGATTTTCACCTGTTTTTTTTCCTTCAGGCACTAATGTTCTTCCTAAGTATTCTCCTATCTTGTTTCCTTCGCTTTTTGTTCTCAATCACTTTCACGGACATCGATGCAAGAATCTTCATTTGTAAACTTTGCCTCCAAAACTTTGTTGTTAGAAGCAAGTTGTTTCCATATCAATGGCATGTTGCACTGTTCATCCCTATCATTCTGGGAAAGTATTACAAAATGTTTTTGACCCTAAATCTGTTTTCTGATATTTAAAACTATTTGGATAATATTTTTCCTACTAGAAGTCTTTTCCTATACTGTATTCCTTTGTAACAAGAGTGAGTGCCAAAGCTGTTTCAATTCCACATATTTTCTCACAGTATACAGAATGTACTAACTGTCAAAAATACAATTTTATTATTATGTGGTCAGGAAATTCTTCTTGGACTCTTGTTTATGTCATCATGTACTGGTAGTGAATCTGTTAGGAACCCAACTATGGGCTCATTCTTCCTTGACCAAGCTGTGGAAATTTATGTTAGGAAAATGAAATAGGGAATGAAGAAAATGCTGATGTTGAAGAGAGTGAGAGAGGGGTGTTATCCATGTAGATAATTCAGTTATATAAGGAGTGAATAGAGAGAGAAGGGGGAATAATTCAGTATTTCAGATACGACCTTAGAAGGTTTGGGCAGAGAAATACCTTTCTCTGAAGGAGCAGTGCTCTGTGGGTAGTTAGGGTTCTTCTTCGCTACAGCAGTGTCCATTTTCATCATCAATAATATACAGTTATTCCCATATTTGTGCATTTTTAATTCCTTTTTTTTTCATATTTTGTGCGTTGCTGTGATTCTGGTTTGCAACAGAATCCAGAGTTGAGGGTACAATAGTCTTTTTATACATAGTTAATATAAATTGAACTTTTAGATTAGTACTATTTTTCCGTATTTTCCCTCTCTGTCTCTTTTTCCCGTACCTGAATAATCTAATCCTTAAAATTTGAAGCATTATCCCATTCAGGCAAAAATACAGAATCATTTATAATATATATATTTTCTGAAATATGGCAGAGTAGGCTTAAGGAATTTGAAGCGACATTAAGCAACTCCCCAAGAGATCCAACAGCTCTCGAAGTAAGTAGTGGATGCTAGTTATGTTCTGCTAATTTATGTGTCTCTAGATACATTTAAAAGGATTTTCAGGGAGCTGCAGTAACTTTGGCAGAACTAGGGGAATATGCAAGAGCTGCTTCTCTACTTGATGATTTGACAAAGGTTGGTATTATTTTGAAAATGGATATTTTGTTGAAATTTCCTATTTGTCTATTTTGTGTTGAGAAGTATCTCCATTTATGGGAACTACTGAACTATTTCCTATATAGGAGCTGTAATTTACCGTTAATAATTAGGCCATGAGTTGTATTTTTTTATTATATGAAACATGAGCTGTATATTTTCTGATTTATTTAGGATTTTTCCCTACATTTTTAGTTTCCTACATTTTTAGAGATTGTAATGTAATTGTGTTATATATTTAATCTTCTGAGGATTTTCTCAAGCAATTTCAACTAAAATCTTCTCTTTCAAAAACACATTTTGCACAACTCATGCCGTTTAATTTTTTTTTTGTGTTCGAAGGAAAAACCAAATGATGCTGATGCTTTTCGTTTGCTTGGAGAAGTTAAGTATGAACTCAAAGATTATGAAGGGAGTGTTGCTGCGTATAAAAATTCAGCAAAGGTCAGTCTTTTGAACGATTTAAAACACTTTTTATGGGTGGATGTCTTAAACGACTGTCAAAACTAAATAGTTAGGCTTACAGCTTACTTCTTGTAAAGATACCAAGAATTCAGTTCATTATGCAATTTAGCTTGGGAATGAGGTCTAATGATCTAACTTATTAGCTTTTATTTTTACTTTTTTTGCTCAAGTTTTTTATGTTCTTTACCTGCTGCATTATATGCTTATTCTTTTTAATGTAGTATAGTTGTTAGATATAATAGAAATA
Organism: Cicer yamashitae; assembly: GCA_037974755.1. Lineage (NCBI taxonomy): Eukaryota > Viridiplantae > Streptophyta > Magnoliopsida > Fabales > Fabaceae > Cicer > Cicer yamashitae. The sequence continues at coordinate 59,918,429 of JBBPBQ010020323.1, forward strand.
ATTCACATGCTTTCACCCAACTGCTTAAACTGTTGGGATAATCGCTTTATGACAAAATCAGTGCTTCTATGACAATTTAGACGACACTTGGATTCTTATTGCCACCAATCTACTAAAAATAAAATTCTAGCACAGGGTTGGTGAGCCTGTGCAATGTCCATATTCCAAACCCAAAGGACTTGCAAATGTTTTAGAGATATAATATAAAAATAATCCACGTGTTTTCACCCAAATGCTTTTGGAATAGTTGGATCATGACAATATCTATTTTGTAAATGACTACATCCACGTGAACCAGAGTTTAAAATTTTAGGGCACAGGATTCTATTGTTACTAAACCTTAGAAATTAATTATTCATATTTGGTTGATCCCTGACAGGTATCTGAAGATATCAATTTTGAAGTTTTGCGTGGCCTTACCAATTCATTACTTGCTGCCGAGAAGCCAGATGAGGTTTGTTGTCTTGATAATCGATTGTTTAGATGAATACGGTGCACAAATAAATTTTTAATTGGTTGCTTATCTTATCTTAATCTTTAGTGTATAATCCTCTGGTTTTACAATATAGCCAATTTGGTTCTCAATGTTCATAAGGTTAATCTTTTGTTCACTCTGTCATTCTACTGGATGTTGAATTAACATTTTGTTTTACAATTCTTTCTTCAACAGGCTGTTCAATTACTTGTGGCCTGTCGTGAGCGTCTGAGTTCAGAAGACTTCAGCAGAAAATCTGATAGCAGACCAACAGAATCACAGAAGCTCGATCCAGTTCAAGTAAATTCTCACTATTTAGAAAATGGATAAGATATTCAGCTCTTTCGTAAGGTCTTGGAATAGATATACAATGTTTAAAGATCAAATAATTTAAAAGTAAAAATATTGTTTTAGTACAAAGACCTGAAAAGATTTATTTCACACATAAAGCTAAACATCTCTTTTATATCAGCACATTGACCATGACTTTAACATACAGCTTACTTTCAATATAATGGCTTCAAACCTTTTTTGTGTTCTATTTATTTTATTTATTAATGGTTGGGATCAGTATTTTATTAATAAAATTATCAGTTAGCTCTTAATTTCTTAGCCTATCCCGCTCGCTGTTAATTTATCGAATTTCATCATTTCTAGAAAATAAGAAAACACAATTCAACCTCCTTGTGTTTTCATCATGTCCATTTCATTGGTACCTTGTTAGAGTTATAGGGTTATGGAAGAAGGAACTGATAAGTGTCTGTTGGAAATTCTGGCTCAATCACGGTCCACCCCTAGCTGCCTTAATTGCGGCATTTGAGTTGCCTTCATTGCAGCCTCTAGCACCTTCATCGTGCTAGGTTTAGTCCCATATCTCCCGGAGATATAGCCTATGTAGTGTTTATAAAACTTAGGCAATCTTCACCTTACAAGACAGTTTTGTTAGGTTGAGTTGGACCCAACTCAAATTCAAAGACTACCCATAGCCTAGTAGTATTCCTAAATGATTGATAGATGTAACTATAAAATGACCTAGCAATCATATTTATTCTAATGCTTTGGTCAAGTATTAGTACTATTAATACAAGCACAACATCGCTAACAATAAGACTAATAACCTTATCTAGTGAAATGGAGTGAGTACCTATAACAATCAAGAAACGTTTAGTTAGCGTTCATTTGAATCTTTTGTTTTGCTTTCTAGATTTTCCTTAATGTAGCATTCTCAATGTACATACTTTTATACTTTAATATTTTTCTTTTTATATTACTGCGATACGCAGGTTGAATTACTTCTCGGAAAGGCTTATTCAGACTGGGGCCATGTCAGTGATGCTATAGCTGTTTACGATCAGCTCATATCTACTCACCCTGATGACTTCCGTGGATACTTGGCTAAGGTCTGTATTTTCTCTTATTAAATCACTAACCATGAACTTCTCATTTCTTTTTATTGCAAATCAAGTTGTAGAAAGTAATATAATTATCAGTGAAGATGTATGTTATTGCAAATTTATATTCAGAAGTTTTTAATGAACATAGCTTTAAGTTTTTTGTTCCTTTTCATTGTGGTTGGTGTACAATTAAATTAGTAATACTAATTTCACATAATTGAGGTGGAAAGATTTTCAAAATCACTGTTCTATAAACATGTTGACATTCTAAAACATTATGGTAGCATCTTTTAAATTCATGATATTAATATTTTACTTTAGCAGGGAATCATTCTAAAAGAAAACAAAAACATTGGAGAAGCAGAGAGGATGTTCATACAAGTAAGTTTATGAATTGAACTTGTGCAACCGAGTATATGGAAAAATGTTGAAGTAACACATAAATAGCCTAAAGTTTTATTTTTCTGCTGATAAGGGAGATTGATGGTTACGGAAAATTGTTGATTTATCTTGTTAAACATTTTGTGATTGCTTTTTGTGCAGGCTAGGTTCTTTGCACCTGATAAAGCTAAAGCACTTGTGGACCGTTATTCTAGATCGTAGCTTATATTGATATTGATTATGACGGTTATGGTTTGTATAATAGAAACATGTCATTAACTAGGTGCAGGTAATATATATTGCAGATTCATGGTAAAGTGTAAGACAGTATTTCCATGTTTTAAGAAACAGCTAGGGTTTTGACATTACTAGATATTTTTTTATGTTATTTTGTAAAAACTACACGAATTTATTTATCAAAACAAAACCAAACCATATATAATTTTTAATATATAATTTTTAATTTTTTTCCTAATCATACTTAGTAGTTGAACTTAATCGATTTTCTTTTGTTATTTCAAACGTAATATCATTGTTATTTCTTAATATTAAATTATAGTATATTAATATTTTGTGTTAAACATCACATTTAACCGTGTGTTTTTATATTATTAGTGTTAATATTTTTTTAAAACGTGTCATTTAAACTAAATCAAATTATATATGATTTTATTCGAGTTATCTAAACTAAATCAAACCATACATGATTTTATTCTTAGATCGGATGTTTTTTACTTTAAAGTTGCACCACAAATACTCTTAAAAAGCGGCTATGGCCATTAGAAAGTGTTTTGCAAAGTTTTGTGTTTAGTTATTCTTTATGTAATCATTATGTAATCATGCAAACAACCTTCCATCCTATAAAAGATTTCTCGGAATTTGACATTTAATACAAACATACATTTGTAATGAATCCTATAAAAATAATGGATCTTTATGATATTGTTGTGTTTATGAATTCGACATTTTTAAACAATTGTATATTCAATCCTTATTTCATAGTTAATTGTTTTAACATTAAAAATAGTATTTGTAAATTTAAACTCTATTTTTTTTCAAGCACTTAATGAAACTTTTTATTAGTTAATTTTTAATTTATTACTCAAATTTTTATGTTTTTTTTCCAAACCACTAAATTATCTTATAACTCCCAAACCTAGCTACGTCAATGCACATGTCTTTTTTTTTATAAATTTTTGTTAAAATACTCCTCAACATACCGTGGTGTTTTTCACATTTTGATTAAAATAAGAATTAAAAATTATGATTACTATAATAGAAATAAAATAAATGAATGAAAAAAAATGTTCAATTGGCATAGTCATTCACATTGACACTTTTGAATTGATGATCCAATATAATGAACACAAAAAGAATATAAAGAAATAAAAATATGAAAAGACAACTTAGGTTAATAAGAGTACAAGAGGTAACATTTAAAATAAAAATATGAAGAGACCACTTAGGTTAAGGAAAGCGTTGTGTAACATTTAGGTTTATTTTTTTAATTTATTTTTAGACATGAGACAATACTTTTAATAATAAAAGCGTTCTTTAAAGTTATTACAACAACATTTATTGAAAAAGCGATGCCCTAACATTCTTATCTATAAAAGCGTTTTTATTTAAAAAAAATTTCGTCTGCGCCTTCTGTGATTTTTCTTTTAAAATTAACGGCGTTTTCATTATTATTATTATTATTATTATTAATATTATTATTATTATTATTATTATTACTCAACAATTACCAGTTATTCTTAATTTCATTCCATTACTGGATTAACTGATTAAAACTAATTTAACTAATTTTTAATTTTTGATTTATCCATTAATACACCCTAATTAATGGATTATTTAAGAACACTAATTCTCAAATTGATTTTATAAGTTAATTTTAAGGTTTTTTAATTGATTTGTTTAATTGAAATATATCTTTTTTAAGAGTACGTGGTCAAACAATCAATCAACATTGTACCTCTCAATATGTTGCATATTTAATTCTTTAAAAATAAAATTATTTAATATTTTTTGTGGAGTCAACATTTAATTTTTAATAGAAAAAAAATAAAATTATTTAATAACTTACATCAAATAAATTAATGGGGCATCTACCCCCAATTAACTCAATGTAGATCTGCCTCTTCTAACCGTGAAATTCATCTTTATGTATGTAAATTAAGATTAGTAGGTAAATTTCAATTGATTTTATTATTATCACAAAAATAATATCATTGTCAAAAATATCTTTCATGAAATGTTGTTTAATAGGAGGAAAAAAGTTATTGGACATGGAAAGTTGTACATCTACCTTATGGCATTGTAGGATTATTACTACACATTTTTTTTTTTAATTACACTACACATCTTTTAGTTAATTGTAAGAGTTTAATTGTCTTCTTGGAAAAAGTTTTACAACGCAATACGCCATTGTTTTAGATATTGTTTATTTTAGGTTTTATCGTGCTTTTAAGCGTTATGAAAGGTTCTAATATATGTTGATTGCAATAAACACATCACAATAATACATTATTTTAGATATAGTTAAAACTAAAGGCAAATCTTTCTAATAATATAATAGTTATAATTGACTAATGGTTTTTACACTAATAATATATATAAATTAAATCTTAAGAATAATTTATTATTCACAAAAAAATTTATTATTTTTCTTTTTATATAAGACAGTTAAATTAAAATTTAATTAACAAAAATAATATATTTGATATATATTATGAATTTACTCATTTTTTATTGTATTTTGTCCATATTATAAAGTATCTTTTATAAAAAAAACAAGAGGAAAAAAACAAGAGGGATATATATATATATATATATATATATATATATATATATATATATATATATATATATATATGATATCTCTATTGCAAACCAATGATTGAGCTATAAGGTCGTGAGGTTGACAAGGAATTGTGAAAAACACAGGCTCACAATGAAAGAACCAATTAATTAATGGTTCCCCATTCCTTAAAAATGTATGCAACCAATTCCTTATTATAAATTATAAATAAACTAACATGTCTCTGTGGATTCAAAATTTTAACATTATTACCATTGAAGGAGGAAAAGTTAGGTTAATTTTTCCTCTTCGATGACACAAATTAGATTGATAAATAAATAATTGAATAAAATTAAAAATGAAAGTGGGTGGGATTTCCATATCCACCCCAAGGCTATCAATGCCTCTCAATCTCAATTGTAGCACTTCTTCACATTATTCATTTAGAAGATCAAAGACAACAACGTCACCGGTGCGCAAAAAACCATTATTGACGTCCGAGTTTAGAGAATTCTCGGACGGCAGCAAGAAGACAAACAAGGTACCGAAAGGATACCTTGCTGTTTACGTTGGGCCGGAGTTTAGAAGGTTTGTGATTCCAATAAGATTCTTGAGGATGCCAGAGTTGAAGGATTTGATGGATGACGTGGCTGAGGAATTTGGTTGTGATCATCATGCTGATGGTGCTCTTCATATTCCATGTGATGAAGATTATTTTGGCAATGTTTTGATTTCTTGTTTTGCAAAAGAACGTAGGGTATCTTCTAAGAGCTATAAGATCAAACTTGGTAATAAGATTCCCTTAATTTACGGTCATTAATTTAATTCTTATATAACAATATGGATTATGGCTGCATTATTTATTACTATTATATACATAATCCTCGATCTACCTCGCTCGTGTGTAATGGAAATTAACGTGCAATGCAATTTCTTTGTTACTGTATAAATCATATATATGCATCATTAATAAATTTTTGTATATATATTTAAAGAAATAATATTCTGACATATGTAAATGGTGAATTTTTTTTTGTATGTTGATAAAATTGTAAAAAAACTTGCACGCAATTGCGTCTTAAATTTAAATTTGAGATATAATATTCAGCTTATTTATATTAACATCTTAGATTTAATTAAACACTTTTCTAAACAACTATTATATGTGTCCATCAAACTTTGATGGAATACACCAAAACACGCCACAGTGAATACAAAAATTTATGTTGTTGGCATCTAACTTTATGTGCATAATATCAATGGAAACACTTCATCACAATTCATTTATCATCTCATATAAAATTACAAGAATATAATTCAACTCAATATATGTATAACTCTACAATACTCTAAATCTAAAGTTACATGAAATTATAACATTCAAATTTTACACAACAAGTTATCAACCTCACTAGAACATGATCTACTAAGGATGCCTCAACTATTCACATGTATGATTGCCTAAAAATGATAATATTTCACCTTTTTACAAGTCTCTTTATTTATAGAAGAAAAAAATGTCTTTCATATAAGAAAATGACTTGGTAGACATTAATTGACTCACCTGATGAAATATATATACTACCTCAATCTCTATATGAAAGACTCTCTGGTAAAAAAAAATTGTCTTTTTATATAAAATTATCTTCAAATTACAAGAAGAATTAATTAGATGTTTATAAATACAATGTAAAAAATAAAAGACCAATTATTTATTTCTCTTAACAATTGAATGTTAGTTTTGAAAAAAGAATGTACATTGACAAATTTAATATGAAACTTTTCTTATTTTTTGTATATTGATCAAATTGATGTATATATAGGGATGAAAGTAATACCTCTTAAATTTCTACTAATTTGCACTTACTTGAAAATTTAAATTGATTTTCAACTAGAGACATATTTATATAGTACATTTGTAAGAGTTTCTTATGCTTGATATTTTCCCCGGCCTTATCCTAAAGACCCAAATTATCTGAATTTTATTCCATTAAAAAATACTTAAATATGTAGGAGGGAAACTTACAACATCTAATATATATATATAGAAAGGAAAAATACATTTGATATTATATATCTATTCTTATTCTATCAACTGACACATAATTAAAATTAGGAATATTTTAGTCTGAAATAGTTATTTACTCAACATACTAATTAACTATTGACCAATGTATCATTTATTTACTCTTTATTATCAATGTATTTTTTGTTTCAAGGCACTATTTATTAACTAATGTATAATTTGTGTACTCTCTATTATCTAATTTATTCTTTATTTCACCACCTATTAATCAATGTATATCCCTTTTTCATTCCCTCACATTTAGATTTACAGACAAATTTTACTATATTTTCTCATTTTAAATCTAAATAACTTATTTCTTACATCTTTTTTCTCTCATTTTATTCTATCCTATAGAGCTATATACCAATCTCAAATATATTTTTTTACACCATCTCAAAGATATTATTATATTTTTCAACAAAAAAATAATAATATTAAATTTAGATGATTGCAATAATTTATATCGGATTATAGATTTCTGAATGATAAATATAAAAAAATATATAGATTTCTGAATGATAAATATAAAAAAATATAGAATAAATATTTGTCGCCAATAATATATTGGCTTAATTGTAATTATAGTCCTCCGATTTTCACCAATTTACGAAATAGATCCCCTTATTTTAAAATTTGACAATTTTGGTTCATTATTTTGTTTTATTAACTAAAAATTGGTGATATGATATATTTTAAATTACGTAACATATGATATGATGATATAACTGACTAACACCCATGAAATTATAATAAAACCCTATGAAAACATCAGTATCAATTTTTGAAATTAATCACTTTTGTAATTTAATTAATGACATATGAATAATTAATACAACTAGATGGTTCTACATCATGAGATTATATACCAAGTCATTTAAAATAGGAACACGTATAAAAATCACATGATAAATGTTAATCACACGATAAATGTTAATCATTATAAAAAATAGGGACACATATTTGTCCCTGGTAAATTTTAAAAAAGAAACATGATAAATATTTATCACCGATAAATATAAAAAAAAAATACGGGACAAATATATGTTATTGATACATAAAAATACGGGATACATATTTGTTACTGATAAATTTAAAAAAATATGGGATAAATATTATCACTCATTAATATAAAAAAAATCACATGAAACAAATATTTTTCATTGATAAATAAAAAATATGAAACAAATATTTGTCACTTATAGATATTAAAAAAACACAGAAAATTTTGTCATTGATTT
>JBBPBQ010020323.1:59932422-59949551 GCA_037974755.1 Cicer yamashitae
TATAATAAAATGTTGTGGCAATCAAAAGAAATAGTTTATTCTTAATTGAGGATAATATTTCCAGTCAAACAAATTTATTTATGAGTCATATTTTTTTTTTATTTAATCAGAAATAGATAAGTTTAACTCACTAAACTTTATGTTTATTTGTATATTTTGGAAGTACATTATTTTAGAAAAAACATTTCTTGAGGAAAGATGTATATCACACTTTGGTAAGTGCAATTTAAATAATAAAATATTACAAAATACATTTAATATTTGGAGATGTAGGTTGAAAATTGTAATACCCATTGCACATGATGTGAGTGAATTTCGTGGCTATACTATTAAAGAAAATAAAATGTATGTATGTATGTGGCAAACTATGAACCGTGAGTAGTTCTTGTATTTCTAGCACATGAGGTTCTCTGTTTCCTATCATCTATCACATTCACAACAACGAATAATGTATCAATCAATTATCAAATAATTTATTCTCAACTTATCAATATTCAATTATAATAATTTTATATATAATCTATGTGCAAATTTTATTGATAATTTACTTTTAATAATATTGTCCGGTGTAGGAAAGATGTAGCAATCAGTGTTTGTTGATAGCTCTTAAAATAAAATCAAATTACTAATTCAACTTTTTTAGTTATTGTCAGTTATGTGTATGTAGAAGATTATTTATTAGCAACTTGAATATATTATTGATGCATTAATTGATTTATTGGATGCTTACAAGATCTCATAAGGTGGTGGTGCTCTGTTATTTCCATGTGAATTGCCCATTGTTTTATCCAACAAACAGATATAAAAAATCAATAAAATCATTTATATCTTTTAATTCTTTATATTTTGGTTGACTCACCCCTAAATGATTACTCATCGTATACCGTACTAAGGTTTTCTATTTTCAGCATTCATTTCTATTAGAAGAATATTGTACTATGTCTTCACCATATTCTCTCTTTAATTTTTTCTACTAACTTTTTTTTAACCCTCCGTTTCTACAAAAAGTGATGTTAGAGTAATTTAAAATTTAGTTTGGAAAGTCAGTAAAGGATATAGAAATTTACAATTTATCTTTTTTTTTTTTTTAACTCTTTAAAGTACATGAAAAGATTATTTTATTCTCTTTTATTTTATAGTGAAAATTTTGAAAAGTTCAAAAAATTTCAAAAATTTAAATTAATGTGAAATTTACTAAATGTAATTTTTTTATAATTTTAAAATCTTAAATGAATGTTAAGCTTCTAAAATTTTACCAACTTACATGTTAATTTCTCTTTGGATGTCAAAATATTTAGGCCATGTTTACTTGTGACAACTTTTTGACTGTGTTATTAGTTTTTTTAAAAATAAATAAATATATATATATATATATATATTATTTTAATGAAATACTTTTGAAAGGAATAATCAACATAAAGAAAAAATGAAATGTTAGTTTACGAAAATAATGAAAACAATTTTATAATATGATTTAGTAAAGTATGATTGATATAGTAGATATGCATGGAGTTGAAAATGTATGGTTAGACTTAAGTTACCCATCGAAAAATTACGAGTAGTTTACTCTTGATGATGTGTAACCAATAAAAATTAAACATGTGTCTTTCACTATCTATTTTATATTTATTGTTGTATTTTACATATTCTAATATTTTTTTATTATTACTTTTATATTCACTCCACATTTAATTAATGATATTTTTTTTAATTAGTTAGATTTCATAGTTAGTCTAATTTGATTATATTGATTCGTTGAATCGTCAAAATTATAATTTATAAGTCATTGTTAGTTTAATTAGTTAGATTGAATCGTTGAATAATTGAAATTATATTTTATGTCATTTTTAGTATAATAAGGTTATATTTAACTATAGGATCATCGAAATTAGAATATTTAAGTCATAATTAATCTAATTAGATTAGATTGAACCATTGGATCATCGAAATTAAATTTTTTAAATCATTGTTAGTCTAATTAGTTAAGATTGAATTATTGGATGAATTAAATTAGAATTTCTATGTTATCGGTCTAACTAGTTAAGATTGATTTATTGGATCATTGAAATTAGAATTTGTTAGCCATAGTTAGTCTAATTAGTTAACATTGAACTGTTGGATCATCGAAATTAAAATTTTTATGTTATAGTTTGTCTAATTATTGAAGATTGAATCATTTGATCATCAAAATTAGAATTTCTAATCATAGTTAGTTTAATTAAGTTAGATTGAACCGTTGAATTATTAAAATTGAAATTTCTAAGTAATAGATTGTCTAATTAATTAATATTGAAATGTTGATTCTTTCTTAACTAATAAACTGATTATTTAACCTCAATATAATAAATTAATTATATAATACATTAATATAACTTTTTCTTCGTTAATGCACTTGCATTTTTATTTCCCACTGTTACTGTATGTTTAGTTCTTACCAATGTTTTAAGAACTAGATTGATGGTCAACCCAATCAAAATACTAAATTAGTGAATAATTGATTGAATAAGTGAGACATTAGTTGAATTGTATGACCGCTGACTCAATTTATATTTAAAATTTTTAAAATTTCATGAGAAATAAATTTTGTACTTAAAAAATTTATCATAATAAATCTATTTATTTTATTTATAAGTCATGAAAAACTAAAATATAATAAACTATTTATATATCATATATATAAAGTTACTTAAAAAAGATTAATGAATGAATTAACTTCCCAACATAAAATTGATAATTACTTAGTTTGATTTTATATTTAGAATAAATCTGCAATTAATTTTGGTTAAGTGGTTATATGATACATCATTGTGTTAGAGGTCTTACATTTAACAGGTTACAATAGTGGAAGACACCGGTTCAATTTTCAAATAAATCTGGGTGTGAAAAAGAATATTTTTTTCTCAAAAGCTTATAATATTTTTTTTTCAAATTTGTAGCATTTTTTAAAAAACTACTTAAAATAGCATTTGAATTTATACATTTACGGCATTTCATTTTTCTTCCATTAATACCACCATTGTCTTAATTGAAAATTTATTAATGAAAAATATATATATTTTATGCAGTTTTATACTTTTCAATTTATTTAACCGTTAATTCTACAAACAATTCAAATTAAATGGGTTAAACTATCCTCTATTTTTGTCAAATAAAGGATAACTACCCTAAAACAATATAAGATTTGGTGAAGAATTGCGCTAGTTTGTAATTGGGTTTCAAATGGAACCGTTTTCAAAATCAATTTTGTTTACTCTGTTTGTGTACATTTTTTTCTACTTTTCTTGTGTCCTGAAAATTGCATCATGGTAATACTTGGTTTTTACACTATAAAATCAGTTCGAGAATCGTGCAAAAGGTGTCCAAATAAGGTAGAAAATGTGTCTTGAATATAATGACTCAAAATTGAGAGGTAGGGGACGACCTCAAATCCAATGCACAGAGCCCACACTCACTCAGAGAGTGTGACGGGTAACTCTGTTTTTTGTGTGTTTTTTTTTTTCATTATGTTTCTCTTGATTACTAGATTTTTTTATATTAAAAATAATATTTATTTATTTAAATTGATAAAAATTAAATCGATTAAAAATAATACAATTTAAAATTGTAAAAAGAAAAAATGAAGAATTTGTAGAAAAAAAAACTCATAGCATTTAAATTAATAGCATAGAACAGTAAAACACCTATAAATGTAGCAAAACCTACATGTATGATAAAATTAAAATGTTTAGATTACTTATGTCTATGGAGCTGCACCATACATTAAAATCATTGATGAAAACCACTTATTTAAATAAAGATAGAGAAAAAAAAATTAGTGAAAAAGATGATTTCAGGCAAAAAAAAATGATCTAATACCCCCCTCCCTTTCTCAATGGAGAAAGAAGAAAAAGGCTAAGGATTTTTTTGGGATAACTATTAATTAAGACTATGTTTACTTTGTCTTAGATTTTTCTATTGGGTTTAACTCATCATCACAAAATTGACTTGTTAGGTGATGAATGTCTCTCTTAATAAAGTCTTAATGAGTTCTATCTCTTATCAATGTGAAACTTGGGTATTTTCCAATTAAAAATATTTTGTGTTTTTATTTTTTGAAATGTGTGTTTATTTTACTTTGATGAGAGACTCTTGAGATAAACAATTGTCATAAAGAAAAGGTGAAATGATAAATGTAGATAATTGTTCACTTCAAAAGTCTTTAAACTTCTTATTATCAAGTAGAATTAATACAAGTTCTAGGAAATGAAAATAAGAAATATTTTCACAAAGTAAACAAGTAAGTTTCATAATTTTTAGATGATATAATTTATATTTTCATAATTTTATATTGTTTTGATAAGTTTTAAATCATTCATACATAAATTGAAATTTGGTATTTTAACTTAGTTTTTCAAAATAAAAAATATTGTGATAATATTATAGATCTATTTACTATAGTCACGTCAATAGTTACTATATTATGATGACTAACTCTCTTGATATATTTCAATGTTATTATAGATTCATCTTTTGATATCTAACAAATAGAATATATGATTATGTATTAGAGCATATTTAGGTATAAGTTTGCCATGTATTTCTTGTGTTCTAATGTTGTCCGACTGTAAATTTCTAAAGCTACATTTCTAAGTTTCTCAAAATATGAGTTTAACAATATTAACGTAGTTTCAAACAGCCACTTAGTTATTATATATAATAATAAAAGGAATGTGTCCTTTTTTTATATAATAAATGTGCTAAACTTCAAATTCCATATTTTAAGATGAAAAAAAATCCAATTGATTTCAAATTTATGCAAAATGCTCTTCTATTTGTAAAATCTTTAATATATTTTTTTACATTTTCTACACAAAAATGTTCAATTTTCATAAGTTATTCTTAACTCTAATTCAAAAGTTCCAATAATGTATGTATATTGGACTTTCTGAAACAATCATAGATTCTCGGAGGCAATTCTAATTGGTCGATAAAAATAAATTTCAATGCAATTTCTGTTTTAGTTTATCCTTAACGAATCTAAAAAGGGATAAAGTAAATTTGTGTCGATTGTTTTCTAAATTCAATTTATCTTCTTCTGCATTATTCATTACATATGAATTCTTTTGTGGAATTTCACAATGCCAACGTATTAAATTTCTATAGATTGAGAACCGCTTATCGAAAAAATGGGGTCAAGGTTTGACGGCCAATCAAAAATATTCGCAAGGTATTCGTTATATATGTGCTCATAAAATTAAGCATTTCGAATATTATTATTATTATTAGCTGGTTGTTATTTTTATTATAATAATATTTATAAAAAAAAACATGCAATAAACATTCAGACATGCTATTATAATTTTGTGTTAGTTATTTCTATTATTGATGGTTGTTGTTGAAGGTCGTGGTGTATTAGTGATGACACGGGGATTCACAACAAAGAAATAAAGAGAGATAAAGATAACTATGGAGGTTGAATTATGAAGGATATTAATTAGATGTTGTATCTTTTGGTGGATGGTATAAATAGCAAATAAAATATAGAACGAGAAATACTTCCTCATAGGAAGGACAATTGGTATTTATAGGTAGATAGTACTCATATGTTATTCTATTTGTTGCATAAAAATGTATTTGTACCTTATTTATATATGTGCGGATATTTAGTCGATTTTTAAGTATTCACATATATTAGTGAATATTCTTAAATATAATTTTTTAAAAATATTTATGTACAAAAATTATTATTATTTTAATTATCAAGAACTTTTTCCCCTCTTTTTTAGAAAAAAAAATAAGGCTAAAAGACTCTTTTGACCCCTCAATTTTTAAAATTTGGCGATTTTGACCCATTAACTTTAACCGCTTTTGCAAATTGATGATACCTTGATTTTGATCAAGTCAAAGCTGACATTGACCAATATTTTTTACTACCATGTGCTATGTAGGATATTACTTTAATTTTAGATTATTTATTTATTACAATTATAATTTTGAATAAAAAATATTTTTAAAAAAATGGAGAGCAAAATCATCACTAAGATTGAGAAAGCTCTATTTGCAGAAGCATCCAAAGTTGCGACAAAATTTCTCATCAACTTGCTTCACTTTCCTATTGGTACCGACACCGTAGTAAGGCTCCTAACCAAAATGACATGGTTGGTAGCTAAGACAATCTCTACCAAAGTGTTGAAAACGTGAGCGAGAATTATATGCTAGCGAACCAAACAAAAAATGTTCTCTTAAACCCAATGGTTCTCATCTCTTCAAGCGACATTGCTAGCCTTCTTCTATCAAAAGACGTCAACTATTTTTCTTAGTTTTTCATTTTTTTATTCAAAATTATAATTGTAATAAATAAATCTAAATTTAAAGTAATATCCTACATGACACTAGTTAGTCAAAAATATTGATTCACACCAGCTTTAATTTGGTCAAAATCAAGGGGTCCACCAATTTGCAAAATTAGCTAAAGTTAGGAGGTCAAAAGTGCTATTTTAAAAATATAAGGCCAAAATTGTCATGTTTAGAAAGTTGGGGGGACAATAGTGCATTTTACTAATTAACTATCGGGTACAGATACACGCATATACGAATACCATTATAGTCGCCTCTGCATCCATTAACTAATAGGCAGTCTAAATATTCGTTTATTTTATATGTGGGTACCCATTAAACTACTCGCCCCGCGTCAGTATCAGATTTTATCTATAGTTATTCATGGGGTACAAATTTCTTCTCCAACCCTACTTCCTCGTCTCAATGGCATAATCAAATTCCTTAAAACCTCTCTTATAAATCCAACATTTAACTCACTTATAATTAATATAGGATTTAATCACTCACACTTGAACTCGATATATATAATAAGATGTCGATGCTTATGCATAATAAGTCTGGCTTAGGATGGAATCGAATTACAAATACTTTCACATTTGGTGCAAAATATGGCCTAGAATGATTACTTAAAGGAGAGGTTGTTCATGATATTTCAAATATAGTAATCATAACAATTTTAATACATTATAATATTTGCAATATATTAACAATGAATAATTTATTCTTTGTTAGCCAATATGGTTGATTACGATGATTTGAAAATTATTGTCGGAGGTGGAATATCTAGTGGAAATAGTTATGTTGCATTAGACCTTGATGATACAAATGCAAAAAATTTAGAGCAACAAAGTAGAAGTTTTGGGATGAAAGACTTTTCTTATGATTCTGACTTTTGAATGCGAAGAAAGTATTGAGAGATATGTTGAATAACCCATGTGTTTCAACTACACAACAGAAGTTCTTTATATTGACTATGAGTATTAAACAAATATAATGGCAGGAATACTTACAGACAAGAATACTTACAGACAAGAATACTTACAGATAAGAATACTTACAGACTATCTACTTTATTTATATACTAATATAATATTTTAACACTCCCCCCTCAAGCTGAAGCATATAAATCAAATGCACCCAGCTTATTACATATATAACTAATTCTAGGACCTCGCAATGACTTTGTAAAAACATCTGCCAACTGATCATTGGAATAAACAAAGCTAATGATGATATTGCCCGATTCGATCTTTTCTCTAACAAAATGGAAGTCTATCTCAATATGTTTGGTCCTTTCATGAAAAACAGGATTTGAGGCAATGTGCAATGCAGCTTGATTATCACATATTAGTGTCATTGGGCTGACCTTTTCAAATTGAAGTTCTTTCAGTAACTATTTCAACCAGATAAGTTCACATATTACTAGTGTCATGGCCTTGTATTCTGCCTTAGTGCTAGATCTTGCAACAACATTTTATTTCTTGCTTTTCCAAGATATTAAATTTCCTCCGACAAGTACACAATACCCGAAAGTGGATCGTCTATCAATGGGTGAGCCTGCCCAATCGGCACCTGAGTAACCAACTATTTGAGTATGTCCTCTATCTTCATAAATGAGACCTTTTCCAGGTGCATTTTTGATGTATTTAAGAATCCGGATTACAACATCCATATGTTCTTAGCAAGGACAATTTAAGAATTGGCTTACCACACTGACAGCGAAGGAAATGTCGGGACGGGTGACTGTGAGATAGTTTAATTTTTCAACCAATCTCTTATATCTTCCTGAATCTGATAGAGGCTCCCCCTAATTAGGTAGGAGTTTGACATTTGGATCCATAGGAGTATCAACTGGCTTGGCATTTAATAGACATGTTTCTTCAAGAATACCCATAGCATATTTTCTTTGTGAAATTACAAGGCCATCCTTGGATTGGGTTACCTCAATACCCAAAATTTACGGAGTTTATCGAGGTCTTTAGTCTAAAATTGATTTGAAAGATGTTGTTTCAACTGGAGTATTCCTTGCTGATCACTACTAGTTATAACAATGTCATCCACATAAACAATAAGATAGATACACCATTGGGCTGAGTGACGATAAAATACAGAGTGGTCGGCTTCACTATAAATCATACCAAAATCTTGTACTACCGAGCTGAATCTGTCAAACCAAGCTCTAGGAGACTGTTTAAGACCGTAAAGTGACCTGTGTAGTCGACAAACCATGGTGGAAGACTCCCCCTGAGCAATAAATCCTGGTGGTTGCTCCATAAAAACTTCCTCTTCAAGATCACTGTGCAAAAAGGCATTTTTAATGTCAAGTTGATGGAGTGACCAATTTCGAATTGCTGCAATGGAGAAAAACAGTCTGACATATGCCATTTTGGCAACAGGTGAGAAAGTATCACTGTAATCTAACCCAAAAATCTGAGTATATCCCTTGTCCACCAAGTAAGCCTTAAATCGATCAATCTTACCATCAGAACCAACCTTTACCATATAGAGCCAACGACAACCTACTAAAGACTTTGCATGAGGTAAAGGGACCAGTTCCCAAGTACCACTACTTTGTAAAGCACACATCTCATCAAGCATTGCTTGCCTCCACTCAGGATGACATAATGCTTCACTTGGAGTTTTAGGAATAGAAACAGAAGACAAATAAGACAAGCAAGTGTAATGCAAAGGAGAAAGACGATGATAACACAAATCAATATACTGAGGAGATGCATTATGTGTTGTGCGAATATCCTTACGACGAGCAACGGGAAGGTCATGCTCAGGTGGCAGGGCCGGATACGGTGGTGGCATTGGAGGAGAGTCTATAATGGGAACAGGAATAGGTACAATGGAGAGCGGGCAACGACGATGATATGTTTGTAGTGGTCGTGGAGGTTGGGGGGCAGACTCGACAGGTTCAGTAGGAATAAGAGTGGGTGGGATATGGATAACTACCTGAGGAGGTTTGGCATAAATGTCCTGATGGGACTCAGTAGCTATATGGGTCGGTTCAAAATATGGTACAGACTCAAAAAAGGTAACATCAGCTAATGTAATGTATCAGTGTAGTGTATGAGAATAACAACAATAGCTCTTTTGGGACCGGTGATATTCGAGAAAGACACACTTGAGTGATCGAGCTGATAGTTTGTCCAAACCAGGAGATAAATTATGAACAAAATATGTGGACCCAAAGACACGAGGAGGTAGTGGGTGAAGAAGGGTATGGGGAAAGAGGATCGTATGAGGGATATTGCCATCAAGGAAAGAAAACGGCATACGATTGATAAGGTAGCATGCCATTAAGACTGCACCCCCCCAAAAACGGAACGGAACATTACATGGAGAAGTAAGGTTCAGGTGGTTTCAATGAGATGCCGATTTTTACGTTTGGCTATCCCATTCTGTTGGGGTGTATGAGGACATGACGTTTGGTGAATAATACCATTGGAAGCCATAAAATTTTGAAATTGATGGGATAAATATTCTCGAGCATTATCACTTCTTAAAGTACGAATAGAAACACCAAATTGAGTTTTAATTTCTTGATAAAATTGCTCAAAAATGGAAAACAGTTCAGATCTATTTTTGATTAAAAATAACCACGTACAACGAGAGTTATCATCAACAAAAGTAACAAAATAATTAAACTCTAAAGTAGACACAATACGAGAAGGACCCCAAACATCAGAATGAACTAAAGCAAAGGGGGGCGAAACCCTTTTATTGACTCGAACAGGAAAATGATTACGAGTGTGTTTCCCTAATTGACACGGCTCACAATGTAAAGTGGACAATTTAGACAAATTAAACACCAGTTTTTGAAGTTTGGTAATGCTTGGGTGTCCTAGCTGAGCATGGATAGTATGAGGGGAATTTGTGGCAGAGCAAGTCGTGGATGATAGAGAAAGGTAATAAAGGCCTTGAGACTCACATCCGACGCCAATCGTCTGTCCCGAACTCTGGTCCTACAGGGTAACATTATTATTAGTGAAAGTAATAATACAATCAAGGGATCGAGTCAATCGACTAACTGAAAGTAAATTAAAAGGACATCCAGGTACATAGAGAATAGATGCAACTGAAATGAAAGGGAAAACTTGGACAGTGCCAACCCTTTGAGATCGAGTTTGAGAGCCGTTGGCAGAAGTTATAGTAGGTAAAAAACCAGATGTAGAGAGAGAAGAAAATAGACCTTTTTTATCAGTTACATGATCAGATGCACTAGAATCTAGAACCCAAGGGCCGAGAGAAAATGAGTGAGAGAGGTAAACATATGAGTTACTAGTGTGTGCAACCGACGTAAGAGAACTAGAGTTCGGATGACTCTGAACCCATCAGAGGAAATCTTCATAATTTGCTGGGGAGCCCTGTGGAGATGGTGTAGTCTGAATAGTGGCAGAAGGATCAAGCTGAGTTGCATTTATCGAAGGCGAAGGCTTACCATGCAACTTCCAGGAGCGATCAATAGTATGTCCAAGCCGATTACAATGCTCACATTTGGCACGAGGCTTAGAGTTGGATGGTCCTCCACGAGAGCGACTCTGGTTATGTCCCAGTGATGCAAGGGCAACAGTGTCACCCGGAGCTGAAGTAATTGAGTGCTCAACTGGATGTTTTATTGGTACTCGAAGGAGGATCGCTGAGGTAGTAGACATATCCGGAACAGTGACAGACCCCAAAGTTTGATCACAAGTTGCAGAGTACTACCGGGGTAGGCCATAAAGTGCAAGGAGCATGAAGAAGGTGTTGCATTGATCCAGCTCCTTCTTTTGTTCAACTGGATTACTTGCAGCAGGAGGGAGAAGCCCATTAAAATCATGAAGTGCACTATGAACGGTGCCAATATATGAAGAAATAGAGCCATCTATCGTCTTCGGAGTAATGATATTCAGCAAGTGGTGACAAACTCCACAGAGATGTTGAATGTCGTTAGTATAGAGTGCCTTTGCCTGACTCCAAACCGATTCACACATGAGAGGTGGACAGAAAATCGGTTTAACATTTGGATGAATTGTAGACTTAATGACACTACACAACTGAGCATCTATCTGTTTCCATTTTGATGTTTCAGTCAAAAGCACATTTTCAGGATTTTGAGTGAGACGGTCCTCGTAACCTTGACCAAGCATCCATAGTTTGATGTCGGCGGCCCAACTGTCATAATTTGATCCATTCAATTTTTCGACAGAGAGAGGAGAGGTGATGTAGTTGGTGAATATGCTCTTTGTTTCAGACTGAGACGTCATGGTCGGTAAAGAGTGCTAGAAAACGCGTCCGAACCGGGAAAACAGGGGCTGTTTAAACTAGAACTCGTATATCCGTGACTCGAAACTGAAAACTGAGGGCATATATGGAATCAGAAGGCTGAGGCAAGTGCAAGTGAAGAAGCGGCGCCGTGAACGGTTGTCGGACGCGCCGTCACGTGCCGCGGTTGCAGGCGGCGCGTGTGGGCGCATGGATGGCTTGTTGACGACACACGTGGAGGGGTGGGCCGATCTAGGGTGTATGACGTTGCTGGAGTGGTCATTCGTCGAAAAAAGTTGCGGCGACAGTGACTGCAGAGCATGGACAGATGGAGAAAAAATTGAGAGAACAGTGTAGCAAAGACGGGGAGGGGAAAACCGGAGTTGAGAACACGGTTTGTCAAAAAAAAATTCACCGGAGACAGTAGGTCCACCGGGTAGTTGACGATTATGATTGTTTCTCAACAGGCTCTAGATACCATGTTGAATGCGAAGAAAGTATTGAGAGACATGTTGAATAACCCGTGTGTTTCAACTACACAACGAAAGTTCTTTATATAGACTATGAGTATTAAACAAACATAATGGCAAGAATACTTATAAACAAGAATACTTATAGACTATCTATTTTATTTACATACTAATATAATATTTTAACACTGACAATTATGCATTCATTGCATCAGAATGTTATGAGTCAATCTGTTATGAGTCAATCTATGAGCCTCGATCACCTAAACAACCTAATCCACCATGACATTCTTCTTTATGTTCAGAGGTTATAAAATCTTCATAAGTAAAGTATATATGAGAATGGAGAGGATTCTAACGCAATTGTGACCAACAATCAAGGCAAAATTTTGGAAAATATTTATATTGGCATTGAAACTATTGCAATTAGTTTTTTTTTTTTTTAAATATAACTTAATGAAGAAACGAGAAAGAGAGACAAAAATGAAAAAAAATATTTTAAATGTTATTCAAGAGATCCCGAATTTTAAAAGACAAAATTTGTTACAAGTGATTGAATTGTTGAAATCTAAACCAAATACTAACTTGTGTTCTTCAAGATGTCACCAAACACTATAAGAATTTCAAACATTATTGAGAGTCAATTCCATGGTTAATTGGCTAAAAGTGCAAGTAATTCAAGATTACTAACAACCTTAATTATGCCAATAATTCAAGTGACAACCTTGATTTTTTTAAGTAATAAAGTAGTTGCAAATATTGGTGATATAGATCCCCACCAATCACTTTTTACTAGTAAACATTATTGTGGTTAAGGCTACCGGTTAACTTAAGATTCTTTTATAGAAAATTATAAACCTCTTTCTCACAGTTTTGACTGCCAAAAAAGGAATTTTTTTACACAAAAATATTATCCAAAAAAGTTATTACAAAAATAAAATATTTAGAATAAATATATTAAAGTTATTATTTTAACATAAAAAACTTATTAAAATTTAAAAAACATCATACTACATATAATGGAAAGTTTCTTTTTAGGCCATTAAGTATATATATAATTACCAACCTTTTATATGCTTTCATTCGATTTTTATTTATATAAGTTTGTGTTTTTTTATTTTCGTTCTTGTTATCTCAGTTTTTTTAACATCACTCTAAAACAAAATTAAATTAAATTTATAAGTTTGAATTTAAAAATTAGAAAGAAGAAAATAAAAAAAATTGGTAATTTACAGATGAAACATATATTTAAAGTTAATTTATTTTTGAACTAAAAAGGAAAAAGATAGAGTGAAGTTGCAAAGGTAGGTTAGGCTTAGTGCAAGAAAAGTGGAGATGAATCTAACGGCTGGTAGGGTTAGAGATGAATTAATATGAATATTTGTGTTTAATGGCAGCGAATGAAATGATGAGTTAGTTCGAAATTGAAGGAACCAAACCCATCCAACCAATAAGCATAAAGAGGAAGAAGAAGAAGACAACAAGTTGAAAAAGAAGAAAAGCCCAAAATGTCGTCGTCATCATCATCAAGCACAAAAACTGAAACCCTTACTTCTTCTTCTTCTTGTTGTTCATTCGCATCGCGCCCTCTCTCTCAACTCAAAGACATGGACATTATTGACTTTCTTCCCAACTCCACCTTCGATTTTCGATTTCAACTTCCTCGCCAAGCACAAGTCTCTCTCTCTCTCTCTACTTTCTTTTCTTTTTTATTATCTTTTTAATTAATTAATTAATTGTATGTGCAGGATTTTTTGGAGAGGAGAGAGGTTAGGGAGTTTATGAGCGGCGCCCTAGCTGGTGCTATGACTAAAGCTATACTTGCTCCACTTGAAACCATTAGGTATCATCTTTTTCATTGCATGTCTCTTCTCTTTAATGCATTCCATTCTTTTTATTCTTTGAAATCATTCAATTATTATCATCAATGTTTGGTAAAGTTAATTGTTGAGAATATGATATGCTATAACATTGTAAACTAGTGAAACAAACGCTATAAGCTTGTGAGAGAATAACTGTAATCAAACAACCTACTTTGGTCATATATGAGTTTACACGCTATAGACTATCCATTATAAACCAAACAGAGACTAAGGGCTTGTTTGATTCACATTCCAAAAACTCTATTTTAGTATTTTAAAATTTAAAAATTAAAAAACTTGTTTGGATTACTTGTTTTTAAAAACTGTTTTGTAAAACTAATTTTAATATTATACTTTGTAAAACTAAAAAACCAAAACAGATAAATGGTGTTTTACTTTTCATTTTTCATTTTTTTAACTCTCTAGTCAAAAACTGTTTTAAAAGTTGGAGTTGTCAAACAGATTTTTTTAAAATTTTCTTTTTAAAAATAATTTTCTAAATTTTATTTATAAAATAGTTTTCAAAAACTAAGTGACTAGTACGCAATAGTCTTTCAGACTCAATCTTGTGTTTTGTAGTTGATATTATTTGCTAACAAGTATGTATTACATTATTTGAACATGCAGGACAAGAATGGTAGTTGGTGTTGGGTCCAGACATATCACAGGTAGTTTTGTTCAGGTAGTAGAGCAGCAGGGATGGCAAGGTTTATGGGCTGGAAACATGATCAATATGATTCGTATTGTTCCAACGCAAGCCATTGAGTTTGGCACATTTGAGTGTACAAAACGGGCGATGGCATCTCTGCAAGAGAAATGGGAACAGAATGAATGTCCCAAGTTACAGATAGGTTGCCTAAATTTGACTTTATCTTTATCTTGGATTTCACCCGTTGCCGTGGCTGGGGCAGCTGCAGGAGTTGCTAGCACACTTGCATGCCATCCCCTCGAAGTTTTGAAGGTATCTATTTAATAACAGACATTCACAGTCACTGACAGCATGACACAATCAATATCATTTATATCTTATGTATTGTTCAGTTAATAATGATCAAGATATGAAGATATATATATTGAACTTTTCTTTCTTGTTTTCAATCCTAATTGTCTTCGGACTTGTTATTCCAGGATCGGTTAACTGTAAGTCCTGAAGCATACCCTAATTTGGGCATTGCAATTAGAAATATTTATAAAGATGGTGGTATTGGCGCTTTTTATGCTGGTCTATCACCTACTCTAGTTGGCATGCTTCCATACAGTACCTGTTATTATTTCATGTATGACACAATAAAGAAATCTTACTGCCTTACCAAAAATAAGAAGTCTTTAAATCGTCCGGAGATGCTTATAGTTGGAGCTCTAGCAGGTGAGATATGCATCTTTTTCTTTACCATTAATTAATGTGTCTTGTCCTATTTAACTCGGTAATATAAACGATTTGCGGCAACAGACTTGTTTTTGCACACGCAGGTTTTACAGCCAGTACAATTAGCTTTCCATTGGAAGTAGCTAGAAAGAGACTGATGGTGGGAGCTTTGCAAGGTAAGTGTCCACCAAACATGGCAGCAGCACTGTCGGAAGTTATTCGAGAAGAAGGACTGAAGGGTCTGTACAGAGGATGGGGTGCAAGCTGTTTAAAGGTGATGCCATCATCTGGAATCACATGGATGTTTTATGAAGCATGGAAAGACATACTGCTTGTCCAGAAGGGATTAATCTAATAAGGATAAGTGGGTTTGTAACTATACAAGTCATGCTAATTTACCTCCTCTTTATTATCTTTTTGAAATTAAGAAATAACTTTATGCTAACCAATTTTGAATGATCTCAAAAGAAAGGATGAGTTGGGGAGAGTTTTATGTGCTTCTTGTTTCTTTCCATCATAACTTAACTCCAATATGTAATCTAATTGTATGGCTGTCGCCAGAGAATGTTTCTGAATAATTATTTATTAAAAACCATTGCATATTTATATTATGGTCATGTGATTTTTTTAAATCAGCGAATGTTAATGCACTTAATCAGAGGATCCAAGTAATAATTGAGGTTATGTTGTGTATAATCAATAATGTCTCGGGATATTGCTTTAACATCTATTTATGAACATTTAGCTATGTAATGTTGATTCTTTTTTTTTGAGGAAGCTATGCTGATTCTTAATACAACTAAGAATCTATATTTTAATTATAAATTGTGCCTCTCCTCAATTCTCATAACTGCAGTATTATTATCATATTAGATTATATAAATGTGTTTCTGTATGTTGTAAGATGTAGAGTTAATGCTGTTTCATCTTATGAAACATGGGAACTTCACCGGTACCAGTACTCACTAATCATTATAAAGAATGTCTATTTTGAGTTGAAAGACCAATGCACGATTTAGTTTTTGAACCATTCACTCTAAATAAATTCTGCATTCAGTTGTGGATGTTTCGATGCTCTAAGATAGTTTACTGTAACTATCTTTGGTGGGACTTTCTCCTCCCGGCATAGAAATTATTTTCCCATATGTGGAAACCTCAAATGGTACAGTTCCCACTTACATATACATATTTGCTTTATTTCAATATAGCAACAGAATCACTCTAACTATGAAGCAGAGTGCGACTCCATCTTAGGGTTTTATTCTCTACTTTCTCTTTCACTTCAATTGTTTTTCATTTATCAAGTGGCGCGTCTTATTTTCTTTCTTCAACCTTCAACGTCGCGTTTTGTTTTTACTCATTCTACTTCAGTTCAGAAATCAGATGATTCTTACTTTCTTCTCGGACGGTGTTACATAAACCGAACTTTTTAATTTATTTTCTTAAATTTTCTATTAATTTTTTTATTTCAAGAAATGAACAATTATATATAGTTCAGAGTTGTAAAGTTAGTAGTTTAATTAAATTTAAAATATAAATAATATTTTTAATAAAATATCAATCTTATTAATTAAGACTTAAAATATTTTAAAATTTATCATTTTAATATATTTTAAATTAAAGTAAATAAATAAATTATTTACTTTAAAATATTAATCATTTTAAAATTTAAATTATTTATAAATAATTTAAAGTTATAATAAATAAATTATTTATTAAAGTTAAATGATTATACACGATTAGTGTAGAATATTTTATACTAATAGTTAATCATAATCATTATGATGAAATTAATAATTTCTATTCATGGTTAATGTAAAATTGATTTACACTAACATTACATTTTTTTTCTCATTTATTCAT
>JBBPBQ010020323.1:59949933-60021402 GCA_037974755.1 Cicer yamashitae
ATTGTTATAAAAAACATTTTTAAAATTTGTAAGTGTTAAATACGGTTTCAAAGATAAGATTTCTCTCTATATATGTATATATAATATTTTAAAACATTTATTTAAAACATAAGTTAGCATTTTTTTTTAAGAAATAATGACATGTCAAAATAGTATTTTTATTATTTTCAAAATTATATTTTTATTAATTAATATTTTGTTATTTTTATGATAATATTTTATTTAAAAATGTGTCATCAAAATAAAATAAATACATATTTTTTCATCAAATAAAACATATGAATAAACACACATTTTTTTATTAAATAAATACACGTTTTTAAAAAGTTAAAAAGTTTTCAAACCTATTCAAAACGAAAAAATCAAAAAATCGTTCAGTAGAATATAGTTAAGATGAAAAGAAAAAAAATTATAGACAGACAATTTTAATCAATTTTTTAGTTCATCACATAACACCCTTGTACCCAAAAGAATATCGCCAAACAATATGATGGCTGCGTTTGCATATTAGAACTAGACAAATTGTTTTATTTTTTATACTCTTGATTCAGTGATCCAAACTTTGTAACCTTTTACACCTTCACGATAGTCTAGAAAGATCCCTTTCTTATACATGGGCTCAAGTTTTCCTTCCTTAACATGTATGTATGTAGGCAGGACAACAAAAAATTATCAGATTCTCATAACTTGGTGCTCTACCATTCCATATTTCTTCATGTGTTTTGAAACTTATTGCTGCAGATGGTGACCTATTGAACAAATAACAAGCAATGTGTACTACCTCTCCCCAAAATCTTTTGTCAAGTTTAGTATTGGACAACATACACCTGACTTTCTCCAAAATGGTCTTATTCATCCTTTCAGTTAGACCATTTTATTGGGGTGTTAGCTCATTGTTTTATGTCTGGCTATCCCCGTATCTTTGCAAAACTCAGTAAATTCATTACTTAGATATTCTAGACCATTATCTATTCTTAGGACCTTGATATGCTTCTCTGTTTGTTTCTCCACCAGTGACTTCCATTGCCTGAAACTTTTGAAAGCTTGATTCTTGTGATTCAGTAAGTAAACCCACACATTTCTTGAGCAATCAATAAAGGTTATAAAGAATATGACTCATCCAAGTGAATGTACTTTACCAGGTTCCCATATATTTGAATGAACATAGTCTAATATGGCCTTGTGGTGTGTGTACTATTATTGAATTTTCCCCTTTTCTATTTACCATAAAGACAAAACTCACATAATTCTAACTTCTCAAAGTTTCCACTTCCAATCAAACCTTGCTTATATAATTCCTCCAGACCCCTTTCACTAACATGAGCTAGTCTACAATGCCACATTTTTGTAGAAATTTCATTTGTGACAGAAATTAAGCTAGCAGAGTTAGTGATAGTTTTACCTTGCAATTTATATAATCCATTACTTTTGATTTCTTGAAGAATTTGGGAAGTGCCTTTGTAAACTTTGAGTATTCCTCCTTCAGCCTTTATAGTGAAACCAACCTGGTCCAGCATACCAAGAGAAATCAAATTTCTCTTGAGTTCAGGTACATGCCTCACATTAGAGAGAATTTTGGTTGAGCCATCACCAAATTTGATCTTCACAGTTCCAACTCCAGCAACCTTGCAGGCCATGTTGTTTCCCATCAGAACTTTCTCAGCATCAGTTTTGTTGTAAGCATCAAACCATTCTAGATTGGGTGTCATGTGGAAAGTGCACCCAGAATCCATAATCCATTCATCACAACATGGTTCTTCAGTTAAAGATAACACATCACTACTTTCATATCCATCAACAACTACAGCAACATCATTCTCATCTTTGTAATTTCCATGATATTGCTTCTTCCTTTTAGGGCAATCTCTATGAAAATGCCCTTTCGTATGACAATGAAAACAAGTCTTCTTTGTCTTGAATTTTGAATTCTCCATGTTCTTGTTTTTACCATTTTTCCCTTCAGCTTTTCCTCGAGCAAAAAACCCTTCAGCATCACTAATTTCCCCTATTATATCAATAATTTTCTTCTTCATTTCTCTTGCATTTAGAGTCACCTTAACTTCTTCTAGAGTAAGAGTTTTTCTCCCAAACATCATTGTGTCCACAAGATTTTCAAATGAGGGTGGAAGTGAACATAGTAACATGATTACTTGATCTCCTTCACTTATTTCAACATCAATGCTTTTTAAATCAAGAACAGTCTTTGTGAATAAAGAAACATGTTTTTTAATGGACATACATTCCTCCATCTTCATTTAGTGAAAACTCTTCTTCAAATAAAGTGTGTTTGTTAAATACTTAGTCATGTAGAGACTTTCAAGCTTTAACCAAACACCAACAGCAGTGTCTTGAGCTGCCACTTCTCTGAGAGCATCATCTCCCATGGAAAGAATGATGGTGTTGTGTGTCTTGCTCTCATATCTTTCTTCTCTTTTTCAGACAATGTTGCTGGCGTTTTTGAAATGCCCAACAATGCATCTTGCAATCCTTGATGAACCAACAAGGCTTTTATCTTGATTCTCAATATCGAATTTTGCTCCACCCATTGTTGAGGAAAAAAAGAACCTTCTTCTTGAATCAGACTCTTGATACCATTTTGTTATGAATTCAACCCAAAAACTTGAATGTAAATGCATAATTGAAATTAAAAGATTAAAAATGAAAAAGATACAAAAATTATCGAGGTTCAGAGCAACAATCTCCTACGTCCTCACTAACAGTTGTTTTATATTTCTTTCTCAATAACCAAGTAAAGTACAATGTTTTCTAGCTCCCAGAATTCTTGGTTTTATGCTCACTTGAACTCTCCCTAATTGATCTAGAAAATCCCTCACTATCATTAGCATTGTTGTTAACAAGCTACAAGTCATGCCTTATATAGCTATCCCTTCCCTCCAATTAGTTATAACCATAACTAACTAACTATTTGTAACTAACAAAACAGAAACTGAGGCAAAACAGAATAAAAGCTATCACATTAGCTTAATACAAAGTTTTTAGACTTTCACTAACTAATCAAAAGCACAATTATGATCCATTAGACTTCACATATAGGACCCAAGGGGGTATTAGAGTAGATAGTGTGATTTTAGATCATCCAAAAAAAAAAAGATTATAGCAATAGTAGCAAATGGAAACAAAGGAATAAATCTATTTCTTTTCGTGTTATATATATTATATTTCCCAGTCTACATGTCAATACAAGATAGTGGCACAGGCACATTAATGTATCTAAATTTCAATTTACTCTAAAACGTGACATAAATAATAACTGCCAAGTAATAATTCATTTGTAAAATCAACATGTTGTGGCTGCAAAGAACAAGTTACAAAGCTGTTGGAGAGATCATTCACCCTTTGATGATCACCTTTCTACACTTTTGTGTGCGTGCAACATTACTAGGTAGATGCAGGCAAGCTCCATGTACAAAAAAGAAAAGCTCGCCCAAAGGAACATTGATTGGAGTGATGAACAACATACCAAATTTTAGAAGTAGCATGGCAATGGCTCCAACTGAATTCAACATAAGTTTTTAGTCTGATCTTGGTCTATTTGGACCATTTTTGTTGCTGCTATATAATGGTAATTGCCACCTTGATCCATCTTTTCTTTTTCCATAACACCGCCAATATAGAATGAAGAAAGATAGTATTACACCAAGTGGGATAGCCCATCTGCAATTTCAATCAAAAAGGATCATATATCAATCAATATCAAGTGTTCATAAAATCTTGTTATTTTCATAACTGAGTAAGTATTAAATAGTGGTCATTGATTGTTGAAAATGTAATGCAGGTTGGTTTAGGGTCGGTCCAAGGATAAGGCAAACTAAAGTACTTGCTTTAGACCCACCAACAAAAAATTATTTACCATTAGTTTCTATAAACCAAATAGTCTACACATGTTGACAAAAATAATGTCAAATTGCGGTATAGCAGCGCTATAGCATAGGGGGATTAGAACAAATCACTATTGTTCTGTGATAGCTATTTAATACAAAATGTTGTTAAATAGCGGTACTATAGCACACTATTGTGCAGCAAAATTTGAACAAACTATTATTTACTGCTATCAGTGATTAACAACATTGGCCACAAAATCCCAACTTAAAGTACAATATAAAAACGGTTGAATTACCTGTCAAGATTGAGGACTGGGCTATAAACAAGAGTTTCCCAAGATGCAACTATAAAATGCCAAACTGGGTTACAGTAAAGTGACTCTGCTGACCAAAACAACCTTGTGTAGGTTTCCAGAAATATAAAAAGTAACCACCCTCCAATTTCAATCAAAATGAACTTTATAATAAAACGGCCGATCACTACCGTGACCAGGGAAAATGTCACCAACCAATTGAAAAGCCTGTGGTTGTACTCCTTTATAAATAGAGACTTGGACTTTCCCAACATATGCATACTCATTTGTTACATTAAGGCATGTTAAGCATATGAAACAGTGGCAAATCAAGGAATATTATTAACTAGAATAATAATTCAATGAAGGAGTAATGAAAAGTTATATCCCACGAGACTAGGGTAAAAAAATAACATAAAACATGGTTACTATGCCAGACCTTTTTCATGCGTCCCTCGTAGTTTGCTTTTGAAGGTCCAACACAATCATGATGAAAAGTACGATTGCATTTCTCGATACCTGCATTAAATTTTGCCATAGAAGGAAGCCGGAGAACTTGAAGCTGATCCATTGTGTCCTCAAATTTGGTGTACAGTGCTTCGCAAAGCTTCGAAGATTTATATTCATTTTGTAAAATGACATTCTTATATACCTGCATAATTATCCGTAAGTAAATATAATTTCTTTTCCATAGTAAATATAAGCTTGAAATCATCATATGCAAATTCAAAGACCAAAATAGAGCACAATGCAAAGAACCATATATCATCCAATCAAAGGATATTAAGCATCTTGGTTTAATCTAGACATAACTTTTACATTATCAGTAAAATCTAGTTACAAACACATTGATGCTTTGCTGATTCATATATTCTTCATAGGTCAAGCTTCTCTCTTGCTGACACACAATGCAAAAGACTAACAAACACAGGACATTTTGCTATTTATTAACACATTCATTTATTTTTGTGAAGAACCAGAATAGTTTAAAACCAAAACTATACAGACATATTTGATAAGAGAAAATCATTCATTCTACCAAGTCCAACTAAATACTTTATTTTATCAGCTAATTAAATTCCCAATAAGCCAGTTTTATTTTGCAAGCTTCCATTATTATACTATAATAATATTCAAACATTACCTTATCTACTTCTTCATCCAGTTGCATGACTGATTTCTTAGCATGGTGACGGCCAAAATGTTGCCGATCGAATGCTTGCATGGCCTCACCTCTAGCCCTATCATGGGACGCTCGTAGAGATCCTTCTGAAAGCGTAGAGTCAAGATCGCCATCCTTTCACTGTATAACTTACGACATCTTTCAAGAATATCCTTGTTGAAAATCTCCACAAGAGAACCTGTTGACAGAATCTCTCCCTTGTTCAAGGCTTCAAGTATCTAAATATGAAAAATAAAAACTAAAGTTGTTTCATGGAGATATACAAGATAAATTCTCACAATTCTAAAAGCCTTATCTTATTCTATACTTGCGCAATTAGTATCCCGATATGAAAACATTTGAGATGACAAAGGATTAAAATTGACAGAGAAAATATTTTGTTTGATCTGAGTAGCTTCTCTGGAAAATCATTACCGATAGATGATTATTTTTAATTAAAAAAAGTTATTTTTATTATGGTTAACAAACACAACAATTTCAGTTTTCTTAAAATTCTCTAAAAAACTCATCTCTAAATTATTGAATACCAAAATCATTTTTTATAATATGTAACAAATGGGTCCTAAAAATAGGGAAATACACGAGTCAATAGTATGCACATAGAGAAGAATGAGGACAACAATACATTAATATACTGGCTGGCACGGTCACAAGTCACTATGCCATATTTCATGGACAAAAAGTGAAGCAACAATGAGATTCGGCAATATCTTCTGCTACTTGAATGATTTGTTGATCCTGATTCTATTCTACAATGGCTTTGAGATAAAGTAAATAAAAACCATAGAAGTCTTTCATAGACTATTACTAAAAGAAATAACAGATATCACCGACATGAAAAAAATAAGTTAGGAGCTTTGTTTTAAATTGAACTACAATTACTTTTATGCTTTCCATTATCTTGAACATGAAAAACTAAGTACCTGCTTCAGGAAGGAAACAAACTTTTATGCTTTCCGTTGTTGTTTGAATTTCCGTTACCTTGTTGCCTCTCACCCAAAATGCATTTCACACAATCATCAGAACCCAACAATTCACTAGCCCTTCGATTGGTCACGCAAAATTCACCACCAAATAAATGCTTATAACTTATTTGATTAGTTGGCATTGAAGCCAAACGAATCAACTTCCCAGCTTCCTTCAAATCCAAACCCATGTTCCCAATGTTAATTCTTGCATCCTTAAAAGGAACCAAACACTTATCCCTAGCGAAACCAACACATTTCTCCTTGGCCGCAGTGAAACACTCCTCCATCTCGCGCACTTCACAAACCTCTCGTTCCTTCAGATCGGAGAGTTTAGGACCCGACAGAATCTTCCACCATGGAGGCTTGCACTTGCTGGAAGCGTTGATAGCGCAACCAATCCTTGCCCCTTCCTCGCATTGGTGAATTATCTTACGCTGGCAGGCTATGAATGAAGTAGCCCAAGCTTGTGAGTCTTTGAAGGCTAGAACGTATGGACCCGCCGATGGATCGTCGGAAGGACTCGCCGGTAACGGTCCTCTAAGTAAGGGAATTGGACGGTCGAATTTGATAACGGTTGATGAAGGTGAGTAGTCTTCTTCGTATTTGGTGGATTCGGATGCATCCATTCTTATTATTAGGGTTTCAAAGGTTTTGGGTCAATTGATAGAATAACTCAACAAATTAGTGCAGAGGAGAGCTGAATGATTGGGAAATTTTGTCCAGAGAAGATGGAGCATTTCACTTTAAAACCCTAACATTTGGAGAGGAGGTGCCAATTAGCTTGTATATTTTATAGAATGAAATATAAACAAAATTTAACAAATTTTTTCATATTATAATTTTGAAATTTTAGTCATATTCATATTAATTGATAACTAATGTCTCCCGTTGAGTTTATCTTTATCTTGGATTTCACGGCATGACACAATCAATATCATTTATATCTTATGTACTGTTCACTTGTTCAGTTAATAATGATCAAGACATCAAGATATATATCGAACTTTTCTTTCTTGTTTTCAATCCTAATTGTCTTCGGACTTGTTATTCCAAGATAGGTTAATGAGAAAAATGTTAGTACAAAAAAATATGCTAAAGAGAAAACCAACACCATATACTAATGAGAAAAAAAAAATATAGAGAAAAATAGTATAAAAAATTAAAACCATATAAAAATACAATATTGATGTTAATATTTGTGTCAAAGAATCATTTCTCTTACAATGACTCAAAATTCAAATTCCTTTTGAAATTACTATTAGGCCTAAAATATTAAATTAACTGAATTTCTATACGTTAAAGTTAATGTTCATCCGTCTTCCTAATTTTGCTTTCTCATACACTATTAAAAACTAAGATTTGGTAAAATATTTTACATTATCAAAAACTAAAATCCAATAAAAATTCAAAAATTTGATGAGTTGAATACAGATTCAGGTACATTAAATAACCAAGATGGGAGGAACTTTTTCCACCTCCGAATCACATCTCAAAAAGTACAATTTCTTTATCGTCTAAATGTGTACTTCTAAAATCCTGTGTGAATTTTTTACGATTTCTTTATTTTCTGGACAGATCTTTAATTTAGTCCTCAAAAGATCTTTAAAGCATCAAACTAATAGGCGATATATCAATGACATCAAAATAATCTATTGATAATGATTTTTGAATTATTGAACTACAACAATTTGACTGCAATAAATAGTAACTTCTGAAAAAGTATGATAGAAAAAAGTATCACTCAATTGACTATATAAAATGTAACAACCTTTTGATGACCAATTCATGTTCCGAAATGGGTGTTTACTTCTGATATTTCTTTTTGGATTGTTTGTGTCATATACATCATATTAACAATATTATTCACAAGCTTTATTTCAATATAACAACAGAATCCCTCTAACTATGAAGAAAAAAAAATTCATGTACAAAATGAACAGGTTACATGATCGTGTCTTGGTCTCCACTAGTGTCATTTCTTCTTCCCAAGAACCAGGCTACACCTGAGCTGATTGTTTGAGAGCACTCCGTGAACATGTAAAGACAAAACAAGCATAGCCCTGTATTAACAAAATGTCAGTCATACTCTAAAAGCATTATGAGCATTGAATTCAGACAACTGAACATGGAAACAACTAAAATAGTACAGCTCGCATCCCATTGGTGGATGATAAATAGGACAGGCTTTACCTTCAACCCATTGTAATCCAGTCATAAACATGAAGGATCCATTTTACATAATTCATCTTTTTCTTAACTAATGTGGATGTCTACAGTTATTAGAGATTGTCCAAACCAAACAGGTAGCATTGTGTAATGTTATTGATGAAAATTGATGACATCCTTTGCACCCTCAACATCATTTAAGATACTCATCAATTACATGGTTTTGTCTTCTCTAAAGTGAATAATTAGCAAAGAGAAAAAATCAAGGGTTGATATACATCAGACACTCATCATTAGTTTTACATGTATGTGTATCAACTATTGATTTATTCATCAATAACTGTTATTGCTCACTTTACATTCCAAAGCGAGTTGGTCACTTTAAAAGAGTCACATCTTAACTACACCAATAATGGGTCAGATACAAGACATCTCAAATATTCATCTGAATAAAGTTTGTCAATACTAGATATGCTATGAAAGTGATACAGTAGCAAACTATTTCTGTTTTTTCAATAAAAGAAAATGCAGATTGATTAATAAACAAGCAAATATTTCCACCTCAAGGTAGAGAGTTAAAATTAATTCTCTCCTATCAATTATAAGAGAGAATTAAGAATTAATTTTATTAGGTGTCTAGTTTACTTTTTCAAAATGTCCAATATTATGAAACTAGAAAGCCAGAGCAGCACTGTCATAAAAACAAAGAAATGAAACACAAGGGTTCTCACCACTCCTATTGATCAGGAGCTTCTGTTTTTAAATTATTATTTTCAAATATTCTAGGGAGAACTCTAGATATCTCATGGCCTGAATACAGGGACTAACCTATTCATTAACTAACAATTGTCCTAATTGAATAGTGATTATTAATTGTTAGATTATATTAGAGTGATGATAATTAAACAATGGTAGTGCATAAAAAGGGAAAGTAGAAAGGTACGAACCAGCATAGGCAATAGTAATACCGAAAGCAAGTCTTCCAAGAGCAGATAATGCATAGAGGCAAAGAATGACCTGTGATTAATTGTGGATGAGTTTGATGTTACAATTGAGAAAAATGAAGAGATGAAACAGTAAATACCTTAAAAAAGAGTCTCTTGTCATGGCCAGTAGCTGCAACCCTCAAAACAGACTCAGCGGCACCGACAGTGTTAGCCAAACAAGCAACAATGGTATTAGCTGTATCCTGAGAAATTTGCCACTCAAGTGGATCGACGGGAACTCTGAAATAGAAATTGAAATTGAAATTGAAATTGAAATTGAAATGGAATGAATGAAACCCTAAAAAAGAAAAAAGGAAAAAGAAAAAAAAATGATTGGTACTTACTGGACGTTCATTTGGCGGAAGAGAAGACCGAGAATGGCGAGGGAACAGAGAAGAACAATGAAGACATCGGAGAAAAGAGAAACAATAGCGGAATTCTTGAAAGCGCAGTGATAGTAAACGAGTGTGCCGCAAACTAATGCTATTAT
Organism: Cicer yamashitae; assembly: GCA_037974755.1. Classification (NCBI taxonomy): domain Eukaryota; kingdom Viridiplantae; phylum Streptophyta; class Magnoliopsida; order Fabales; family Fabaceae; genus Cicer; species Cicer yamashitae. The sequence goes on from JBBPBQ010020323.1 coordinate 59,959,862, forward strand.
TGATTTTCCAATTTCAGCACTTCCACTTGGAATTGGAATTATTCTTTTTCTTTCCACAACAACAACTTCGCTATTATTATTATTATTATTGTTGTTCATATTTCAAATCTCAATTACTCTCTCGCAACTCTTTTCACTTCTCTGCTTAGGGTTTACACTTATTATCTATGCTCTTTCTTTTTTTTGTTTTGTTGTTGTTCTTATCGAGGAACATCAGAATTATAAAATAAACAATATTGCCGTTTCTTCTACCCGCTCCTCAACTCAAACAGGCCGCTCTCATTATTCATTATAAAATTATGATTTATTGAGATTATTCACTTTACTCTTTAATTTAAATTGTTTTTAAATTGAATCCTTCATTTTATTATAGTTATCTTAAATGTCATGAAAAATTATATTATCATATCTCAATTATAAAAGAAAAACTAAAAAACATCAATACCAATATTTTTTAAAATATTTTTATAAGTGTGAAATATTAAATACATAAACTAATATTTCAAAAACAAATATTATAGAATAAAAAAATCATTTAAACAATAAATGCATCTTAAAAATCAAATAAATATCTTATAAATAAAACAAAAAATTATTTTCAATTCTTTCTGGTACAAATTATTTCAAGTACTAGTAGTTGAAAATAAACTTCATTTACTATGGAAATTGTTCTTGTAGTGTCTGAACTCTAAATGAGACTATTCCAATCCCAATGCACTTGTAATAATCTTTAGCCATACTTTTAATACCAAAAAATTATGCATTACAACTAACATTTTCAGAGAACAGAAGTCTATTAAGAATGAATTATTTCATTATTGTTTACTAATTTTTCTTGTATTATTTTTTTTTTTTTCACTAAAAATCGGATAATATCTTATAATAATAGTGGAATCGCTGGTACATAGTCAAAAAAAGATTCCCTCGTAACACTATTGACGAAACATCCAATTAGAACATCTAACAAGTTCTTATCTTATTTCTAGTAGAATTAAAAAACATTAAACATAAAAAAAAATACCCTTGGAAGTAGTAAGGGAATGAATCTTACTAATAGGTAGGAAGAAAAAGAAGCACCTATGTTTTATTTTCCTCCCCATTTGATTAAAGTAAAAAATATCGAATCAAGGTCGATTCCTTTGCATACTCATACTCTATATTTGCATCTCTTATTTTCTTTTGATCTAATCCTTATTACTCGCCAGAGTTGAAATTTTATACAACAGGAAAAGAAATTATAAAGAAAAGTCAATATATGGTTTAGTCAATAAAAAAAAGTCAATATATGGTAAGTCCTACCCCATTGCAAACAATAAATAGTCATAAATGACTTATTTACTTTCGGTGCATATTTTTTTAATTAGACTTTTTAATTAATACTAACATCACCTTTAATGTAATATTTTTTATCATGTATTTATAATATTGATAATATATTAATATTTAATAAAGATAAAATAAATAATATTATTTTTCTATTTGTATAATTTGTTTAATATATATATATAATGATCGAATAATTCATCTTGACCAGCAAATTGTTCAAAACAAGAGCAACAATGTGCATCCTTTGAACATTCTTCTTGGGCACACTACTTAACACCTGTTCATTCATCATTGACTACTCATTGAAGCCAACTACCAACTTAATAATAATAATAATAATAATAATAATAATAATAATAATAATAATAATAATAATAATAATAATAATAAACACTTGCTAATCTTTGTTTTCAAAAAGTGAAATGGAGATTTGTGTTACCGAGTCATAGCTCCTACCAACTTTTAAGAGAATGAAATCCTATTAATTCAAAGTTCAGTCAGAAAGTAACTTCATTTCAATCAAAATTTGATCTTGGATTCTTCCAAACAATTTATTCTTAACTGAAATTCATTAATCACTTAAAACTAATTCATTAATCACTTGAAACTAATTCATTAATCACTTGAAACTAATTACTTGGTAAACCATTCAATGCATTCAAGAAAATCATCTTCTAACTCAAGTAGGTCCAAGATGGTATTGGATAATACACTTTATCATTGATAGTTAATGAAACTTAAAAATAAACATACGAGTAGACATTATATCATAAGTCTAAGAACCAACAAGAATTATCTTTGACACTATTTGTTATACCCAGAATTATACAACAAAAAACAACCTAGAAACTCACAAATATGACAGAAAAATAATACATTTGATATAGCAGAAAAGGCTTTCATTGTCATACTCATACATAATCCACAATTCTTCCCTAGACATCCTAACCAAGGAGCCGTGGTTCGATACCGGCATTTGCTTCAGCATCAATTACCATTCATAGCAGAAAGAACTAAAGATTGCAATTAGCAAGGGAATAGAATGGGACATGGATCCCTCTCTAACCTACTATTTGATAAATCAAGTTTTTTCATCTTTTCTTCACACCAAAACAGTTGTTCTCTTGTCATCCTTGTCATTCTCAGAACCCTCGATATGATTTTCACGTCGATCAGGCCAAGCAATAGTTGAATGTCCTCGTGCTTTTGGGGCCACGAATTTTTTCTCCAACCCTTCTTCCTTCTTCGCAGTTCCTTCAGTTTCACCACTTTCTGCATTTAGATGAAAATTATGTAAGACTCGCATTTCAATCATATAATAATTGATCATCCATGATGTCAGGCGGCAAACCAAAATAATAAACTAGCTAAACTGCTGGCGTCATCTATAGCAGCAGAGAAGTCAACAGAAATTTCTAAAGATGTAGTAAAGATCGCAAGTTGGATCGAAAGGTCGTACGAGTTTACAAACCTCGACCTTAGTTACATGTTGCATTGCAAGCGGGATCGAAGGAGGCGCTGCCAGTGGTCAAGATTGCGAGTTGGAGGGTGGGATCATAGGATCGTAAGGGTTGGCCCACCCATTTCGCACAATCTTTCTGAAACAGGTCTTTTTTATTTTTTTGAAAAAATCCGTCTTCTAAAACACATAAAAAACCCTAAGCACCATTCCCTCACCCTACTACCTGCACCATTCTCTCCTCCCTGCAATGACATTCACTTGTCTCCCCAGTTCTCTTACTCGCAGCCAGCAACTTCCCCCGTGTTCTTGCTCCTCTGTTTCTCGGTATTTTAGTTACTAATGAATTTAGCCTTTTGATTTACTTTATGAACATAGTACTTGGTTGTTATGAGCTTATAAATTGATGGTTATGAATTTTCAATTAACTTAGTTTAATGTTGTGATTGAGGTTATTTTGTTTATGTATGGTAGTTTTCATGCTTATGTGGGTGTTTATACATATATAAGTACAATTTTTCCTTTCGGTAGGATCCTACGGTTGTGTTACGAGCTTTCAAGAGTAGAATTTACCCTCCAAAGTCCAAAGTCGGATCACAAGGTAAAAGATAAGAATTTACCTTCTCAAGAGTAGACTGAACCTGTTGTAGAGGAGTTACAAGCTGATTCTGATTTCCAAACAGGTTGCTAACGCCACTTGACTTTTTCTTGTCCCTTTTCAGGAAAAGGTGGAAAGTAAGGATAGAGTTTTCGATTATCCTGATAAGATCTGGAGCAAGAACTCTCATATCTGAATCATCTGTTAATTCATGATCTGAACCTGAATCGATTCATTGACTTGAGCAATTAGTCATATATAAACATCAAAAACATTAATGCAGAATTACATTTCAGTGACAAAAAAAATGACCAAGAAAATGTTTTGTACTATTAACTTTAGCAACATCCATATGCTTTTAGTAGAGCCGACATGTCCATGTCCGTATTGTGTGAGGTGTTTGTGTCAAAGTTTGTGCTTCATAGATAACAACCCAATTAGTGTAGATGAGTTACGGAAAACTCACCTCGTATATTAGGGACCTGAAGCAGTTTAGGCAAAGTATTCCTTGTGCGAGCATAAATTTCAGGTCGGAGGCCCTGCTCGAAAGGTTCATTTTCAATAAACCTTTGCAATAGAACCTGGAACTGTTGAAACTCCTGCGCACTACGGTTGTAACAGGTGGGATTTTCATGTTGCCAAGATATCTTATAACTCATATGAGAGTATTGACAATGAAGAGCCTCCCAAGTCAAGCAAATTTGACCAACATAAGCCGTTTCAATATCCTGGTAGGGATTGTTCTCTGGATGTTGAAGATGTTCAGTCTCATCATCAGGTTCTTCAAATCTTTTCAAAGAAAGACAACGGAGGGGAGAAGCCAGCTTCTTTGATGTAGATCGTGGAGATGGAGATGGAGTTGAAATGTTCTGAGAACCTACAACGGTGAATATGTTTCATATTTCAAGGTTTAACAATTGTATACGGGAGATAATAGAAATAGCAAATTTCGTTAGCAACTTCATTTTCATATGGTAAAAGATAATATATCTTGATTACAATCTCTATATCTCCAAATATTAAACCTTTTGATACATTTAATAATATAACAAAATCTTCATTTTTACTGAGAGCATTTCATTCTATAAGATCAGATTAGGCACATTCAAACTGCGAAACCTAATTCCTGTAACTTCAATTCAATTTGGGATGACGAATTACAACTCTCCTAACCTCGAAGTTAATAAACTGAACTGAATCCAGGCAGGAGGCTGCTCAATCTGAGCTTGCAAAATGGCATCCCCCGTTTAAGCACCATGGAACTCGTGTAGCAGGAATATAATAATAACAATAATAATTGAAACTCTAATGTGAATCAAACTCCAATTGATAAGATGCCATGACACTTAGAAGATCTTTCCATTGGTTTCCTTTTTTCCAGAAAAGTAAATTTTGTCAAGCATCCATTATTGGTCTAATCGCAAGTCATACACTCCCACGGGGATAGCAAATACCAAAATGAACCAAAAGCAAAAACATAAATAAACATTCCCAACCATAGCTAGTATCTAAATAAGAGGTAGATGAAAAATGATTTTATCATTACCAATATCAAAAGCAACAGCGAAAAAACTACCTTTTCCAATTTCACTAAGATGTTGCACGCTCATCCGATCAAAGAATAGCATTCTTTCACAGTACTTTTCAAAAACAGCATCGAAACCTCGCCACCATTGCTGACCTTCTGCCTCCACATCCCTCCATTCATTTGAGACCGTCTCACCCTCATCCTCTTCATCCTCCGCTTCCTCCAGACACGAATCTTCTTCAGGAATCAACACCATAAAACTGTTTCTTCTCAATTCCTTCAGCCTCCTCTTTACCTCATTCGTAATAAAATCATCGTCATCCTCAGCATCACCAGCAGAATCTGCATTTTCTGATTTACACTGATCAGGACCACCACTATTAGGCTTCAGTTCCTCAGGCTCCAACACTGCCTTCTCTGCCAAATCCTTTTTTATGTCTGCTTTCTGAGATTTTCTAAATTTTTTTATCTTCAAAAAATCCATACTTTACCACCTCACCTTTCAAAAACAAACTATCCTAATTCCTAAACTCAACCCAATACTTTAAACTTTTTCGATCAAATCTACAATCACATCAAAACAGAAAGAGAATAAGTAATAGTATTGATTAATAATATACCAAACTAATACTAATAGTACCACTCACCAAACAAACAAACAATGAGTTTTGTTTTTCAAATATTATAAAAATAAAAATAAATTAAACAGAAGAAAATAACATTTTACTTGTTCTAAGGCCTAAAAAAAGCCAATAATAAAGCAACTTCTATAACAAGACAGTAGTGATTAATGTGATTTAATGGTGAAATTAGCACATACATACCTTCATGATAAAACATCCCTTTCAAATTACATAGATCACGAGAATGACATTTCAAAAACAAGGAAAAAATGTGCCCAAAAAAACCTTCAAAAGTTTCATTTTTTTCAAGCCTATTAATAGAAAAGGTGCTGAAAGGAAAGTAATCTCACAAGAATGAACACTTCCAAAAATGAAAGACAGTGGATTCTTTAGTTTTTTCTTCTTTACCTTTGACATAAAACATAGAAAGATCAGAGTTTGCATGCACAATATTTTCCAACATTGAAGTTCTGAAGAGGACTTAATCTACAACAACAGTATCAAACAGTAGTTATAAAAAAAAAGGATCAAAAGCTAGTAAAAGCAAAAATGCAATGAAAAAATAAAAATAAAAATGGAAAGAAAGCAATTTTGAAGTGAATAAGACAGAAGATTGTTGTACTGACCAAAGAAAAAGAGATGAATGTGACATATGAGGAAAGGCATAAATTAGCAGAACACAAAGAGGAAAAGAGCAGAATTTGCAAAGAGAAGTGAAAACCCTAGGAGAGTGAGTGAGTGAGTGAGTGGTGAGTGAAATTAGAAAATGGAAATTAAAAAATGCAATAAATGTGAAAGAGAGAGAGGACTCAGTGATTTGTTTGAAATCTCATTTCCCAAAAAAATAAAAGTTATTAAACTGACACAGAATAATATACATAATAAAAATGTACTAGTAAATGGGTTTTTTAGCTTTAATGTGTTAAATGAATGGGATGGGAAAGGAACACGAGAAAGGCTATAAAGAAACAGAAACAGTAGAAGAAGACAGTGTCATCGTACACGGAATATTGTCAGAAAGCCGCGCAAATAATGCTTTTGATTTCTGTTTCTTAAACACACACAAATTTTGTTTTCCACCTCTTAATCTTTTTACTCCCTCCTCACTAATTATACATTACTATTTCAATTTCCCGCAACTTAAAAAATATAATTTATATTATATTAAAAAAAGAAAAATTATGAGTTATTTTATAAAAATATCATTATTTAAAGTAAACTAAAATAATTAAAAAAATAGAATAATATAAAAAATATTAATACATTATTGGTATTATTTTTTATTGATGTTATTAAACAACATATAATCTAAATAAATATATTTTAATAAAATGATATGTGATATAATATAATATAGTACGGAGGGAGTACATGTTGTCACTTTAGAGAGTAATTGAAGTAATATTTATCAACTATTTAAAAAAAATTAATTATAAATAATTATAATATTAACGATTGATTGATTTATTTATTTATATTTCTCTCTTCATAAAAGTAAACTTCATTGCTGCTTATAATAGTAAATCATTTTATACAAATTATTAAAAAGATGATAAAAAAAATATTTTTACTTGATTATTAGAGAATCTAAAATTGGTTTGTTAACTGATATAAATGAGTTAATGAGCAGAATGATAAAGAGATAAATGATTAGATTCTCATGCTTAGTATTAAAAAGTTTCCTTAACCTTTATTTGAATATTTATCTTTTACTAAATATTTGTTTTATTCTTTTATCTTGTTTTAGTTCATTTTCAATCTTTATTTTTTTTTTTTTATAAACGACGATTGTTAGTCTTTTTTACAATAACTCTTTCAAACAGCTTTATGATTATTGTCATGAGTTCTTGAGATATAATTTTAAATCTAAAATTAAGTGTGTAATATTAGCAAAGATACAAAGAAGAATTTTAATAAATATTATTCATTTTAAAAAGTTTATATATATTCCAAAACATGCTATTATTTTTGAAATACAAGACTATTAAAATAATATTTTTATGTGACTGTGAAAAGGATTGAAATTATCACTTATAAAAGATAAATTATGTAAATCAATTAAATATAATTATAAATAAATAAAAATAAACCAAAACTAATAAATAATCAAAATTATATTTAATCATGTGTGTTTCGATACATCTGAATTCGTGCGTTTAGGAGCGGACTGGCTTCAACTCAAAGCTACAAATTGGGAAATTAGTTTCTCTTGATGTATACATCTTCCCTCATTAACCATAATTCTCTAATAAATTTGAGATTTTTCTTTTTCCTGGTCAGTTATAATGCATTCACAACCTTTCTCCTCTCTTTTTTTTTTTTGCAATGGTCAACGTTTCAACTCCTTCTTATTGTTGTCATAGGAAGATTGTGTGTATCTTGTACAGATTTTGTGTATTTTGATTATACTCTGTTTTTTCCTATTTCAAAAAAGCCTAGTAACTGTTTGATAAAATGTCTTTGAAGAGGTAAACATAAATTTTGTATGTATGAAGAAAGTGGTGTACACACACATATATATATATACCTTAACATCTAAACCCAAATCAAGTCACTTGAGGATGAATTTTGTACATATATAGAATCATTCTATTATTGTAGTTTGTTTTTATTTTCTATAATATCTACAGGACAAACAAAATTAGACTATTTTAATTTTTAGTGCTATTTGTTAACGTTGGCTTAGACTATTTTAATTTTTAGTGCTCAATTGGTTGGTTATTCATGTATTGGTGTTTTAATAAGAGTTGTTTTGATGGTGTAGTATTGCTGTTTCCGAAGCAAAGACAGTATAACAGACGATGTAATAATTACGCTCTAACTTTTGTACGTTTTTTTTACGCAAACTTTTGTATGTCATATTTTTTTTTTGTTAGCATTTTATTAATATATTTGACCTTTTAAAAAGTAACACTATTTTTTAATGGTGCATTAAAACAACTTAACGTTTTCATGATGTAATATGATAAATTAATTTATAACGAATTGCTTATTATTCTGAGAGTTGAATTAATTGGGGGAACAATGTAAGTAAAATATTTTAAGAAAAATCTAACATTTTAATAAAACATTTGACAAGAAATAGGATGATGTTAACAAAGGCGTGTTAATGAAGAAGAGACTAAGGCGTGTTAATAAAAAAAAGGCAAACATGTTTACTATTAATTTTCCGTATATTTTGAATTTTATTGATATGCTTGATTATCATGTTAATACAAATTATTACCTCTATCTCATAATATAATTAAAAACAAATTAAGAAAGTGAATTAGATGGTCTATTTTTGTTTATATTATGAGACAACTAGTGTAATTTACTATATATATAGGTTGAATATTATTGATCCATGTAATATTGGTCGAATTTGGTTGCATTCATTGTGATTTTTTTCTTCAAATTTTATGATTACAGTTTCATATTCTTCTACTTTTAATATTGGTTGATATTTATTCATAACAAATAAGTCGACTTTTTTAACGCTATGACTTTTTATGATTTGAGTTAGCATTTTTTTTTAAAATAATTAAACTAAACTAATTTAGGGCTTTATTCCTGATCCACTTCATTTTCCCTTACTGATATAATATTATTAGTATTATCATGAAAAATATTATATATATATATATATATAGTAATTATCATTTATTATTATTATTATTATTTTTATTATTTATTGTAATTTATATAATTATTATAATAGTACAACAAATCTAGAGTGTTGGAAAAAAATCAATTTTTCTTTTCAGATGTTTTAAAATGGGTTTTAAAATATTTGAAAATGCTAATTTTATTAAACCATCCATTTGGAATAATCGAACTAGTTTGTAAAAAATCTTTGCGTCAAATAAATTTTTAATACTTATAAAATTTTAAAATTTTATTTTTAGTCTTTGTAAAAAATCACATTTTTTAGTCCCTACAAAATTATTGTGCATGCATTTTTAGTTCTTGTTAGAACATCAACATATATTTTGGAATCATTTTTTGGGATCCATGTTTACAACATGTTCCGTCACAAAAATTAGCTCAAAATTGAATTTTCAGGTCCGTATTTTAAGGATTTTTCTCTTAAACATATGACATTTAAAAATTTATTTTTAATTCATATTAAGTTAAAAAATTCTAAATTTGTGCGGATAAATCTTTAATAATGTTCTAAATATGTATGTAAAATATCATTCAAAAATTTAGAAGTTGAAGAATGTTTATTCCACGAATGACTAAAATATCTTGTAGAATAATTTTATAGGAATTAAAAATGTGATTTTCTCTTACAGGGATTATAAACTTATTTAATCCAAAATCTTATTAAAATCAAATAAACAATTTATAATTGGTTCAATTTTGTCCTTAAAAAATTAATAAACTAACCTACTATATCTCGATGTCGGATAAATATAAATAATAAAGAGTAAATGGACATTTTAGTCCATGAGAAAAAACTTGCGGGACAAAGTAGTATATAGAAAAAAAAAAAGGATTATTTTTAGTCCCTGACAAAAAGAAGGAACATGTTACTTCTTATGTCAATTTTTTTCTAATCGACTTTTTATTCATTTTTAAACCGTCACTGAATTATGTTATAGACCACATGTTGTATAATGGTCCTTGTAACGAGAACAAAATCATCCGAAAAAGAAAAAACTCACAATTTGAAAACAAAAACACGAAAAGAAAAAACAAAAAGAAACCACCATTTTGCATTTAAGGGTATGTGACCAGAGGCAGGATATGTGACCAGACGCGGAGTCAGAGGATACGTGACCAGAGGGACATGGATTAGAGGCAGCTTGATTAGAGTGAAGACAAAAGGAAAACAGTAGAGGCAAAATGGAAGGAGAAAATCGAAAGCAAGACAGAAGAAAATCAGAGGGTAAAGTAGAAGAGTATTATCAGAGAAAAAATATAAGCATTTCACCAAAGGAAAAAACATAAATAATTTACCAGAGACAAAATACAAGAAACCATAAAATAGCTAATAAAGGTAAAAATAGAAGAAGAAACTAGAGGCAGAAATAATTAGAGTTGAGAAATAGCATCAGAGACAATATGCCCATAAACGTAAGTTAATCATCATAGGCAGAATGCCCAAACTCATGAGATAGATACCAGAGACACCAAAATATAAAAGAATTATCAAAGGTAAGAATACTTAGGTTTTTGAAACAACAACCAGAGGCAAAAACCCCAAAGTTACATAATGACACTCAAAGGCAAAACTACAGAGGCGAGGATGGAAGAGCATCCAAGACACACACATTTGCCTTTAGTAACAAGATTTGCACATTAAACTACAATTCTTTACTTGAAATCCTGAGAGTTCCTAAATTTCCAACACAACAATTATGAAATGATCAAACAAACAATATGCATGACATTTTAAAATCATTTGGGTGCAAATTCAAATCACCTATATGCTAGAAATTTCATTTCCTCACGCTCTAAGTTCTTGTAACTCGTAATGCCCCCAAAACAGTTTCTGACAAGAAATAAATAATTTCAGTGAATGAATTCCAAGAACCTTCATGCTAAAAGAAGTTAATGTAATAGAACTCACAGTTTTTCTGAAAAAGTTCTTCTTGAATGTGGGTTAACTAGAGTGGCATGTCTACTCAATTTTCTTCCTTTTCAGGTTCAGTTTCCTTCGCTGCTTCTTTTTCCTCACCCAAACACGATTTGATGGTTTTATTGTGGGTTGAGGAGTGAATCCTCGCATGCAAGAAGTTAGAACAGGCCAGATGGGGTTAATAAATAGAGTTAATGATTTTGGAAATTTTGGAAAAGAATAAGAATTGAAGAATTTGGGGAAGATGATGAACATTATACTAGTGAGTTCTTCAGATTGGCTACGGATAAAAGAGAAACAATGAGAGAATGGTTTGTGTTTTTGATGACTCTTCATCATATGCATATTTTTCATTGTTTTTAGTCTTATTTATCTTCAATCATTAGTTAATTTAAGGAGTTATTTGATATATTTTGTTGATTTTGGTTCTTAGATTTAATAAAATTCTTATGTTCTTATTTCCATGATTAAGTAGAGATTTTTCTTAGTTTTGTGTCATTTCTTTGTTTTAGTGCAGTGCTGAATTTTAGTGAGAAATCAACATGATCTATATGGAGTATTTAAGCCATATCTGGAGTTTTAGAGGTCCAATTGGAGTTAAATCAAGTGCAAATGAAAGCTAAGATCCATAGCTACAACTTTCATGAAGACATCGGAACCAAATTAGGAATGTGTCTTTTTTTTATGTTTTTGTAATTAAATGATTTAATTATTAGAAAATGTGTTTTATAAATTATGAATAATAATAAAATGTAATTAATCTACATGGAATATTTCACATCATCTTTTTTTTTTTGACACATCATTAAAAAATGAGATTTCATCAAGTTTTGGACTAAGATTCTGTTTGGAGGACCAAAATTGGGGACAAATAAAATGGGAGGACTATTTTCGTGATTCAGCTAAAATAGGAGGACTAAAATTGCAATTAAGCCAAAAGTTTAATAAACTAATGATAATTTATTGTACAAATACACGCAAGGCAAATATTTACCATGGATTAATTAGTTAAAAGATTTCCCTTCAAAGATTAATTAATTAAAATAGAAATGTATATTTGATTGTTATTTATCTCTTCAATAACTTAAATAGATAAAATATAAGGAAAATTAGAATACATCTATTATAATATATTAAAACAAATGCTCGAATTCTATCTACGATAATTTATCTATATGTAGGCCACACATTCCAAAATTTGCCTAACTCACACAAATTCTGATGTGGCACTTTCCAAGTCACACTAATTCTTTCATAATTTGTTTCCATTATCTTTTGTTTCACCAATATGTAACGTAAAGCAAACTCTTTCACTTGCCCATTCAAATACAATTATTTCATACATTTAGCAATTTTTTAACTCTAATCAATACACTTTAAGGCTCTGATCACTTATCAAATATTATAATATATTAAAACAGATATCTAAATTCTATCAACGACAACTCACCTATATAGACGCCACATATTCCAAAATTTGTCAAGTCACAAAATTCTGACGTGGCACATTCCAAATCACACTACTTCTTTCATGTTTAGCTTCTATTATACTTTGTTTCACCAATATGTAATATAAAACACACTCTTTCACTTGTCCATTCAAATATAATTATTTCATACATTTGACAACTTTAACTCTAATCAATACATTTAAAGGCTCTGATCACTTATTAAACTTTTCATTTTAATAACTCATACAAAAAAGAATATTTCACTCATTATTTTTAATGCATTGTTTATCACACATAAAGATTTATCCGTTAATTTTCAACCACCCTTTTGCATTTGATTCAAGTCACTTACCAATTAATAAAAATATTATGGAATGCACCAAAGTCATACCTATTTCAACGTGTGACACATTCTTAGTCCACAAATATTTCAATAACATTGTTCATTTTTGTCATTATTGTTGAAGACCATGTATAGAAGGTGATTATTTTTCCTAAGCTATTGAATACGTCTAGCATTTTTTTTTACTTTTTATAATTAAAAAAACACATATCATAATCAAAATAAAATAAAGGTGAAAAATACTAAAGATATTTATTTGAAAATGAATAACTTCTAACCATTTCAGTATTTGAAATTTCTTATGTCTTAAACATCAATAAACTATTATTGCCTATAGTTTTTGGTAACATGGTTTTGATATTTCTTGACCATGACAAATAGTTATTTGAAAATTTCATTTCATATTCTAATTATTTAGATGAAACAATAGTTAAAGTAATTAAAACTGCTCCATATCCAAAAGACTAGATATATAATTGTTTTGCAGTTATAATATTTACTTGAAGTTTAAATACAAATTTCACACCAACTATTGTTTTTGTATCAAATTTTCATTTGCCTTAATAGTTTTGTGTAAATAACATTTTTGTTATCTAAATATTATTATTATTATTATTATTATTATTATTATTTAAGACTTTTGAGCCTCATGAAATTTCTATTTGCTTTGTAGTGTTTCTTTCATATATATATATATATGAAAGAAACACTACAAAACAAATAGAATATTTGCATCCGCGAAGACTTGTTGCAATGTTTTGAATATTATTATAAATATTATTTTTAACAAACTACTACTCATTAATGAATGATACAATACATAATAGGATACACATTATCATTGAATACATGTTTGTATTGACAAAATTACAGAGCTACGTAGATTTTAACAAAAACTAGTCTTTAAATGTTAAACAAAACTATGGTGAATTTTTCAAATTTACCACCAAGTTTTCTATACTAAAATTTCTCCATCTTTATATACTTATATTTATTAATTTTTTGAGTTATGATGACTAGTCATTCTACTAAGAATCAATTCTTGTGTAGACACAAGAATTTGAACACACTGTTTAATTACATACACACAAAATTATATTCTTTTAATTATTTTAAAACTCTTTTTTTTTTCTTTTCTTCTTTTATGTGTGTATCTAAATTCTTGTGTCCACACAATAATTATTCTCTACTAAATTATTGTGAACTCTTAGAGTATATAAAGAAAATCTTGAGGGGCATGTGAAGTTGTTCATTTTTTACTGTCAAGCTGAACAATTCACTTTCGGGTTGATGTATACATAATTATATTTTATTGTCAATTACTTTGAGTAAGACGACATTAACTATTGTTTGACTAAAACTTAGTGAGTGTAATCTTTATCTTAAGAAGTAAACTTAGGGAGTGTAATCTTTATCTTAAGAAGTGATTGGTGTACACTCAAATCTAACTATTAATCAATGCTATACACCTCTGTGAATCTTTATGAATCTGTATTCACATTTTTCATTGAATAGATTATTCTATTTAACTATACACCTGATTAGTCTGATGTTAACCAACTTCTTACATAAAATAATTTCCATGATTAATTTGTAAAATTGAAAATATCAAAAAGTACATAAATTTAAAAAATATAATGTTTCCAAGCTAATATAAATTATATAAAATGAAGAACATATAATAGTTAAATATACAACTTTTATGATAACAAAATGTTGAACTATTTAACAAATATATCATTGAAAGGAACACTTCAAAGAAAATAAAAAGTTTGAATAAACTAATTCTAAGTAGAAAAAAATGTTAAAGATAATGACCGCATCACTAAAGTTAATTTTTTTTTTTATAATAGTATCATATTTTAATATATATTGCATGGATTGAATTAGTCAACAAAGTTTTACCTTTTCCTTTGAAATAAAGTAAAATTAGCCTATATATGATTATTCAAAAATATATTTATCTCTTAACACATAAATGTTTTAGTATATTTTACTCTAAAACAAAAATAACATTACTTTTAATTTAAATATTATTATTTTATACTCAATAATATATTAAATTCTACCACGCAACGCGCGAGATATCATATTTTAATATATGTTGCATGAATTGTATTAGTATACAAAGTTTTACCTTTTCTTTTGTAATAAAGCAAAACTAGCATATATATAGTTATTCAAAAATATATTTATCTTTTAACACATAAATGTTTTAGTATATTCTACTCTAAAACAAAAACATTATTTTTAATTTACATATTATTATTTTATATGCAATAATATATTAAATTATACCGCGCAATGCGTAAGTTAACATCTAATTTGTATAGTTTACGGTATAAACTATATATGAGACAAAAGTTGATCACTGAAACATACAAAATGTGTAAAAAGTTTAAGACCAAAATAAAAACGTGTAAACAATAATAATAGGCTAATTGTAATTTACTATACAAACATACACATGCAAATATTTATCACCGATTAAATATTAAAAATCATCATTCACAAAATAATTAATTAAAAGATAAATAATTTTTTTACTTTTAATATGTCTCTTGACTATTTTAGAGATAAAAATGTTCAAACAAATTATAATACACTACAAAATTTATTATAAAAACTATATAAGAGACAAATATTTTTCACTTATGTATAAAATTGGAAATTTTTGTTTGAAATTTGAGCAAGAACAAAATATAACGATCGCAACATTTAGAATACAACAATTATATTCTTTAAATTGTTATAATAGTTATTCCTTTATGTATTTTTTCATGATTTAATTCGATAATTTTAAAGATTACTTCAATCATTTATATCAATCAAATTTAAATTTATTTCCAAACTTTGTAATTAAATTTTTTTCTACATTATTTGAATATTGTCTACCTTGGTACAAATCATTCTCACACAAAGCACCTGCATAATTGATATAAGTGCACGTGTATCTTCCTAGTTGAAGAATAAGCCAGAAACTTCGATTGTATTTCTGGTATATGCAACATTTGAAGAAAAAAATAGAATCTGTATCTCGTTGATGCTATGCATTTGGGATTTATTTTTGGACCATGTCTGCTGTTATGGAAACTTTACACTGTTGTTGATAAAAAATTGCTACTTCAAAGAATTTTTTTATTTTAAAAAAAATCACTATAAATTAAGAAGATAAACTCTTTTACCAAACACCTCTACAGTGGTCAAACCAACGTATAAGTTAATCAAATAAGTCAGCATATTGATGTTACAACAAGAGTTTTTATTTACAGCACAAGGAGAGAGTCTGTTATATAGTTGATGTTCAAAGCACAAATAATAGCTTATTGGTGTTTTAGTTTTTTTTACGGATAAATGATTCATTAAGCCACTGCAACGAAATAGTCAATACAAAAAGGACAATCTTCAATCTAAATAGTATCAGCATAAGATGAAGCATATCCAGCTACTAATGAATTGAGAGATTAATAAATAAAAGTTATTGAATATTTCACTGATTAAAAACTTGTAGTTTATCAAAGCTTACCTAATAATTTTCATAAATTTGACCCTTTCTGGTCGTTGTACAGTAGTCTTTTCGTTTTCCTCACGTACTTCTCAACAATTACCTTCCTAAAACTGCCCCAAAAAAATGTTAAACAATTTTGTACAAACTTACTTTTCTCATACAACCTAAGACTACTTTGAAAGAATAAAATAAAAAATGTTGAAAAAAATGACTGAAAATTCTACAGAGAGTAGTATGTATGGATGAATATTCCCATTTAAGAACTTGGGGGTGGCAAAGGTGTCTTTACTTCACTCAGTATATATATAATTGATGAGCCTCAATCATCATAATCATCTCCCCGACCAAATGCACCAAGATCCTCTTTCATTTTCATACTTGAACACTGAACTAATCGCACCAATGCCTGAACCACCTCTGACGCAGGTGGCCGAAATTCGGGCTCAGACTAATAGAAAGAAGAAAAAAACATATTAATTAGTATTTAAATGAATACTTAGAGAAATCTTAATTAACAAATATATATATAGTGTAAGTCACCTGAACACAAAGGGCGATGATATCAGCAAATCGAAAGAGTGATTTAGGAGGGTAAAGTCCTCGCAAGGCAGGGTCCACCATTTTTTCCACAGCAATTATGTCATGAAGTTGTGGGGTAGCCCAACGAACAAGACATTGTTCTGCTTTTGGCTTTGAACTGAAGATAGATAAGGAACAAACAAGGCTTAATCTCAAACATCAAACATGGAATGGAATATATTATTGCAAGCAAAATAAAACACCTTACCTGTCTAGAGGCTTTCGACCTGTCAAAAGTTCCAGCATTACTACACCAAAACTGTATACATCACTCTTCAAAGTATAGGCTGATGGTGTTGTGCACTCTGGTGCATTGTATTCTGCCCCAAGATTTTGGCTTGTACGCTGGGTGCATCAAAACCATACAAACCACTGTTACTATTTTCATAAGGAAACTAACAAACATTGAATAAACTAAATACTCAGAATTGATGACTTAGGATTCTGCTGTTTGTCATTTTAGACTTTAGGATGCTGTGTGTTTATGTTATAAGAATAGGAAAATGTTAGTTGTGCCTACGAATAAGGAATTAATTTTGAATTGAACATCACTTCGTATGTCTCTATTTTCTACACAGTAAATAATGAGGAAAAGAAAATATCCCTTTTAGAGAAACAGTAAGCATTTTTGGAGAATAATTGCAGTTAAGAAATACCCCACTTGGTAAATTTATACACCTTAATTAAAATGCTATCTCACAAAGACAATTTATAGAAGAAACTTTCAAAAACTGGAAATCAATCAAATTCCATGTAAGGACTCTGGATTTATAACAGACCAAATTTCTTATTTGTTTTAAAGTATACAAGGAGAAGGCTAAATTTGAGTCAGCCCCTGTGAAAATGGGAACATCAATCTCCAACAACGGTCTAAATCAATATTTTCATGATGTCTTATGGATGAGCCTGTTGAATGAGCTATTTAAGGGCACTTTTGACTGTCTAAATTACCCAAAGGGATAGAGTTCAAATTGTCATTGGGGAATTTATCGCCTAATACCTAAATAAATAATTACTAAGTTTTGATTTCATTATGTCAAAAGCTTAAGGAGAGTTGATAAAGTGCCTAAAGAGCTCTAACACAGTTGATGGCTTAGGATTCTGTTTTTATCATCAAGGCTTTATGATGTTGCGTATTTGTTTATAACATTAAGATAAAAATTTAAATTGTGATAACTATCCTCCAAATCCTATAAAAAAATAAGGGATTAATAGTGATTTTAGTCCCTGCAATATGAGACCAATCTAGTTTTAGTCCCTGTAAAATTATTTTTTTAGATTTCATCCCTATCATTTCATATTTCTTCACTTTTAGTCCTTAGTCACATTGATCCATCAAAACACCATGATGTGGCATACACAGTCAGCGTTTTTTAATGACGTGGCATCTGAGTCACCATCTATTTAGTAAATTAATTAAATATAAACATTAACAATTATCAAATTGGTCATATATTGCAGGACCAAAAGCACTATTAACCCAAAAATAAGACTATCCTCTACATAATATCCTATCCTCTTTCTTGGCTAAATTTTTTCTTTTAATTAAAAAAAAAACAATACACATGCAATATGATTGGCAGAAAACAAACTTTCCAACGCATTTATCCTTCTCCTTTGTAAGAATGTTAAAAGAACATGTCAGAATTCAATTAGTTTGGAAGACAAACACAAGAAAAACCTGGTGGAAGGATGCCAAACCATAGTCTGAGAGACGGGGATTCAAATCTGTGTCAAGCAAAATATTGGCGGATTTTATATTCTTGTGAACTAATGGAGGAGAACAAATTTCATGTAGGTACCTGCATATATAGATTATGATTATAAAAAATGGTTCTGATAATATTTAAATGCAATAACTGTAAACTAAAGACAGATAGTCAGAATTTAAATGGAAAATGCCCTAAAAGAGGAACGTAGTACTACTTAGGAAGAATTCTGCATGTAACACTGCTTTAAGTGGATTACTGTTATGGTACTTACATTAACAAAATAGATGCATAATCAGATGCAGGATTAGGTTATGCATAACGTCATAAAAGCTATATCAAAATTCAAGTATTATATGCTAGATGTAGACTAACTCAACAGCCCGAGCAGTTCCCAATGCAATTCTGATTCTGGTGTTCCAAGTTAGTGGTTTGCTGAAGTCATCCGATAAATGTAAAAAGTCGTGAAGAGAACCATTTCTGAAATAATCATATACTAACATGTGCTCCTGTTCTGAACAATGACCAACAAGCTCAGCAATATTTGAATGACGAAGTTTGCTGATGCTTGATACAATCTTAGAGAATTCCTCGGGAGGACCCCCATCAAAAAGTGAAGGGTTGATTTTTTTAACAGCCAATACCTGATTTAACAAAAAAAATTGTATGACGAAGTTTTATTTTTTAATTTAATTGCAGCCAATATTGTTCTAAAGTCATGCTTGACCCAATAAGTGTTGAATTTTAGTTTAGACATTTGCAGCTGCAAGCCTGCTAGTCAGACATGAACCTAGGTGTCATATTTGCATTTTCACGGGAAAGAAATCTGGTTCTTTGGTGCTGTTTATTTGCATTTTCATGCTCATAACAGAAGAAAGTACCTTTCCATCAGCATATTTGGCACGATAAACACGTCCAATGGATCCTTCACCAAGAAGTCGGCCTGAAGCAAAGTTAGCAGTACCAATCTGCAACTCTCCCAGTGAAAAAGGATTACAACGTAATGATGTGCTTCTTCTAGAATTTAGACGCTTTGCAAACTCATTGTCATTAAAGGATTGCAGACAATCAGAAACTGATGACCTAACACTAGTTGATGGACTTTTTTGTAAAGCCTTTATGTCAACTGAAGTGGAATCCGTACACTTAAATCCTGTCACCAATATAACATCTGAAATCAGTTATTGTATAATGTCAACTCCATTTTATCTCTAGCAAGTCTCAATCATTAAGTAATTACAATCTACCATGAAATAATATAAATAATTTCTACTCATAAATCGGTCAACTTCCACCATTATCAGTACATAAACTAGTGTGAAGATGGTCAGCCATTGAACGTTGTGAATTCGAAGAGAAGGGTGGCATGCGTGTCTATGAGAGAAGAAGAGATATACAAGGAGCAGTGAAGGATAAGCAATGTAGGGGGGTAAGGAGTGGAGGTATTGATTGGGGGAGAGAGGGAACACTATAACAGACTGGACAGGCAATATATGATCAGGGGAGGATACCAGGGAATTTGGAATATACTGTCTGGCTTTTGGAGTTGGACTGCTCATTGCCACTCTTCACTGTTCTTTCTTTTTTCCCTTTTTCCTTTCCTATCTTTATTACTTAGTGCTTCTAATCTCCAGAGGATTAACATCTATGGTCAAGAGCTGAGCTCCCATTGTGGGATAAATAATACTCTGAATTTCAGTTCCTATCGAGAGATAATATCAATACAAGTCATGATGAAAAGAAGGAACATTTAAATCTAAATTAAACTGTCCTTCCTAAAAAACAATGAAAACATAAAATCAAATCAAATTTGCATCCAACATAAATAAATACAGTTGGTTTATTATTAATCACACTGCCAAAAGCAGCAATCCTCGAAGAATTTTGGTCTTTAAGAAATCAGATTTCTTGTGGTGATAATTCACTTTGGCATATCAATTCCATGGGAATTTTGACTCCCCGTCTCTCTTCTACACCACCTTTCATTTTATTTCTTCTCTGCTCTTGTTCTTTACAGTCTGTTATTGAATTGTGCAAGGAAATTCAACCTAAGATAATAACATAAGACTACTCTTCTAGTCGGTAGTCATCAGGATGTTCATTTTACACTCTAGTCTCCAATTACAAAATAGCAACCGGTGTTAAAGAGTTCCCACTTTAGAGGTGTCCAAAGAAGAGTCGGACTATTTTGGATCTAGTGTAGGTGTCTTTACCTTACATTTGCATGATGCTAATTCTACAGCTCAAATTAATGACGTCAGGATGTTCATTTTACACTCTAGTCTCCAATTACAAAATAGCAACCGGTGTTAAAGAGTTCCCACTTTAGAGGTGTCCAAAGAAGAGTCGGACTATTTTGGATCTAGTGTAGGTGTCTTTACCTTACATTTGCATGATGCTAATTCTACAGCTCAAATTAATGACGTCTAGTCACACGCAACAACTCTGTGAATAGGTCCCCTTTTACACTATAGTTATATTTTTCAATAAAGATCAAGATTTTAAATTAAACTACGCAGCTACAATATGGCTGCAACTTCAAAATTTTAGAGTCTTATAGAGGATCATATTCCTCGTTATATACATATAGCAAAGTTTTTAAAAATTTCAACACAAAACATATGAAAAATATGAAGTCATGAATAAACAGAAAGTATTATGAAATCTGTGAATGAAAAAAACCACCTTTGTTTTCTGTGGTGGTATAAGGAAATGGATCCTTAGATAACTCCTGAGATGCAAGGGGCGTAAAAGGATTGTGCTGGCTACGCCTCTCTTCCTCACTAAGATGTGAAGAACGTGCAGATGACCTTCTTTTAGAAAGAGAAACAACAATTATGATTATGGCCAGCACAACAATAACTATGCCTGCTATAATCACTCCAATTACAACAGATTTTCCAGATTTTCCAGATTTTCCAGATTTTTCAGATTCTCCATCCTTTTTCTCGGAATGCTTGATATGAGGTGTACCGGGGGGAGGAGGTGGTGCTCGCCCAGTTGACCAAGAGTTTCCTCCAGTTCTTTGTAATTAACAATAAAAATTAGAGAAACAACCCAAGTACGACATCCTTCAACAAATAAGTGTAACAAAGTACTTACTTCAAGTTATTTATATTCTTTAACTCCTCGGGAACCCAACCAGTAAATTTGTTGTTCTCAACATTCCTGTTAAAAATCATACGTTTAGATGGTCCCTTTATTTTTCCCAAAACAAATTTTTAGTCCCTCATTTTTTAAATTGGTTTTTTGGTCTCCATTAACTAATTTTAGAGATTTTTTTTGTCTCCACATTTTTTGATGATGTGATACTCTCATCAATAACGTCACATTTAGAATTAGATGACACTTGTGAGTTGGATAAATATTTGTCATGTCATTATTGAAAGTGCGGTTTAAGTTATATAACTAACAATCAATCACACCCATTAGATTATTATTAGAGATATTTTACTTTTACCATAACTACCTCTAAAGTTATGTCCATGAATGGTTGTGATGCATCGATAGTGTAAAAAAACATAATCATAATCATAATCATAATTAGCTTTTTATGCTCAGCCCCTTGGATAAACAAATCCAACTCACTGTCTAATTTCAGGCTTATCAATCAGTATTTAAGTTATATACACTGTCAGTGTAAAAAGTTTGTAGTTTTTACCGTATCAATCAATCACAATTATTAGATTATTAAAGATGTTTGACTTTTACAACTACCTCTAAAGTCATTTTCATGAATGATTGTGATGTGCTAATAGTGTAAACCGATAGTGCATAACAATTAAATTGACTCATCATCAAGTTAAAATATCTGTCTATATCAAAATAAGTCATAAATTGACCAAACAACTTTCACATTTCACTTATTCATTATGAAAGATCTTGTTTTTCTTTTATGCAAAAAATGGATTTGAATTAATGAATAACCAAACAGTCATATATAACAATGATTTATAGATAATATATATGGACATCTAGATGATGCAGAACATATTATTTAGGTACTACCGCTGCACCGCAAGTCTAAAGAGTCAAATATATTGAAAATTTCATAAAGGAGGGAGTGGGAAGGATGGAAAATCATTCTAAGGTGGGTAAAGATGAACTTACACTTCGTCAAGTGGAAGGTTGGCAAGGACATTTATTGAACCAGAGAATTGATTGTTTTGCAGATGTCTGTACAAGGACAAAAAGAAGTTAACATGCAGTTGTCAGCTATGGTATGTGTTCCTAAACAGTGATAGTGATTCATTTCTTACATCTTCTTGAGGTTTCTGAGTGATTTTAAACTCTGAGGCAGGTTTCCTGATAGTGAATTGAATGAAACATCCCTATATTGTAATTCAATGATTAACAGTCAATGAACCAGGTTATTAATAATAGGTTCTCCCTTAACACCAATCAAATACCAAAATCAGCAGTACAGTGAAAGTACAGATCATGATATTAAATGCTTGCCAAAAGTATGGTTACACTTAACAATTGTTTGAGTTTAGTGAGGCTCCCAAACATATCGCCCAGCTGGTTATTGAGCTGATTATGTGCAAGATTTCTGCACGCATAACATGTTGAGAAATGAAGAAAAAAATCTAAGAAAATTATGAAAACAAAAATATAGAAATGAACTTTGCTTACAGAGAGTTGAGTTCTTTCATCTGAGAAATGGAATACGGTATACTTCCACTGAATTCGTTCTTAGAAAGATCTCTGCATTATCAGATAACAAAATTATTGGTGACAAATGTGTGTATGTATGTATGACACCAATCAAATGCAATTACATTACCTAGAAGAAATTTTGACTATAGCAGATTAGATTTTTTATCTCAATTTAAAATAAAGGAGATGAATCCAAACTCTTTGACCAAGAATTAAGGAAACAATTACGGATAGTAATGTAAAACAGATATTCAAAATTTGGACAGTTGAAGACATATTGAATATTTGATATCTACCTTATCATGTCAAAGAGAAAAAAATCTCAAATTCACAATAACTCCTAAACAAGACTAATATATTGGAATTAAAAACCAATTGCTCATTAAGGAAAGGCGGTAACAAATATTTATGGAAATAAATATAAATAGTTGTTATTTGTGAGTAGTAATTAATAAAGTTACTTACATGTCACGAGCATTTGGAGGGAGTTGATATGGTATATCACCCTTGAGGTTGTTGTTGCTCAAATCACTGTACTATGGAAAAAAGAATGCATGACATTTAATTGAAGTGATGTTGTGCGATTGTGAATGAAAAATAAAAGAGGTTTGTATTCGAATATATGGGCCTCACAAGTTAGTAACTGATGTTAAGCTTGCTAATTGGTAGCCCATTGATCCAGTAAGTCCCAGGTTAGATAAATTTCTGTAAATAACATACATGCCACAATCAATTAGGACCAAAATGACTTTTTTTTTTGTTTCCCAGTAATTCAGAGTTCGGACGGGAGATAAATAAATTCCGGTCAAAAATTGTTTGAGCCATAATTTAAACTCAGATTCTTCCGAACAATTGATAGTTCATAAATAAATAAATAAAAGACAATGTATGTTAATATTAATGAATTACATTTCTGTGACAGATGAGGATGAACATTTGATTCCTTCCCATGAGTCGCCACAAGGATCGCCACCGCTTGATTTCCAACCAGAAAGTTTGGAGGGAGAATTCAAGCTGGTATACATAACATTAAGGGCTGAAACTGAAAAGTGAATGCAATGCGATGCAATTTATTATTAAAAAATTATTTAGAAGTTGAAATTGAAGGGGAATTAGGAATTAGGAATTAGGAATTAGGAAAGCATGGTACCATCTTGGGAGGAAGTTTTGCAATGAACTGTGGTGGTTGAGACCGCAATTAGAAAAGCAATCCACAACCATGAAGGCACATTATGGTTGTGGTGCATCTTCTTCTTATTCTTCTTCGATGCAATAAATTATTATGTAAGAAAGCAATTAACTATAATGCGTGCGTTTGGAATGAATTGAGTACAACAAGTCAACAACATTGAAATGGAAATGGAAATTGAAATTGAAATTGAAAGAAAGGATTTGTTTGGTTGTTTTTGTGTTTGGCTAAATTTAGGAGGGAAAGGGAAAAACGGATATTTGTATTTACCTGACAGCGATATACTACCGATGTAATATAAGGCTCCCACTCTTTTGCGGAGCAGCTATATTCTTCATTTTTTTTTTAAATATTTATGTATCTATTTTATTTTTATTCTTTTATTATTTCAATTTCCCTTTTAATATATAATGTTTATTCTAATTATAAGATGATGTTGAGTACAATTTTAATATTAGCTTATGTATTGAGTTAGGTAGTTAATCTCAGGGTTTCTTAGTGAGATTCCGTTGTTCTGGTGTGGTGTAGTGTCTGACCGCGACGACGTGGTCCGCGCCAGTGTGAAACAAAATTTCAGCGAGATTTCGGTATCCCGACGTAGTTAATCCCAATGTTTTCTGGTGAGATCCCACTATTATTTCTTTTTTCTTTATTTTGTTGCTTCAACCTTCACCTAAGAAAAAGAGGAAGAAGAATATGTTAATGAGGATGAGACTTATCTTTGATTCCTATATTAGAACATGCATTTGAGTTTAATATTTAATTATTTTATTACTTGTGTTAAAGACTTCGAAATGTGTCATCTTTATTTTCTTGACTTTTGTTGGTATTTGAAGAGTAAGACTTATTAAAGTGAGATGTTTGTGTTATTTAAAAGCTAAAAAACTTAGATAACGTGTGTTATTTGAAAGCAATAAACAATATTTTTGTAGTTTTTATGGATGTCATGAAAGTAAATAAATTTATTTTGAATATCATATTATTACTCAAAGTTGACTATTTAATTTTATTAACCACTTAAAAATCTTACATTTGAGAAATTCTCTTCAACTTTATTATGGAAGTCCTACATTGTAAAAACAACATTTAAACCACTTTTTCTCCTATATAAAAAGTGTACCACCAAACATTCTACTCTGCACCCCCACACCTGAACCTGCCACCCCCAATCAACGTGAAATTACTTTATTGCCCTTTTAACCATCTATAAAACCTTCAATTTTTTCACCCTTTCATTTTCTTCAACCCTCTTTCGAAACTTTAGAAAAATCACCTTAAACCTTCGAAACTTTGAAAATCTTCGAAATCAAAAGTAAGTGGCGTTCGAATCTTTCATAGTTCCGAAACAAATTTTTTCCAGATTTTCGAAAGTTTCGAACAATTCAAAACTTTCAAAATAGAACATTTCCAGAGTTTCGAAAGTTTCAAGCAATCTGAAACTTTCGAAACGTAAATTTTTCCAGAAATTTGGAAACTTTCGAAATGCAAATTTCCAGAAATTTCGAAACTTTCGTAAGTTCTGAAATGCAAATTTCTAGAATTTTCGAAATGAAGAAACCCATAATTTTCAAAAAAATTTAAAAATTCAAAATTTTTGTAATTTTTTTTAATTATTGATATAATAATTATGTTAACTAAATTTTGCAATGCATAGAACTAGAGGAGCATTCGGAGAAATTATTCGTACTATTGTCAGAGGCATTGTGGGAGGTAGTAGGGGAGATAGAGTAGATAGAGTTCCACCTACAACATCACATAGACGAAGAAATGAAGCAAACCGTCCACCTCGTCAGCATCGTCGTAGACGTGGTGTTAGTGGCGAGGATGTTTAGGACGATGTTCAGGATGATGTGCAGAGGATATTCAGGAGGATGTTCATGAGTCTTGAACATATGGATTACGAGGAATTTGAGGAGCAGTATGTTTAGGAGCCTGAAGAAGAGCAAATTCATGAGCCTGAACACCACGTTGAAGAGCAGCTACAACAACCTGGATTCCCCGCAGGACCATTGGTGACATCTGTGTTGACACAATATGAACACCATGTGGCTCGGAGGATATGGGACGGAGAGGTATACTTTAATTAATTAATTTTTTAATTAACAATAAATATATATTATATTTAGTACATTTTTTCAATGAAATTTAGTAAATGATTTTTTTTGTTATGTTTTTTAATTACTCGTAGGATCGTGGCCCGATGAAGCTAATCACACATGTTTTAAAGCTGAAAAAGTTTGCTGAAGTACCGGTACCATATGTTGTACAACGTTGGATTCAAGAATTTGAGCTGATACATTTGTTTTCAGCTTACTTGACGATGACTGATGCTGGTATGATATATGCCTTTGTAGAAATGTGGCATAGAGAGACCAGCTTTAGGGGTATACATGGGCGCGGGTCGACCAGCTCTTGTTAGATTTATTTTTTTTGTGAGAGGTTGTTGGCTTTTCTAAAGAATTGAATGATGTGATTGAAATTTTATAGTTTTTGAGACATTCAAGTATTAAATATATTTTCATTCAATATATTTTTCAATAAAATAAGAAACAGATTATTATTTATGTATAACCCGCCAACCCAACCTGTTCTTGATCGGGAAAGTTCGGTTTAAATGAAAAAAATACGGGTTTAGAACTTAATCCAACCCAAAGATAATCGATCGGGTATCGGATTTTGTCAAAATCGGCCCAACCCAACCCACGTACAGCCCTAACCAGCTCATTTCACATGCCATTTGGAGAGATGACAATCACATTGGATGACATCACCACTCTTTTTCATATCCAATCCCGTGGTAAATTTTTCGATGCACCAATAAATATGAACACTAATAATGCTGCTAGAGCTGCACATGAGTTATTGGGAGCAACCTGGGAGGAAGCCGTTGTTGAGATATGTTATAACAAATGTGCACAATATAGATTGCAGTGGTTGCGTGATTTATATAGACGAATCATTCAAACTAACAGGTTTGAGTGTGCGGCTAGAACGTACCTATTGCATTTAGTTGGCAGCACTATTTTCGCCGACAAGACACACACTCGCGTGGAGGCAAAATATATTAGTTTGTTCATTGATTTAGATCGCTGTCGGAATTATGCATGGGGTACCGCTGCATTGGTTGTGCTATATGACAACCTGAGAGATGAAGTTGTTCACGACACCAGACAGTTGGGAGGTTACATGACCCTATTACAGGCATATGATTCATATTAAATATTAAGTTGTGTTATTTATTTATTTATTAAGTTGTATTTTTAATTTACTAAATTGTGTTTTAATTTTGGTGCAATGCTGGATTTACGAGTACTTTCCTCGCATCTGTAAGCGAGGCGATAGTGGAAGGGTTCCTGCAAATCTTCCAATAGCCCGTAGGTGGACTGCAAAGCATGCTGTTGAAGGTGGACCGATAACATATTGGCGGAGACTTGATGCTATGTTGCTTGAGGATGTATTATTTACACCATATGATGATGATCGAGCTAACCATCCTTTTGAAGCAACTTCGATGTTCTCCGGACACCTTTGTTGGGGTGGAGTTTCAGTCCCATATCTACCGGAGCGATGTCTTCGACAATTTGGTCATATTCAATGCATTCTGCGTGATGTTACTCGGGTGCCAGATAGTATAGATTGGGAGTGGCAAACTAATATGAGAGCATTTATAAGCGACCTTACGGAGGCTATCTCCTCTAGCGACGTTTCCTGGAGAGGTCACTGCGGACTACTATGCATGGTACGTAAATGTTTCACATCCTATGATCCTCCCTCCACCTACTGATGCTACACTTTCCAGTCCACCTACTGCTGTTAATGTTGATCCACATGAGATTGATCTTGGTTATGAACACAATAAACGCAGAACGTTCTTGGTTAGTGAAAACACACAATTTATCTTATCTATATAATATATGATTAGAAGATTAAATATAAATAGAGATAAGGGAAGAGATATGACATAGAGATGTATCCTGGTTCACCCAAAACGGGTTACGTCAAGTCCTCACAATTGTGAGATTTTTCACTAAGTGTTCAAAGCAAGATCGTTCTTGGTTTTCACACAGCCTTTACAGATCAATCTTGATCTATTACAATGTATTACCTTTCAACCTAGAAAGGATTTCCACAGGTTACCTTTCAATCTTTAGAGTGGATTTTTACACATTACCTTTTAATCATAAAATGATTTTTACAATTTACTCAAACTATTTTCAACACAATAGTCTTGAGTTACAAAGTGATGATTTAAAGAAGTTGGTAGAATCTGAGTATGCTCAACTCTTGTTTGAGTTTAGATTCTTAACAAAAGAACTCAGTAGAATGATTCTGATAACTGAATAAAAACAAGACTGAATCTTTTGCTTGTGATTGAGAAGCTTTCGAGTATAAGAGTGTAAGTGATGTATTGCTTTGCACTTGAAGCTCTGCCTTATCCTTGATCTTGAGGTTCCTTTTATAGACTTTAAGAATGCTTATGACATCTCATTTGACCGTTGAAGATGGTTCAGCTGTCATGTGTCAGTTAGTGGATAAGTTCTACCTTAAAGCAAGAATGTTCTTGCTTTGAGGGGTGTTGAGGTTTAAGCTTCTTTGACAATTGTCTTGAAGTGATTCCCTTCTTTTTATCACGTGTGCAGGTTGCTCAGAGGTACAACTGAAGTGTCCAATCGAATTTGTAAAATTCGTACTTGATTCTTGTTCAAGCTTGGAGAATGATCTTGCTTGATAGATTTATGAAGCATAGCTTTTGCCCTTGTTCTTTGGAGTGATTGTTTTACTGATATGATCCTTGTATATTTCTGGTGAAATTCTGGAAACAGATTGCAAATACTAGAACTAGTATTTTCTTTAAGAATATGAACATTCTTGTTATCTTGGAACTATGAAGAATGTTCTCCGTCTTACAGAATTCTGTCAAGAATGTTCTTCATTTATTTGAATGAACTTGGTTCTTTTTAATATGATATTGCTTGATGCTTAGTACCTATCTTTGATTAACACACTTAAAAAACACATTAAACAACAAATTACTTAGAATCATAATTAGAAGTCTTAATTAACTTTTGTTTGATTATCATTAAAACATTAATTTGAGATTTTGTCTAAACACCGCATGTTCCATCATCTTCTGTACAAGCTGGTCCATCTTTAACAAGAGACCGTAGAGCAACTGAGCTTCTACGTAGGGCCATACATATGATAAATCCAGTGGGTGAAATTCATAATATATTAAGTGAGTTAATCTGCATGTTCCCGGAAGACGATTTGTAGATTGTATTATGTTCGATTGAATATATTTTGTATTATGAATATTTTGGATAATGAATTTCTATTTAAACATTAATATTTTGTGTTATGTATGCTATAAAAAAATGATTAAAAGTTCAACTTTAACTCAATAACAAAAAAAGAAATACAATTGTTTGAAAATTTCACACATATATTCTTATCTTCATTTAATGAAATACAAGATGATTTGATAAATGATGGATCAATGTGTTCCCAATGCTTAATACGTTCTGCATAAACTATTTCCCATGTCTTCGCACAATCACCACAAAAATCTCTCCATTTTTGCGAGGTAGGTGGCAAAGGACAATCAGACTTCAATTTGATCTGAACAAGAAAATATTAAACATTAATTTATCTGAACAAGATAATATTAAACATTAATTGATTATTAAATAGTACTATCAATCATAAATTTTACCTGTACCAAATTACTTTCATTGACGAATCCAATTGCTATTAATGAATTAATAGAAGAATCCTTTGATGGTGCTTTGTTCAGTGGAAAGAATGTCATGTTCAAATTACAAGACAACGACACCAATATGACATTATATCTTGTTGTTATCACGTAACCCATCTCTAGTATAGTCATCCACTTATCTTTTTCTTGAGCACCCAAACTAGAAATCCTCTATGAGTTCCGCACTATTTCAACGTTGTCATAAAAAACATTGGAATAAAGATCTTGATGTAGTTTGATCTCTTTATGCAACTGCGTTCGAACTAAAGGCCAATCCAACCAAATAATGCTGCAATTGCGCGATACCCACAATTTCCATCAGGCACAACATCTATTATATCCTCGATATATTGATGAATAAAAGTAGGAAAATGTATCTTAGATGGTTACTTTGTAGATTCTTGAGATGGTTGCCTTGCAGAACGTTGTGATGATTGATTTGCAGAACGCTAAGATGATTGATTTGCAGAACGCTGAGATGGTTGCTTTGCAGATTCTTTAAAGGCATCAACATACTCCCAATATGAAGGATCACGAGGAGCATCAAATTCTTTTCTCTTTTTAGTAGCTCCCTTGGTTTTCACTTTATCAGGTGGTGGACGCGTTGTTGTTGTATGTGGAAATACAAGCTCACGCACCTTTGCCCTGAATATCATTTGACCAACAATATTTTGTGTCTTCATGTATGCTTTCATTGCCTGCCACTCTTCTAAAAAGTCATATCCTGATAAAGATTCTTCATTCTCCAATTCATGCTACATGCTTAATTTTCTCCAAAAAACATGAATGTTATCTAAAGAGATAACATTACCAGATATATGCAAATTTGCCAACTCACAAGCACAGGGTAATCCATGAGTTGTTCTGATTGAGCAACCACATTTTGTTTTGTCAGTACCTATAATCTTTACCCTCTTCAATTGTTTTTCAATTTTTTTAAACACTTCCTTGATACACAATGATGTAATTTTTTATAAAATGGTGAATTATACCCGTGCTCAACATCGATAATAGTTTTCTGAAAAGACGATTTGATGCTACACATTTGGTTCTTCAACATCATATTCACAAAATTCCAACTTTTACACAACTCCATTACTAGTTTGCAGCATGTGTTTCAATCTCTAATGAGCAGACTCAGCTCTACAAATAAATTAAATAACAAAAATTAAAACAAATCACATAAATTACTAAATCATATTTCTATAAAAAAAAAAAAACAAATCATAATTTAATAGTACGTTGTGTTCCCTAAATGCATCACTCTATTGGTCCAAGCCAAGACAAATCTTTCTTTGTAAGGTGTCAACCATGAATCTTTAACATAATCAACAAAAAGGATAATATTGGACACACTATCTCAAAGTGTTGCAAGTGATGATCATACCCCTCCACACTAGTCGAAAATACAATTCTTTTTCTCCATAAATCCATTACCTCATCTTGTTTATCCTTCGTCACATATTGTTTGCATCTTGCGCCAATATTTTTTTCAATATGAAAACAGCATAGCAAATTGATTAAAGTAGGAAATACAACACCAATAGCAATTATCTTGGAAAGATCTCTATTTGTCACAATAACTTTAGAAATTAAATTCTCAGATACGAATAAATGTCTTACCTTTTCAAATGCCCAGATGAAGTTATCTTGTCGCTCTTGTTCCAAGTAAGCAAATGCAACAGAAAATGTCAAACCAGTAGATGTTACACCAACAATTTCAAGCAATGGTAACCGATATCTATTTGTTTTGTATGTGCTATCACATATCAAAACAAAATGAAACGTGTTTAACAACTTTATACAATCAGGATGCTCCCAAAATATGTCTCTCAGAACGTCTGAATCCTCCCGTCTTCTTGTCCAATGCACATAATTTTCATTTTGTATTAACTTCAAGAGATACTGCACATCTGTGTACGAAACTCTCACAAATGATCGATAAGTACTTCTAGCTTTATATATTTGAGTAGATAATGTGAGATTCTCTTTATTTCTCTCTTTCAAAGCATTCAAAATGAATCTTAGTGCAAGCTTATACTTTGTCATGTCATTGACAATTTTTTTCTCCTGTTCATTTAAACTCCCCAAATATGAATGACCGTCTAAAGTATCCGCTAAATCGTGATTGTGTGTTCCACAATTAACATTAGTGTTTCATCCTTCACCGATACTCAACGGTATACGTCTGAGTTTGAATAGACAGTTTTCCTTGTGATAACAAGTTACTGTCGATGTTGATGTTGATTTTGATTTATATCTTTCACCTCTTTCGCATCCCAAAATTAATTTGTCTTTTCTTCCTCTCTTTCTGGTAGCTTTATCATATCGAATGGTAACAATTATTATTCTATTTTGTCTTCCAATAGTTTTTGTCCATTCGAATACAACTTCTCGAGAGAAAAATATCTACAAAATATATTTCAAATAAAACCTCAATATATGTCTATACATTAAAAACTAAAACTTATAAAATCAATTATTATTAACATTACCTGATCAGTGGTGAATTTATTTGTAGAATCAATAGTCGGTATTGTAGCAGGAATTTCAACTCTACTTATACCTGATTTAAAAAAAATATACCAAAATTTAATTAATACTAACATTATAAATACAATATTTAAAATAAAAAATTTAATTATTTTTTAAAAATTATATTACATTTCGAAAATTTCAACAAAATTCGAAAATTTCAAAACTTTCGAAATGTAATCTTTATTTCGAAACTTTTATTTCTGAAATCTTCGAAGATTTTAATATTTTGAAGGTTTCAAACTTTCAAAAGTTTTGAAATTTTTGAAATTTTTCTATATTGAAACATTCAGATTGCTCGGAACTTTCAAAAATATGAAAAATTTATATTTCGAAAGTTTCTAATTGTTCGAAACTTTTGAAATTTTGAAATTTTTGTTTCGAAACTTTGAAAGTTTCGAATACTACTTATTTTTTTTATTTCTAAAATTTCAAAAAATTCAAAAGTTATGTGAATTCTTTTAAAGTTTCGAAAGAGGAGGTGAAAAAATGAGTGGTAATTTTTTTTTTATGGTTTTATACATAATTAAAAAGACAAAAATATAATTTCACGTTGATTGGAGGGTGAGAGGTTCAGGTGTGAGGGTGCAGAGTAGAATCCCTTAAATTAATTTGAAATCCAAAAAATAAATCAATAAACCTAGTGCAAATAATACGGTCCATGGTAAAAAATTATGGTCTACGGTATAGCGTACCAGATTATTCATACACTTGAATCGAGTCAAGTTTGTATTAAAAAATAAATTACAGTGAATTTGAATTTTAAGTTGAACCAATTCTTTTCGAATCAAACTAAGTCGAATTTACCCAGCTCAGACTCAATTCTGAACATATACTATATTATTAATTACAAATCCACGTATGTCAAAACTATATAAAATTTGATAAGATTGATGCAACACCGGAATCGACTAATTTTACATTCTATAAAAAGTTGTGAATGGTAGTATAAATATTTTACACTTTGCAACACATGGTTTACTTCATCACTCAACTTGGTTTTGTTTGGTTTGAGTTTGTACAACGCTTACTAAGTTTTGTGAAGATGTATGCCATCGCAACTTTAGCACCTAGGCTAGAGTGACCACGAGACAGGCATACTGCACCCCCCAGAAGCAGCAAACCATTGGCTACCAACTTCTTTGATGGCCTTCTTGAGAACACACGCACTTGCGATTTGTTAGTAACTTGATCATCATGATTAATGATAGTAGGATGAGCTGAAGATATGTTGCTAGTACTAGATTCCAAGAAAGCCGGTACCTGTACACAAGGAATTGTTTGTTAGTTATGAGAGGTGCCATTATGCTACATATGGCAATTATTGGCTAGTTCTAAATTTGGAGTGAATATCAGTCACAACTTTTGCCAAGAATGATACACATAAGATGATATGACATTAAATTAAATCAATGGATTGTTCCCAAAGAAGATAGCCTGATCTTGCATGCAGGAAACAAAAAAAATCCACACATCTAAATATTTTCATAGGTAGGCTATTTATGTCAAGAAAACTACAATGAAAGCATACTGATTCTCTGCACTTGAAATGAAAGAGGTTGGTACCTCTATCAGAACAAAATACAGGTTAAATGCGTGACATATAACATAGAAAGGAAGTAATTAAAATTGAAAAGTTGGTATATATGTTAACGATTTAACAGTGCTATAACTTATAATCAGCAAATCTGCCTCAAGCAACACTCCCATAATTATATTACTGTGCATCAACATCGGAAAATTGAAAGGTTCAAACCAGAAAATACATTAAATGATGGTATGTGAAACTAATAGCGCTAACCTTCTGCATTAAATTGACCGAAGTGGTAACTGAACTGGATAAATGGCGGCTTACAGAAGAGTATCTTTTAAGCGCATTATCCATCTTGCATACATAACTCCATATGCCTTTGGAGAAAGCCAGTTTTGCCATCTCCATATTCAAACCAGCATCTTCCTGATGAAACATAGTGATCTCACAGGCATTTCTACCAGGTACTGTAATTATACAATTGCCAGTCACAAAACAGTTATATCATAGGTAGAAATCATTCAATCATTGTTGAGAAACAATGCTATATATATATAAATTAAAAGGGAGCACAAGAATATCACTGGGTGCGATGAAGGATTTTAAACTGCATTAAACTCCAAAAAACACTCCAAACAAAATGCACAGAAATACAAATAAGTTGCCAAGGTATATTAATATTATTTAATTTAGTATGTATTTTATGAAGATATTACACATGGAGTTGAGAGATCTCAACCATTTTTATGAGGATACAAAAATAACATTTCTATAGGAAAAATTACCATTATTTTTGTTGTTTAAGAAAAAAACTGAAATAACCCGGACAATCTACCTTTTCTTATTCGCCAGCCAGATCTAAAAAGCTCAACTCGTACATATTTTCTCTGCCGTGGTGCTGAAGGATGTTCACATTCCTAACAAGGTTTGTAACCAAAGATGAAAATAAAAAATAATCAAGTAATCATTGCTTGAAAAAGAGGTATGCATGAAGGTCATGCAATGGCTAAGAGGTTCTATCCAAAATATGTACAGAATGAGAAATCAGAATGGTTTGATGTGAAAATATTTCAGTGTCTAGTGTACAAACCCCATACAAATGAATCTCAAATTATCACAATATGGTGATAATATTGATATACTAGTGGATAGGGTTACATGCAAACAACATGGTCTTCCGAGTTCTAATCTCTAATTTCTTGACCAACAAATTTTCTAGGTAAATTCATTCCATTTTTTCCTACAAAGATTCTTCTTGTTGAATGACAGGACAAAAAGTGCAGGGGAAGAGAAAGAGGGTGGGATATGGAGCCACAACAACATCCATATGAGAAGGCAATCACGAATACATGGGGAATAACAATGTGCATTAACACTAAAAAGTTTCTAATAGCAATTATTTATATTAATGCAACAGCATAACCGGATGTTACCTTCATATAACAGTAAAAGGTTTTATCCCTTCCCTCCCACAATTTCCAAGTTAGCACATATTCTCTAGGACTCAAAAGAGGGAACTTTTTAATTGTCTGACCAACTTCAGAACCATCAGATTCGTCCACCTGCAGTTGATTGTGCTCAACCACTGTCTTATCCCACGACTTTCTGTAGTCATTGTCCATGTAGAAGTTTCTTAGCATCTCAGCCGAAATATCATTGAATACAGTCACACTCAAATATCTCAGCGGACCATCCTGCAACATCCAGAGACAAATAATATACTTTATATAATCTTCAAAAACCATTTTGTTGTCATATGTTTATATAACGCACTAAACTAAACTAGAATCCGCCAAATTTAAGATTACGCCTGCGCTTGAAGGACACCTAAGAACTGTGTGTAAACCCCCAACACTGATAAGTTGATAACTAATAATCAAAAAATGACTAGTGTAAGAAAGAGACTATCAACCTGTGAAGCATAGTATTTTTCAATGTCAAACACTCCTCACCAGGTGTCTGGTTAAAAAAATAGTTTTGATCACCTTGGCCATGCACCAAACACCGCTGAGACACCTCTTAGACACATAACCTTAACTATAGTTTGACATTTGAAGGACACAACTCTTACAAAAAAACATCCATTTTATTTTAGATATTTTTCAATGAAGTTGACTTAAAATGTAAACAAATTATACACATAACTAACATTTCAAAAATGTTATGAAAGGTCTCCAACATACTTCATTCAAAATTTTGTTCTTCACCTATTCATCCTATGCCCCTGCAAGTGTATTGTAGGAGGTGTATCAAGTGAGTATGTGAGAAGAGACAGTCCTTGATCATATGACAATACTCAAAATGTTGATATTAACTCCTCTCAACTAATTGCTCCTCAAATGGAGTACAATATACACATGTGCGTGCACTATGTATGCATGTGCACGTGCACACACATATCATGTCATGTTTTTGTGTCACTGTAAGTGCTTCATATATCATTATTACCTAAAAATTACTATTTTTCCTTAACTTGAACAAAATAGATTGCTAATGAATATGCTGATTAGAGGACAAAGTCTGCCAGAGGATGGTTGGACTCTGCATTTGTGTCAGAGCCCAGGCCTCCCTGCACATTGTTGCAAGATAGAAAAAGGGAAAACCTGGGGATGTTTCTTTCGTCATATAACAATCCAAGCTTGGTAAACTTAAGATGTCCGACGCAGAAAATTATTATGTGTGCAAGCAAATTGGTATTTTACAACAAAAGCTACGAGCAACACAATCAAAGAATAGCCATGATAAATTATAATGTCTACACTCAGGTTTAAACATAAAATCAGTAACCTTAGGCTTGCTGCATTTTGCATTGTAGCATAGATGATGGTTTCTTTTATCTATGACATCCTCCCATTTATCATTCTCATTTAGTTTTTCATCCAAAATCTCCATTAAAAACTTCAAATCTGCATCTGTCACAATCTTTGAGGTTCTGCAAGAGTAAACAAAATACCCCCACATTGTCAGATCAACTTATTAATCACCCGACATGATGTTGGCTGATGACTGCAAAGACACAACTATAAATATGATCCAAAGTATTAGGGGGTCTGGGTGTGTGATAGAACTGAACCAGAAGAAAAGAGAAGAAAAAAAGGAAAAACCAGAGACACAATTTTCTTGAATAATTGAAAGTATGATAAAGGTTGTTCAAGAGAATCAAGCTCTCCTACTCCAAATGACTTCTGCAACTATCTAATTAATTAGTTACCTCTGTCACTGAAGTCAGAATTTGACTCAAATAAAAGTAAGCTTATCTAGGAATGGTTTACATCTATTCACGAGCTTGAGGGGAAGTGTCGGATTAAGAGACCATTAGATTTTAGTCCTGAAATAATGGGATTATTAAATGTAAATCTCAAGAATTAGGGTAAAAATATATTTTGTTGAAGTGAAATATGTTGACAATACATCAGATATATATATACTAGATTACTATACAACCAAATCCCTATTAATACTCATATATAACTAAATCCCTGCTAGTACTCTTATACAACCGAATCTCTATACTTTAGGGATATTTTTAATAACAAAACAGAAACAGATTTTGACACTCCCCCTCAAGCTGGTGAATAGGTGTTATTGTTTAGCCCTCAATTCTTTCAAAGTTGCTATTGTTTAGCCCTTTAGTCAAGATCTGCAAGGTTGCCTTGGGAGGAGACATATGGAGTGCAAATTAGGCCACTATCGAGTTTTTCTTTGATGAAATGTATGTTGACTTCAATATGCTTCGTTCTGTCATGCTGCGATTATGTGCTATGCTAATAGCAGATTTATTATCACAATACAGTTTCATTGGTTTATCCCACTTTATCTTCAGGTCCTCCAAAATGATCTTCAACCATAGTAACTCACACATCCAAGAATCCTTCCACAAACTTCATCAAGGTCCTTGTTTAGTCCCAATAAGAATTTGTAAATCCTATCTTTTTCCACCAGTTCCTTATACTTCTTCTGATCTTATGTTCAGCACCATGTATATATGTTCAGTTGCTGCCAGTATCTGTTAAGTATGTTAAAATACTCGGTAACAGAGGATTCTCCCTGTCGAAGGTCATGAAGAATGTTTTTTACCTCAAAAAGAGCAGATGTATTGTCCTCGTTTGAGTATGTTTCTTTCACTGCATCCCATATCTCTTTTCCAGTCATAGAACATGAAATTTTCACCAATTTCATTTGTCATGGTGTTGAGCAGCCATGACATTACTTGGTTGTTCTCAAGTTGCCATTTTTGAAGGTTTGGGTCTCCTTTCTCAGGACGCTTAGAATCTCCTGTGATAGTCTCCCCTTCCTTTTCCTTGAAGGAAGATCTTGACTGACTTTACCCATTGGGTACAGATAACACAAACGTAGATATGAATTCAAGAATATTTAAATAAACTTCAATTGGGCTGGAAAGTGACTTGAATCATCTTTAAATAAACTTCAATTGGCACAATTACTCGAGAACATAACAAATGAAGCAAGAACAGTTCCCGTCAGAGACAGTCACACAGCAAACATAAACGAGCCAATGAATCTGAAACTCTGGCTGGCAAGGGCAAGGAATGGAAAACATGCTGCTAGGAAAGGTGAATACGGCCACTAAAGTTGGTTGGAATGGATCAGATCTTAATACAACCAAGAAAAACAACAGTTAAAGGGAGAAAGATGACAAATTACTAGTGGCTGGAAAAGTGAATAAAGCCACCAAAAGAAAACAGAGGACACCCAACACAGAATTTCCATATTTTGGGAATTCCGCAGAAAAAACAGCTCTGGACATAGGTCATGATGGATAGAATTGCTCGTCAAAATTATACAGAAAGGATATAAAACTATAAAATGAGATAGGACTCAACACAACATTGTGATGTGACATATGATGTATTCCCACCACCGACTGCTATAAGACTAAGTAAAACACGCCCATTCCTTCCCCACAAGCTGTGTCTATGTTATTTTGGTATTGATGAATCTTATAAAATACTATCAAGGTCAAGTTTGGGTTGACTTTTCGCTGATAGGAGCTTCTCAATTAAAATGAATTTACGATTCTTTACTTATAGAATGTCCTTAAGCTTATAGATGTTTATGGAGAAATTAAATAAGAGAGATTCTGAAAAAACTGAGATGCTGAAGCTCGTTTAAACCCATATACAAGAAGCTTTTTGTTTAAAATACACAAATGTATCCCTATGTGTTTCTTGAGAAGTTTATTGACACACACTCTAAGTCTATTTATCCCTATGTGTAATTTGCTTTCCTTTTGTTGGTTGAGTACACCCAATAGCTCAAATCATTATATACAACCCTATAAAGTTGGGAAGTTTCTCACCCAAGTTCTAAACCTAAGGTCAGCTACTTGCAGCTAAATGTCTGCTTCAGATATCATTTTCTCATAAATTAATGTAATCTATATTCCTATCTTTGACACCTATATGAAATACTTTCCTTTTGGTTAAGTGATGCAGGTTAAATTTCTTATTCTAAATCTTTAACCTCCCAAATTCATTCGATTTGAGGACAACGAATATTTCAAAACAATCATTGTTGATGGTAGCTGGGTTTGCCGTAATTGCAAGGCTATATAATAAAACCATAAACTCTAGTGGTACTGTTCTATTAAACCCTAAAAAACCCAATTTCACAAATATTCTTCAATTTTATGTCATACCATAGTAATAGAAAGTGTAAACTAAATCTGATTCAAAACGTAAAGCAAATAATATGACGTATGCAGTGAAGAACATAGATACGAAAATGAAAAAGAAAAAAAAAAGACGCAGCCACAAAAATAATAGCGGTATGAATAAAAAGAAGGAGGTAGAGTAGACCTTAGGTTAGAATTGATAGAATCGGAGAGGAGAGAGGATGTGGATGAAGATGAAGATGGGGCGAAGAAGAAGAAGAAGAATCTGTTACGGTGCTGCAAAAGAAACAATATATTAAGAAGAAGAAGAACAGCCACAAGAATACCCCAACCACCATGGATGTTGAATACACTCAAAATCATA
Source organism: Cicer yamashitae (assembly GCA_037974755.1). Classification (NCBI taxonomy): domain Eukaryota; kingdom Viridiplantae; phylum Streptophyta; class Magnoliopsida; order Fabales; family Fabaceae; genus Cicer; species Cicer yamashitae. The sequence continues at coordinate 60,000,220 of JBBPBQ010020323.1, forward strand.
TTCATATTCACGATCATCTTCTTGTTTCCCTCCTCCACAAAACTCTCTCTCATGCCGTGGATATGGTTTCTGCATATATATATATACACACATATAATTCACATTCACACACACATTGTGATATTCGTCTCCTCCTCTTTCCTTCTATCTATTTAATTCATTATTATTTTGATCTTTTTATTTTCCTAGTTACACCTTTTAATTTCTAGTTGCACCCCCTTCACACAAATCAAACAACCGCTACACATAGTATCCTTATAGCTAATGGATTATCTACATTTACAGAAAATTGGTTTTCGTACCCCCCATTTGTGATTGTACCCCTAAATTGATAAAAATCCAAAATTGCCCACACAATTCTCCATTCAGTAAAAGGTAAAAAAATTTACTCCCAAAATTTCATCCACTCCCAAAATTTCTGGTACGTATTTTTTTCCCCCAAAAATTCGGTAGTTAAAATGTAACTACCGGAAATTTCAAAACTTGTGAAATTTCCAGTAGTTAATTTCCTTTACCGGAAATTTCGTCACCAAATTTCCGGTACGTTATTTGTACCACCGGAAATTTGGGAGATCTGAAATTTCCAGTAGTTGTGTTTCACTGGAAATTTCAAATATCCGGTAGTCATTTTGATTTTTTTTTTTTTTGTTAATTTTTTATTTTATTTTTTTGTTGACATAGGTATGGAAAAAAGACAACCAGTGTGTATAGATTTGACTGAAGCATTCACAACCGATCAAATTTTTGAATCACGGGAAGCTGTCATATCATGGGTAAGAGAGGTTGGCCGTCAAAATCGAGTAGCTGTTATCATATCTCGATCCGACGTAGAGACAGGAAAGAGAGGAAGGAAATCTAAATTAATTCTTGGTTGTGATAGAGGTGGAAAATATCAGTCAAATAAAAGTGAGTCAGGTACTTCAACAAAAAGGTGTGGTTGTCCGTTTAAAATTCGATCGAGACCATTGAAAAATGTTGAGGCTGAGGGATGGATTATTAGTTTAGTGTGTGGACTTCACAACCATGAGTTAGTGGCTACTTTTGAGAATAATGCATTTGTGGGGCGCTTAAACGATGAAGATAAGAATCATGTTGACGAGCTGACAAAGTATCACGTTGCACCGAGGCATATCTTGTCATCTTTGAGGGATCGAGATAAGGAGAATGTGACTAGTATCTCTCAAATTTATAACCGACGAAGCACATACAGAAAGAATTTAAAAGGACCTAGAACTGATATGCAACATCTGTTGAAGTTACTTGAAGCTGAGAAGTATGCATGTTGGACTAGGACTCATGGAGACTCCAACGTTGTGAGGGACATGTTTTGGACGCATCCAGATTCCATAACTTTGTTGAACATGTTCCATTTTGTATTGATCATGGATAGCACCTACAAAACCAACAAGTATAGGTTACCATTGTTTGAAATTGTTGGTGTAACTTCAACTGGGTTGACATTCAATGTTGCATTTGCTTATATGGACAGTGAGCGTCAAGAAAACTTCTGTTGGGCATTGGAGAAGTTAAAACAGTTGTTTCTTGCAAACACTCCATTTCCTCAGGTGATTGTCACTGATAGAGAACTTGTTTTGATGAATGCAATTGAAGTTGTATTTCCATCTTCAACAAATTTACTTTGTCAACTTCATATCAATAAAAATGTTGGAGCCAAATGCAAACAATATATACTGAAGAAAGATATGCAGGAACCCATTCTTGAGGTGTGGAAGAAAATTGTTTATTGTTTTGAAGAGAAGGAGTATGAGGAAATGTTGCAAATGTTTGAGCAAGCATGTGTCGATAATATTATTTTCTTTGACTACGTCAAAGACACATGGTTGAATCCTCACAAGAAAAGATTTGTTCAAGCATGGACCAATCGAGTATTGCATCTAGGAAATACTACAACTAATAGGTACGTCATTAAAACTTTATTTTTTTTTGTTATATTTATACTGATTAATTTTGTTTATATATGATTAAACATGTATGATTTTTTTGTTATATTTATACTTATATAAAATTTTGTTTATGTTTGAATATTAGGGTTGAGTCTGCTCATTGGTCGTTGAAGAAATTTTTGGAACATAGTAAAGGAGATTTCTGTAAGGCATGGTCTGGTATGCATGACATGTTGAAGTACCAAATTATTAAGATCAAAGGTTCATTTGAGACAAGTAAGGGTCGCAGAGAGCATATACACAACAATTCATTCTTTGAGAATTTGAATTGGGTTGTATCGAAGAACGCTTTAGCTGATATTGATCATGAGGACAAGAGAGTCAGGTATGTCGGTAACGACAAAGCTGCATGTGGTTGTACACTTAGAAACACTCATGGATTACCGTGTGCATGTGAGTTGGCACGGTACAAGTTGAAAGGTGTTCCAATTCTATTGGAGGCTATTCATATACAATGGAGGAAATTAACCATGAATAGTGATAAAGAGGAAGAACAATTGGAAAAGGATTCGGAGTTGGACATTACATGTGAGATATATGCTATTCCTCCCTAATCCTTTGTTTGATATACCAATCGGATATGATAAATTAATCAAAATTTTTAAATAATCAGGTTGTAGCCGCATTTTCTTATCCTTGATTTGAGGTGGGTTAAAATAATCAGTTCTCAACCGGATATCATTGTTCGCGTTTATATTAGCCTCGAGCCGTGTTCGATTCTCCATTGTGGCATTCCGCTGTGACACTTTAGTTGATTTTATATATATATATATATATATATATATATATATATATATATATGATGTTTTTGTTTTTTTATTTATTTTATTCTATAACAATATAAAAAAAATTGATGAAAAATAATAATTATTTTTTTCGAGATAATGTTATGATAGTAAGGGATTGTTTGATTGTGTTTTAGTTTTTGAAAACTATTTTATAAATAAATTTTAAAAAATTGTTTTTAAAAAAAAATAAAAAAAATTTGTTTGCTAACTTTAAGTTTTTAAAACACTCTTTGACTAGAGAATTAAAAAAACTGAAAAATAAAAAGTAAAACACCATTTATCTGGTTTGCTTTTTTAGTTTTAAAAAGTATAATATTAAAAATAGTTTTACAAAATAGTTTTTAAAAACAAGTAATCCAAACAAATTATTTAGTTTTTAAATTTTAAAATACTAAAATAGAGTTTTTGGGATTTGAATCAAACAAACTCTAAATCATTCTTCAATTGTGATAGATAGAGAAATCACAATTTTTTCAAGTATATAAAATTACTTCATAAATTATTTACATTTTTATGATAGTGAGTCATTCTTCAATTGTGATAGATAGAGAAATCATAATTTTTATGATAGTGAGTCATTCTTCAATTGTGATGGATAGATAAATTACAATTTTTTCAATTATATAAAATTACTTCATAAATTATTTACATTTTTTAGCACTATTGTTTATTTATAAAAAATTATGTGAATGTTATTTTGAAAGAAAAAAAATTAAATAGATTATAAGGACAAATTTGTCATTTTATCAAAATATAAATCATATCATCTTGTTATCTATTGTGTATCAAACACTGAATAGGATAAACTAATTTTATCAAGTTTGTTATCATGTGTACATCAAACACAGGATATCATAACTCTTTATCCTACCCATATCCTATCCTGTCTCTATCCGCTCCTTATCCTATCCTGTGCCTATCCTATCCGGTCCATTAAACGGGCCCTTAATGTTGTTGGAAGAAGGGCATTGAAGAGCAAGTTGCGTGAAGTTGCATATCCAGAAACAACATCAATGTGTGCCCCACCATCTAAGATCAAAACAAAAGGTGGTGTGAAGAAGAAAAAAGGCAATAAGCCGAATGGATTTGATGTATATCGTGACCCTTAATTTTTTGAACATGTTGATGCATCCCAACAAGTCTCCCAGCAAGCATCCAAACAAGTCTCCCAAACATCCAAACAAGTCTCCCAAGCATCCAAACAAGTCTCCCAATCATCCAAACAAGTCCCTCATGTTAGAAAATATTTGGACGAGTTTCCTGCTCTAATTCATCCATATATTGTAGACGTAGTTAATGTTAAAGCAGATGGAAATTGTGGATATCGTGCTATTGCTGCTTTACTTGGCCATAGTGAAGAATCTTGGAGCATTGTGCGTCGACAGTTGTATTTAGAGATTAAGTCCAAACCTGATTTATATCTTGCGTTATTTAAGGAACGTTTGCAAGAAGTGACTGACTCTTTACTTGTATATGAACTGGGAAACCAACCAATGGAAAAGTGGCTGAGCATTCCAGATATGGGTTACGTGATAGCAACAAAATATAATCTCGTTCTTGTGACATTGGCAAAAAGTTTTTGTTTAACTTTTTTCCCATTGACGGGTGCACACAGTGGAGACCTATCACGTGATCGTATTATCAGCATTGGTTTTGTTAATGACAGTCATTGGGTTCAAGTTAAATTGAAATCAACATGTCCATTACCTCTACTAGCATGGCATTGGAAGGAGCACCGTAGTGATGAGTCTACATCATGGGCTGTAGCGTATGCAGGACGTCTACAACATTGGGGTTCATTAGATTTAGAGGGTACATCAGATTATATGTCTTTAGCAGATGATTGACACTTTTGTAACAATTTTTATTCAATACATATTATATGTTGTTTTCAGTTAGTTAGTTTACATTCACCACATTGAATAAGATAAATAAATTTGAATAAAATAACACAATAAATATAAAGTCTAAGCAAATAACACTATTAAGTCTAAATAAAATAACACAATAAATATAAAGTATAAGCAAATAACACAATTAAGTCTAAATAAAGCAAATAACACAATTACAAATACAACATAAATACTACTGATAACTCCCTCCTTTAGAGATGTATAAACCCATCTTTAATAAAGCACGCATGTCATCATCACCCGGTAGTCTATCTAAATCTAAACTCTCCTGTATCAGACCACCGATGTGTTGACACTGTGTATACCACTCCCCACGACTATCACTAAGACCGGCAGCATCAGTAGGACCTCCAGCATCAGTATGATCTCCTGCATGACTAGGACCAGCAACATCAGTATCACCTCCAGCATGACTAGGAGCAGCATCTGCAGCAACGTGAAGGGTCATCCTAGGATGAGATATCCTATAGTACCACTGGATGTACCCCTCAACAGTCTGGTGTGGATATGTAGCCCGATGCAACACTGCACGAAGGGTTCGAACAGAGTTCCGGTACATACTCCATTCGACATCCACATCACGTACTACAAGCATAGGTGGTGTAGGAGGGATATGCTGAGTATATCCGAACTGTCGGATGCACCTCTCTGGTAAATAAGGTACCATAGTGGAACACCAATGAATATGTCCAGTAAACAACGAACCACCAGGAAATAATGGAGCATCAGGCAGATTTTTACAGCTATGTGGTCCTCATAATTCTTCAGGACAGATAAATCGTACGGACCACCAGGAAATAATGGAGCATCAGGCAGCTCCTGCTCCTGATCCTGCTGCTCCTGCTGCTGATCATCAATATAATCATCCTGATGCTGATCATCAATATAATCATGTTGATGATGATTCTACTGATGATGATCATGATGCTGCTGATCCTCCTGCTGATCCTGTTGGTGAACATCTATTTCTTCATTTCGCCTTCTACGTTTCTCAACTGTCGCTCTCCTATTTGACTGCGTAGGCGGCCGAACTCTAGAATGTTCACCGCTGGTTTTAGCTCCTCTGGTCCTCACTGTAAACAATAGAATGAAAAAAATTAATCAAACAATAGATAAAAAAAATAAAAAAATATTAAAAAAAAAAAAACTCAACTACCGGAAATATCAGTGACATTGAAATTTCCGGTGAAATTCCCGGAAATTTCAAATTTCCGGTGTCCAAAATACGTACCGGAAATTTCGTTTTTGAAATTTCCGGTATTGAAAGTAAACTACCGGATTTTTCAAATTTCCGAAACAATTCCCGGAAATTTCAAAAACGAAATTTCCGGTACGTATTTTGTGTACCGGAAATTTCAATGAATTTGAAATTTCCGGGAAAAAACTTAAAAAATCAACACTCACTTTTTTCGGAAATTTCAAAATGAAGGGGTACGAGGAATTTTTCTGAATTTTACTAAATTTTTAGGGATATTTTGGTAATTTCACTCAAAAAATTTTAAACCTTAATTTATATCATTCTTTAAACCTTAATTTCTCTTTCTATCTTTATCTTCTACCTCATATTCATATTCATCTTTTTTTCTCATACCCAGTTTTCTCACACCCCTTCTCATTGTTCCTCCATTTTCAACCACTTCAACATCGTGAACTGAGTTTGCGTACGTGAACTCATTAAGCGTACGTGATCTGAGTTTGCGTACGTGAATTGAATTTGCATAGGAACCTACGTGAACTGAGTTTGCATAAGTGAACTAAGATTGCGTAGAAACGTACGTTAACTGAGTTTGCGTTCGCGAACTGAATTCACGTACGTTTATGTGATATGAATTCACGTAACCTACGTGAACTCAATTCACGTAGGTGTATGTGAACTGTATTCACGTAGTGCCTATGATTTCTTAAATTGAACAACTTACGTGAATTCAATTCAGTTCATATACAATGAATGATTTACAACATATGTGAACTGAATTCACATAAAATTTGCAGATTTTGAAGAAAAAAAAGAACTCAAACGCAAATCAGTAAATATACATTGTTGGGTAACTTTAACCACAATATGAAGGGGAGACTTAAGGGGTGTAAGTTATGAGTGACTTTTGAATGAATATGAGTTATGATGGTTGAGTTATGAATGGGTTGTGATCTGCGAGTTATGAGGTTATTGAGGGTGATGAAGAGACAAATGGAGGTTATAGAATGAGGCAAATAAGTAAGAGCATTTTGAATATTTCATTTTTATGAAAAATTTGAGGGGTGTGGGTAACAAAATTGTATAAACAATTGTCTTGCATCAAGACAATAGTACACATTTCAAGTTTTAGGCAAATAAAACATTTAATGATTCTCTAATTATGAACATTCACATTGTCACAAACACTTAATATTAAAAAAATGTTTGTTTTTCAAATTAAATAGATCTACTTAAGGAAATAAATTATATCATCAAAAACTAAAATACTAAAAAGACATCTAACAAATAAGGAAAAATCAGTATATTATTTCACCATTTTTATTATCTTATATCCACCTAAAAAAAATAAAATATACCCACAAAATAAGTTTTTAGAAAATAGTACTTAATTTTTTTTTGACTGATGGAAAATGTACTTAATAAATTCACAAAAAAACAATAAATTACATTCCATAAATATCTCTCTTCAATTAAATATAATTGACCCACGAAAATATTTCATTCAAAATACAATTACTTCACAAAATTTGAAATAGAAAACTTCCATTTCACATTGTGATCTCTCTCTCCATCTCACTTTTTGTTGGTGAATATCTATCTCACTTTGTATGCAAATTTTTTTGCCTTTATTCTATTGAACATTTTATTTTTGCAACTAATGATATGTGTGTTGTTCTAAAACATTTTATAAAATGCTTGTTTGAATGCATTTTATAGATTTGTTTTACTTTTTCTAATTATGTTAGATTTATTCAAAGATAGAAGTACAAAAGTTATCTTCAGCAGCAAAAATTGAAGTTGAAGCACGATAACGATCTATTATATGATTTTCTTATGATTAAACATTTATTTGATGTTGTTCTTATCACTTTGTTATGTAATACTTCAAAAAAAAAATCTTGAAAGGCAAAAATGAATATATAGACAAGAGATAAGTACTTATGATTTATATTTATAAATGCATTATTTCAATGTTATTTGCTTCAAACCTAATGAAGCTTTACATTTGTAGTTATATATTTTACAAAACTGATTAACGTTTATGATGTTGTTCATAGTTTAGCATATGAATTACATATAGTTTTGTTTGCATAAAGATGTTAAAGATGCATTTAAATCTCATTAAAAAAAAGATGCATTCAAACGAGCATCGGTAATATTTTATTAGATCTCTAAATAATCATACTAACCATGAGATACAATTTTTTTCTTGCATTAATATTATGTGTTTTTTTAACTTATTTTCCTCATAATTTTGTCCTCTACTTGACACTACCTTATAATTTGTTTTATTTTTTTTGACAAAATTATAGTTTTGTTTTTCTATACATTTGGTAGATATTTTGTTAAACGGTCTCAACGTTGATTATTTGGTTGAATGCAAAAAAACAAAGTTTTATTTGAAAATTTAATGGTTAGTATTTGCAATATTTTCTTTTATGTTTCTTAAAATAATATATATATATATATATATATATATAAAAATTAAATTCAGTCGGGCCCAATATCTGTCTTTTAATTTTTACCCTTGGAGTTGCATATATATTTTTTATTTGCATATATCTATGAATTTTGTTTTATTCTGTTGTTGTTATAGATTTCTCAAAAAATCTATTTTTAGTAAAATATAAATTTCATAATAATAAAAAATGAAAAACAAATATAATATTTACGAAAAGTAAATCATGCGGTCCTTTAAGTTACATGAAAATAACATATTAGTTCTTTATATTTTTTCATAACATGACAGTCTTTTATTTATCTTTTGGTGTCAAGTTTATCCTTTTATGTTTGTAAATATTTTCATCGTGAATTCTAATTTAGAATCAGCAAAATTGAAATTCAAATTCTATTAATTTTTTAAATAAACTCATGAAAATCAAAATACGAAAAGTAAATCATGCGGTCCTTTAAGTTACATGAAAATAACATATTAGTTCTTTATATTTTTTCATAACATGACAGTCTTTTATTTATCTTTTGGTGTCAAATTTGTCCTTTTATGTTTGTAAATATTTTCACCGTGAATTCTAATTTAAAATCAGCAAAATTGAAATCCAAAATTCTCCTAATTTTTTAAATAAACTCATGAAATTCAAAATTCTCCTTTTTTGTATTTATGTTATAAATGGGTATATCTAAATCTAGGATATAAAGTCCATTATGCATAGGCGCACTTGCATAAAACACATAATCCAAATAAATCGAACAACATTTATTCTTAATAATAATATTAATACCTTTCTTGTCCAAACAAAAATAGAAATGATGTTTCTGCAAATGGCTGGAACAAAATAACAATTATCAAATTCTAGAATAAGCCCAAAAGGTAAAGTCAAAACATAAGTTCTTATAGCTAATGCAGAAACTTTTACTACATTTCCAATTCGTAGGTTGACTTCGCCTTTAGCCAATGTCCTACTCCTTTTTAGTTCCTGCAGATTAGTACAAATGTGAAAACCACATCCAGTATCCAATACCGAAGATGCAGAAGTAGACAAATTAACTTCTATAACATAAATACCTGAGGTGGAAGTCTCACTTCCTCTTTTCTTTAACTCTTCTAGGTATTTAAGGCAATTCCTCTTCTAGTAACCATTTTGACTACAATAGAAACAAGTACCTTCCTTTGCAATCTCGTCTACTGGTTTTATGCTATAAGTATTCGGCTTGACTTTCGCCTTGCCCTTGTCTTCTTCTTGCCTAAACAAGGGCCTAAAAACTTTTCTTTTGCCTAGTTTGTACCATCATTATGGCCTTAGCCTTGCCTTTGGTGATGTTCTACTCAATAGTTCTCAACATTTCAGCAAGCTCTAGCAGTGTTCTAGATACATCATTCAGACAATAATGCATGAAGAATTGACTAAAACTATCTAGCAACGATTGCAGGATTACATATGTTGCCAAATCTAAGCCCAAAGGAAATTATAACCTCTCTAGGTTCTCAATGTACTTCATCATTCGGAGTACATGAGGCCCAACTAGACTTCCTTCTGCCAACCTACAATGGAAAAGAGCTATCAACGCTTCAAACCTTTATTACCTAACATGCGTTTGAAAGAACATTTTAAGGTGTTCTATCATATGAAATGCCTCTATGTTCTCATGTTGCTTTTGCAGGTCTGAGTTCATGGTTGCAAGCATAAGGCATGAAACATCCAAGGCATCATCTTGACGCTTCTTATAAGCATCTCGTTGAGCACTAGGAGCATTTACAACGGGTTGCTCAGGCATATGCCCGTCGAGCACATACAACTTTTTCTCTTGTTTAAGGACAATCCAGATGTTTCGGGGCCAATCAAGGAAGTTAGTTCCCGATAAATTTTCCTTCTCAAGAAAGCTTCATAGTGAAATTGTGTTGGTTGTGTTTGCAGACATGGTTAGTCAAAAACAAATATATAAGTATCATGTAATAAACATATTTAATAGGTTTTTATTAAATATGCTTCCACTATTTTACTCAAATCAATGACCTTCACCATTGACTCGAAAAATCCCACAGAAAGATTTTATAGTGAGACCAACATCCATATTTCACCTTATTCTTATACAATTGAGTTCATTCAACCAAAACACAGTTATTTAGGTAGAAAACTCTTGGAACAGGTGGGTGAACAACACTTGTTCTAATCCATCTTATGAATTAAATCCCAATCAATTTGCCTCTTAGTCTATTTCAATCCTATTGAATTCAACTTAGTTAAGTTAAACCCAATGGTTGGCAGTTGGATCTTATCATGTCGCGCCTCACTGATATAGAATAGTGTACCCAACTTTACTATGACCCACACTATACAATATTGCCTTTGGCGAGTGTCACACAATGGAAAATATTAAACTTAATATTTAATTTGAGAGATTTTTATTAAGCAATATAACCTGCTTTTGTATTTCATACAAACCTTTCTTAGCATGCATGCATATATACACTCACATTTTAAAGCATATGACCACCTAACATGAAAGACATATTAACTAAATATAAATTACAAGTCTTCGGTCTTTGAGTTCACTTTTCAACTTCTCTACTAGCGTCATTGTATGGTGTTGCCTTCCGTCTGGGCAGTTGGAATTATTTAAGATAAATAAATTATTACGACACGCAAGCCGTGTTTTAAAATAAACCACGACACGAATATTATATTTAAATAAAATAAAATAACCACCAAAATATTAAGTCCATAACTATACACTCTTAATAAATAATTAAAATTAATTATTTAATACATCTCAAAATATTTCTTTACAATGACTCTTTATTGTTAATAACTAATTTTGAACACCGTATGTTTTAATAAATTCAAAACTAAAACTGTTGCAACTATTGCGTTCTGATTTTTTATTCAAATATTCATATCAATATTAAACAAGATCAAGAACACATACTCAATTTCTAACATATTAGAACAATATTGAGAGCATATATTTCACAAATATATCGAGATAATAATTATTTATCGAATATTATATATATCTAGAATGCTCCTAGTCGATAATATTTATTTTATATATCATATTTAAGAAAATATTTAGCCATGTTATCAAACAGGTAAACAAATATCTACCAAAATAAGGCATAAATGATCATGGCTCTAATACCTCTGTTTGGAAATCAAGAGATATATTTTAAAACAATTTTAAAATCATTATCAAGAGTGAAAATTATCATTGTCATGGATCACACATGCACAATATTTTACATGAGGTTTATTTGTTTACCTCTTGAAGCACTGAGGAGGACAAATCACCAACACCACGATATGATAGTGTCTCTACTTAGTCCACGTGAACGTTGCCTTAGAATGCGTCGGTGCTAGCTGACAGCTATAGTAAGAATGATTCTATGGTTAAGTTAAGAGGAGACACAATATATCATATATGTTGTGTTCATTTCTACCTTAGCACCATAGTGGACCTTGTACCCTATAAACTCAATTATTTTTATTTAATTAAATCATTAATCAATTAAATCATTATTTAATTAAATAATTCTTTTCTTTAATTAAATTTTTACTTTCCAATTAACAGTTCTATCTTGTGACCCTATAGGCTCCTACTTAATGGACAATACTATGAAATGTTTAATTAATATTAAATATTATAAACAATGATTTCTATTTAGCAATAATCATTGCTACCCAATTAATGAAAAAATCAGTGATACGATTTTAACCTTACCTTATTCATTATTTACTATGTATTAACTATCAATTCATCCAAATGTTTTAATTGAACACGAGACATAAAAAGTGTCATCCTTGTTAGGTCCAATAATTCATTTCTCAATTCTCGAGTATATGTGCAATCACTAATGTATCCAATATCTTATATTGGTCCATTTTGGCGTGACCACACATATGTCACATATCACTCTATTGAGAGACCCAAGACACAACTCCTACTATGTAAGAGAGATGAATCATATCTACATCACTCACATCCCTCTACATGGTTTATTGTAGATCCAATAACTACCGTTATGATTGTCTTGTTACAGATACTATTTGATAGCCTAAAAGAATACAACTCTCTAATTAAGGGTCATAATGACTTCAAGTCGAATGACTACTCATTTATGGTCACATGAGAAACGTACTATGTGAAAACTTGATATCTCATATTCATGACTCGTGAGATGTGAATAGAAATTAGGTTTAAATATGATTTTGGTCATTGCAAATATGTTTCGTTTTGATTTTAGTCCCTGTAATTTTTTTGTTTGATTTATACCCTTGCAAATTCTAACAAATTTTAAAAAAGTCATTTATGAATCTTTTTTAGTAAAAAAATTGTGACATGGCTAATTTTGGATGAAGTGGGTGACCGTGTAATTATTGTTGACTAGGCAATATTTAATATTTAAAATTAAAATTTATTTTATTAACTTATTTAATCATTTATTAAAAACTTAAAACTAATTAATTAATTAATAAAACAATTAAATAATAAAAACTCAACAACCTTCATCTTCAACCCCAAATTTTTTAATAAAAACTCAACAACCTTCATCTTCAACCCTAATTTCTTAATCTTCAAATCACAAATTCTCATATCTGACTCAAATCCTAAAAATTATAATCTTTCATTTTTCTTACACCACACCCTAAATTCTTAGAATTAATAGTCAAATTGTCTCTTCAAATTAACTTGCACCAATTTGAAAATAAAAAGTTTGGATAAGGTGTTGATGACCAAATGTTTATTTGTATAATTTGTTTTCCTTCAGAAAATTTGGGAAAATGTATATTGATGAGGAAGCATACAGGGGCAGTGCCATTCAACAACATCACTAGGTTGACATTTGGGAAAAGATTTGTGAACTCAGAAGGTGTAATGGATGAGCAGGGAATAAAATTTAAGGCTATAGTATCAAATAGGTTAAAGCTAAGAGCATCTCTAGCTATGGCACAACATTAGAATTTTTAGAATTTTTAAGGTTTGAATCAGATATGAGAATTTGTGATTTGAAGATGAAAAAATTAGGGTAGAAGATGAAGGTTGTTGAGTTTTTATTAAAAAATTTGGGGTTGAAGATGAAGATTATTGAATTTTTATTATTTAATTGTTTTATTAATTAATAATTAGTTTTAAGTTTTTAATTAAATGATTAAATAAGTTAATAAAATAAATTTTAATTTTAAATATTAAATACCTAGTCAACAACAATTACACGGTCACTATGTGCCACTTCATCCAAAATTAGACATGTCACCATTTTTTTACTAAAAAAGATTCATAAAGGACTTTTTTTTAAAACTTGTTAGAATTTGCAAGGGTATAAATAAATAAAAAAATTACAGGGACTAAAATCAAAACGAAGCATATTTGCAAGGATCAAAAACATATTTAAACCTAGAAATTAAAAGTGGGATTTAGAAGTTTTTGAAAAACCCATCTTTTTTCGTGCCACGACGGTTTGACAGCTCTTTTTTTGTAACTTTTAATTTGACATTAGGGATCAAAATCAATCGTTTCTGATTTTACAAGGATTAAATTTAAAAAAAAAAATTTACGATGACTAAAATCAAAAAATAATATATTTACAGGGATAAAAAAATATTTAAACTTAATTTCTTCTATCAATTTTAATTTTTATATTTTAAAAGGGTGGTTTATATGTGTTTAATTTTACCACCCTTATCTCATTTGAAGTATACGTATTTTTATTTATTAAAACATAATAGTCATACTAGTTGAGATATAATAAATAAAAATATATTATTAAAAAATTAATTAATATTTTATTAATAATTTAAAATAATAAATAATAGAATACAAGTAAATTTTTTAAATGAGAGATATAATATAAAACGGAAGGAAGGAAGGAAGGAGTAGTATATATTACAGAAATATGTGGTCCTATGTTTGATGAATTTCTAGATTTGTCTATGGTACAAAATATATTTTTTATGAAAGTGTGTGTATATACACAGAGAGAAAGCACATATATACAAAGTTGGTTTTCGTGATAAAATTATGAATTTTTATTGGATGCTGATTTATTACTCTAACATCATATGAATATTTTAAATTTTAAAAATCAAAACTCAATTGAGATGAGTTTTATAATGAGAGTGTGAGATGATTAATGTTGATCATACAATTATACATAGATAGTAATGATTAAGAGTTATTTAAGTGACACATAATTACTTAAAAAATCACACGATTTTTTCTTCTAATCTTGACTATTCATATATGATTGTGTGGTCAAAATTTAACTATCTCATTCTAAAACTTCTCTCATTTGATATGCTTCTTTTTATATATACATGTGTATATATATATAGCTAAAATTGACATTTTTGGTATGTAAATAATGTTCAAAGTGACTCTCTTTGCTCCTCTTCAACTTAGGGCCTACCCAACTAATATAGAGATTTAAAAGGATTTTTAAAAATAAGATTTTTTGAGTTTAAAAATAAGACATTTTTTAAATGTAAAATAACAACATAAAAGTTATAAATCTTACAAAAATGTATTTAAAAAAACTTATTGATTGTATGTATATATATGTATATATAAGTAATTATTATAATTTTTAAAAAATACAATATAATTAATTTTTAATTATGAATTTTTTTAATGTATATCATTTAAATTATAAAAGTTAAAAAATAATGACATAATTCTGAATTGTTCCATGAACAAAAACATCAAAATCTTACACTTTATATCAAATGAATTAACGTATAAGTATAAGTAAATTTGTAATATAATTAATAATATCGTATACTATTTAGATTTGAGGTGTTTTTTGTTTGTTAAGGTAGTCTATTTGTTTGAGTCTTGCTATGGTGATTTGGGATATGGAACTTTTTTTTTACTAAGGCATACGAAACTTTTTGTTCTTTATTATTTATTATTAGTTAAACTTGTAATCGTCCTCGTTTGGTGACCACGCTTCCCTCGTGTTTCATTTATTTTTTCGAAATAATATTTGCATTTGCATCCTCGTTTCCACGCCATACTCGCTGCAAATATAATATTGAATGTAGATTGCACCCTGTTCACAAATATTGGTTGAATTCATTTTGTTGTATATATATATTCTGAAATAAAATATTTGCAAGCAAATATCTTGTATTTTTTGTTGCTAAAACTAAAAGTAATTGACGACACATTAATGAGACGAAAATAAATAGAAACCACTTGATATTGTGATTATAAAGAGGATAATTCATGACAAAACTCGATCCAAAAGCACTTGCAAGATGCATATATGAAAACAACAAAACATAAATACATGTTTACATTAATCAATTAATTGCTTCAAAAACAATTTTACATCCATCCATTTAATGTGAGAAGAATTTCCAAAATATATTTAGAATTTTCTAATAGTTTACCTCACTAATTTTATCTTCTTTTTATTCAAGATTTACAATATACCTTCGACAACAGATCCAACAATCTTTAAGTTTAAAATTTGACTCATATAAACAAGACTTAGATTAAAAAAGATAAATTATTGAGTCACAAAAATTGTATTACTTTTTATTTTGGGGCAAAAAAAATGTATACTTTTCAATGCTCAAAAACATCAATTTAATATAACTTTGTACTAATAATTTGATCCTATGAAAATGAATATACGTTCATAGGTAAAAGAAATAAAATTAATTTACGCTTTTGTTTTTGTTACAATTTACGCTTTTGTGTGTATATTGAAGTTGTGGTGATTGTGATTTGTGACGCAATAATACACAAAATGACAAATTAAAGACGGCTGAGTCGTGGTCTCATTTAGCGGTTAGCAGATGTAATGTAGTATAGATAATTAGCTAAATCAATAAATTATGTGTATTTGTTTCATATTTTTAAAAAATTATTTTATTAAAAAAATTATTTTTTAGTTAAAAATGAAAAGTTAAAAATAGTAGTTTCTCGCATTTTGCTATGAAATTACTCCTACCTTATTTTGAAAATCTCAAATTGCCCTCTGTACATTTTTAATAAATTGGTCATTTTTTTTCTCTTCCCATGCCACCTTATTTTCATCCAATAAATTTTGTTTTTTTTTTAAATTTTTCTTGTTTTTTTGATTGTGTGTGTTTATTTATTAATTTTTGAGAAGTACTCAATTATAAAATTTTAAAATGTGTATACGAAATGTCAATTGATTAATTTTAAATGTTATGTTTGGCCCAAAATGTAAGAAATACTTAATCAGGGTTGTGGTCCACAAATGTAAGAAATATATTTTTTTTTCCACAAAAAGTAAGAAATACTTAATCGTATATATATATAATGCTATAAGTAGCGGCAATCTGAATGTCTATTTCCTCATATGGAAGAACTTGTAATCTAAGCTAGCTAGCTCTTGAGTTGAGTATCACTCTCTACTACGCACACAAATCTCTCGGTTGTAATTGATTTTGCTTTTCTTGAATTAATAATTTGGTAGAATCATCCACAAGGTTTAGTTATTATATATATATATATATATGTTATTTGGTTAGAGTTAGATAGTATTAATAATAAAAAAAGAAAAAGAGAAAAAGAAAATGTGGAGGCTGAAGATAGCAGATGGAGGGAAAGATCCATACATATTCAGCACAAATGATTTTGTGGGAAGACAGATATGGGAATATGATGCAGAAGCAGGAAGTAAAGAAGAGAGAGAAGAAGTTGAACAAGCTCGTCACAATTTCTATAACAATCGCTTCGAAATCAAACCTTGTGCTGACCTCCTTTGGCGTTTTCAGGTACCTATACTAACTAATATTCTTATTCTTAATTAAATTACCACAATTCAAAAAATATTTAATTTATTGATAACTAATATTACTTTTAGAAAAAAATAATTGACATTATTATTATAATTTTATGTTTTTGAAACAGAAAATTAGTTAATATTTGTAATATTTATTGTAGATTATAAAAAATACAAATTAATTAAAAGTATATTAATAAAAGAATTTAATGTAAGTCGAAAAATTAAATAGAATTTTATAGAAAAAAAATCCTAAAGAGCATGAGTAGAATGATATTTTAATTTCATTTCACGTCACCACCGTCACCGATTGCCATTTTCCAACACAATCTAATCCTATCCTTTCATTTACTTTATTTTATTGTATACAGTAGTATAATAAATGTATATTAATTATTTTTAGATAAGATAAATTATACTGTTCATTTAAAAAATAATTGAATGATTGAATAATTTAATATATGTTAAAAAAATATAAATAAATTAAAAATGTACTACTTTTATTAAATTAACTTTATTTATATATTATTAATATCATAAATATATATAAAAAATTATTACATTATAAATAATGCAAATAATATTAATTTAAAAATACAATATGAAAAAGTATATTAAAAATTAAAATCATCAATAATTTTTTTTTTTTTTTTAATAAATAAGAGATGGAGTATAAATAGTGTACAATACTATCCTGTCTAATTAATTTGTTTACATTTTATTTTGTCGTAAACAGAAAGTTCAAACCTCTTTCACAACCGTCTAACCTATTTACACGTATCTTTCACATTAACATTTTTCCGTCGAAACAACATATGTGTGACCCTTTTCTCACGTTACATCGATCAATTCGATTACAACAAGGATGAATATACCTCCACAATTTTCATATATGTCATTTTAATATTATTTTTTATCACATTATTACTATATCACATTTAAAAAAGGTAAAAAAATCATACTCGCAGATATTTATGGATAAAATTTGCTTTTTATCCATAACGAACACATAGCAAATAGTTCAATGTGTATCTGTATGTAAAATAAACAGATATTTTAACTATCCATTAGTTAACTGATACTGAGACGGATGTAATAGTATCTATACTCACATATATGTGTATCCGATACCAAATTTTATAATATTTATTTATTAATGCATTAATATTTTTATATGTTAATATATTTTTGTATTGACAAAATCGAAAAAAACTCTAAATAAATGCGACTAAAAAATATTAATGGATACTTGCCTATACTTTAAAAGTCAAATATTTGTTTACCTACACTAATATAAATATAATATAAATATTATTTTTTATGCAACGGATAAAATAGTTGAACAGTAGGATCAGTATGTGTTGTTTATGAGTTTCAAAAACTGTTTTATAATTAATTTATGTCACCGAAGATATTATTGATTTGAGTCGCGGACTAGGTCACTTTCTTAAAGACGTTTCGCAGCACTATCCAAATTATGCAAGACAGACTATCAACCACAGAATCCATAGGATAAAACAACTCAGACAAACTCTATCCGAGTTCTGCTGCATCATAGAAAACCGTTATAGAATTACACCCTTAATATGACGTCTAGAATTATACCTTCAATATGGTGGTTAAAACCACTCTCAATATGACGATTAAAGTCACTTGCAATATGGTACTATGCCCACTCATAAATCAAAAGGATTATGACATAAAAAAAAACGCTCTAAAAGACTACGACACAAAAACCGCTCATAGTGACATTAGGACCACTAAAAATTCAATGGGAGTACGACATAAAAACCATTCTAAATGGATAGTGGTATTAAGACCACTTAAAGACTGCGGTACAAAATCGTTCTAAAATATCAAAGGGACAACGGTGCAAAACCACTCTAAAATACACAGAGAAAAAAGAAAGTTGGAAAATGCATCCAACTTTGATGTACTTTTCACAAAAGTTTAAAATTCATTATATAATGATGAAAACAAACCCACATATATTTTCTATCCAATGTGGGACTTTAATATTTATAGAGTTGAAAAATAGTCAAAATTTATCCAATGTAAAACTTCAACAATTTCTAACTTTATACACTAATATATTCTATGTTCCAACGGTAAGTAACTCTACCTATCATTAGCATCCCTAATCACATTACTCTTTATATTTAATTGTCACTCAAATTAAGGAATGATTGAGTGTCTACCAATTTTTTTTATTTGAATACGTGCACCCAAAATTAAAACTTCTACTATGCACTCAAATAGTGATGGAGGACGTCTTATATAGACACAGCCTTAAATTAAAAATGTTTGGACATCCAATATACAAAATAAATAAAATATCATTTAATTTTTATTTATTTTATTTGTGTGTTACATTCAAATATATTTTATTTGTCGTGTCCAAGTAGCTATTTCTCATAGTAACGACACAACATTTGATAATTTGTTTAGCATCTACTTTCTTTTATTTTTCTAAATATAAATTAATTTACCCAAAATAACAAGCATTCTCGAATGTATTTTCTAATTTTTCTTTTGTATAATTAACATGTATGCAGGTTCTACGAGAAAATAATTTCAAACAAACAATAGATAGTGTAAAGATAGAAGATGGAGAAGAGATAACATATGAGAAAGCCACAACTGCATTGAGAAGGGGCACACATCATCTAGCAGCATTGCAAACCAGTGATGGCCATTGGCCTGCTCAAATTGCAGGTCCTCTCTTTTTCCTTCCTCCATTGGTGAGTACTCACTAACTATATTTAAATATTTTTTTAATCATATATTTATATATTATATTTAAATGTTACAAAATCCACTTTTTATGGGTAAATTCTACCTTAAAATTGGAGTTAAATATAATTTTGATTCTTTATCTTTTACTAAATATTCATTTTAGTCTTTTATTTTTTTTTAAATTATTTTTTGTATTTTATATTTTATAAAGATGAATGTTAGTCTTTTTCATCATACTCATTTCAAATAACTGTATAATTATTGTCATGAACGGTTAAAGTTTAATATTTGATTAGTTGTAAATTCAAGTGTGCAACATTAACAAGGACGAAATGAAAATACAGAAAATTCTGATAAATATCTTTCATTTCAAAGGATTTATATATGTTTCAAAGCATGCAAGAAGAGTTTTTCAAGTGCAAATATATTATTGAGTTAAATTGACATTCTTTTGAAAGAATATTATAGTAAATAAATATTGACAATTGTTAGAGGAGATTTTAATGACCAACTATTGTTTTAGCTTTTGTTGTGATTATGACAAAGATTAAAACATATCGCTTATAAAAGATAAATGATAAAAATTAATTAAAAAACAATAACGATCAAAATAAATATTAAATAAAAGATAAATGATCAAAATTATATTAAGACTTAATTCTTCAATCTCCAATGACAAATATAATTCAGAGTGTCGCTTATTTTTAAGGTCTCCTTACTGTAGATGTTCTAATACTCACATAATAAATAAATTTTCAAAATGATAAATTAATTATCTGTGATAGTTTTATGAGATTTTTTTTCTTCTTGTAAGTTAATTTTAATATTTTGCGCCTAAGGGTGTTACATGAACAAAAATTATAAACATTAAATCTTATTATAACCTTCATCAAATCAAATCAAATCTAATTATAACATCTCGTTCTCTATGGCTTCAATTAATTCGTTTGATGCGCATCCTAAGATAAATATAGAATATGATAAATAATTGAATAAGGATAAAATAAAATAGTAATATGATAAGTATTATTATATCTTGTGTTGGATGTGTTCATGATGACACACATGATAATATTATTTTATCCCATCATATATTTGATACACATATTATCATGATATAATATACTATATATATATCAAATTTAAATGACAAAATTATCCTTGTGAAACAGTTACATAGTATTATTTCAAATTAATTTATAATATTTAAAAATATTATAAATTAAAAAAAAAGTACTAAAAGAATTAAATAAGTAATAAAATAATTTTATATTTAAAAATTCAATGACACTACTAAGTAAATAATTTTAATTTTTTTTCTTCAAATCATGAGTAACCAAATAATTATATTTTATTTGTTACTAAAAAA